>NIPM01000200.1:239045-263811 GCA_002738285.1 Holacanthella duospinosa | reverse complement strand
TGAATTAGAAATACTCTAAAAGCAAATTACTTCTTAAAGTAATCAGCAAGCTTTTTTGCAATATGCCAAAGAAATGGCGCTGAGATATTATCTTGTCAGAAACTTCCAAACTATCGTTACTTGTTTGCAAAGTTCTTCACTTCCAATGTTGCTTATTATTTTAAACTTTAAGTTTCACAATCCTAACCATGTTCCCATCTAAGGTTGGTATACTCGCAGTTGGAATAAGCCTGCGACTGCGGGTGAACTCTTTAAGAACATAAACTNTCCCATCTAAGGTTGGTATACTCGCAGTTGGAATAAGCCTGCGACTGCGGGTGAACTCTTTAAGAACATAAACTTTCACGATCGAGTGTCGCATATTAGAGTACAACAAATAGGTTAATAAAACAGTTTCTCCAAAGGTCTCTTATCGCCCACACCATTTAAACAAACACGAGTATATTTTGGTCCTGAGAACCGAATCAACGGTAATTTCACACCATATGTGCCATGCATGCTCTTCAAATGGGATGACAATAGGCGAAGGTTGCCATTTGGAGGTGTGACAATAGGCAGAGTATTTAGTACATGAGTGCATGGGGGTTTAGCCGGGGGAAAGCCAAAAGGGTGACACTAAGCGAAGTGTGACATTAAGGGGTAGTGACATTAAGCTAAAACCACTGTAATAGCAAATATATTTGTATATGAATTCTATTCCGTGTTGTCCGTCTCTGAAATCTTATGCATTTTTCGTTGAAGTGTTTCGGATTTTTCAAAGACTGACTTTCCTTAGGTAATAATAAACCATAAAGATTCATCCGTTTGGATTGAAATGAATTTGTCCAGCTAGGTATNCTTCAAATGGGATGACAATAGGCGAAGGTTGCCATTAGGAGGTGTGACAATAGGCAGAGTATTTAGTACATGAGTGCATGGGGTTTAGCCGGGGGAAAGCCAACAGGGTGACACTAAGCGAAGTGTGACATTAAGGGGTAGTGACATTAAGCTAAAACCACTGTAATAGCAAATATATTTGTATATGAATTCTATTCCGTGTTGTCCGTCTCTGAAATCTTATATGCATTTTTCGTTGAAGTGTTTCGGATTTTTCAAAGACAGACTTTCCTTAGGTAATAATAAACCATAAAGATTCATCCGTTTGGATTGAAATGAATTTGTCCAGCTAGGTATCCATATCTAAGTGAGTTAATTTCGAAAAAAGTAGTTAGATATTTTGACCTTAATCGGGAAGCCAAAGGGTTTCCCACTAAGATCAAACACCTTTACTCATAGAGTTGGCTGTACAGTTCTGCGCGTCTTAACAAATGCGTGAATAGAAATGCCCTTGTTGCATAACTTGATTAATTTCATGATTTATTTCATATTGAGTAGCGATTTTCAATTAATTTGAAAAATTTTCGACAAGACACACCACGGAGTGACTTGTGGAAAATTCTCACCGGATTTAGGGGGAATTCTCGTGTATTGGTGATCCTATCAAAAAAATAACAAAATTCATAAATTGGTTCAAATTTCTCTTGTAGGCATGCTGTCAATTACCTTGGCGTAATTTGCCTAATTTTTTGTTGAATATGTACTGACGGGCGCGGTTTTTTCCCAGTTTTATGCTCAAAATTTGGTTTCTATAGAGAAATTGATTAAAATCATGTAAACAAGTTAGATGGTTATCGACTGAATTCGGGCTGACGTCTGAGTGGAGGGGACAGTACTAATTATTTTCAAAGCTTGATTGTGTAGTTAATTCAAAGTGTGGCATTTTGGGGAAATAATTTTCGTACGTAGAATAAAGTTAGTCAAAGACTTTCAATTTTGTTGAAAATTATTTTTAAATGTAAAAAAATGTACGATATAAATCGGCAAATATATCGGTGAAAACAAGCCGATAACCGATATGCTGAAACCTTGCCGATATAGCCGATATGCCGATATGTATATCGGTATCGGCCGAGCCCTAGTTTCGACTTTTCCATCCTCTTATATGAAATTTTCAGAAATAAAATAATACCTTTTCCGTACTCTTGAGCAAATTTTGATAAAATTTATATTCACATTTTTGAAAAAAATTATAATTAAATTTTTTTAATAATTAAGTCACCAATCACCTATCTAACTATATATTAATACTTCTAAACAATAATTTAGAGATTTTAATCGGAAATTATTAAAAATTGTTACCTTGGGTCGATGATGATTAAAAGTAAAACCTGTTGTTCCTACTCAAATTTAATTCAAAAACTTTCTAAATTAACAAAATAGAAACAAATACAAATAAAAACACCTTACCTCTTCATTGATTGAAGTTATAATGAGATTTCAGTTATTAAAGTGGAATCCGTTGTGAAGGGGAATAGATTCAGGCAGGAGACCATATATGTGGATTGAGCGGGTAGGCAGGGGAGGGAGAATTCAGAATAACTCCATAAAAATATAAACCTTATTCAATAAAAAAAATATTTGAGGCAGATGAGGCGGCAATGTGAAAAAAAATTCAAAAAACGCTAACTACTTCTGCATGGATCGGTATCAATTATGAGACACTGGGAAAAGTTAGGTTCCGTCGGCGACACTTTAAGTAGGATACGGCACTGTGGTCTCACCATTTTTAGGTGTATCTCATTGTTGGTTTTATAATATTATATTATATGAATACGTTTAGGAGTTTAATTGTAAGTCATGCTGACTGTTCTCTTTTCGACAACAAGTTATAATATGAATTATTCTATTGAATATGATTCAATTGTGGATTTTCGTAAACTTGTTCAAAACACATTACAACTAGAGGTGTACGAAGCTTCTAAAACTCGAAGAATTCGACCGAAGTCTTCGAAATATCGAAGCTACGATCTTTGAATTTTCTTGGCAATCTTTGATCGAAGTTTCGAAGGTCAAATTTTACAATTTGAGCGTGGTCGACTTACACACGTTTTCATTCATTTCATAAAATATTATCACTCGTTTGTTGTTCTTTGTTTGAAAATTTAATTAAACTACTTCCAGTAAACAGAGAAATGCTTAGCTTTCGCCATCATAACTTAAAACGAACGGGTTACACCTACAAATACAGTGAATCTATACATTAGTGTCCCTATAACCGAGGTGCTTTCGTTTTTGTATGCTTGTCTCATTCATTCCACTCACTCAAATGTCGAAAATGGTGTATAGGTACTAAAGGGACTCGGCTATAGGGACACTAATCTATAAATACCCTGTACTAAAAACTATTTTGCGTTTAATTTTTTTGTTATATAGAAATAAAATTCTAATTTCTCAATTTACAACGTAATGGAACGTTAAAATGGCTTCCGCTTGTNTGTGGATTTTCGTAAACTTGTTCAAAACACATTACAACTAGAGGTGTACGAAGCTTCTAAAACTCGAAGAATTCAACCGAAGTCTTCGAAATATCGAAGCTTCGATCTTTGAATTTTCTTGGCAATCTTCGATCGAAGTTTCGAAGGTCAAATTTCACAATTTGAGCGTGGTCGACTTACACACGTTTTCATTCATTTCATAAAATGTTATCACTCGTTTGTTGTTCTTTGTTTGAAAATTTAATTAAACTACTTCCAGTAAACAGAGAAATGCTTAGCTTTCGCCATCATAACTTAAACGAACGGGTTACACCTACAAATACAGTGAATCTATACATTAGTGTCCCTATAGCCGATGTGCTTTCGTTTTTGTATGCTTGTCTCATTCATTCCACTCACTCAAATGTCGAAAATGGTGTATAGGTACTAAAGGGACTCGGCTATAGGGACACTAATCTATAAATACCCTGTACTAAAAACTATTTTGCGTTTAATTTTTTTTGTTATATAGAAATAAAATTCTAATTTCTCAATTTACAACGTAATGGAACGTTAAAATGGCTTCCACTTGTTATTAATATTCGATAGACACCCCACATGCAAATCCTTCGATCTTCGGTTTTGTTTTTTTCGTTCCCTTCGCAACACCTCTAATTACAACATAAAACATTGGAAAAACTGAAAATTTTAAAAACCAATTTANACATTGGAAAAACTGAAAATTTTAAAAACTAATTTACTAAGGGCCGGATTTAAGTAAGCCACTCAAACTCAAGTGACTGATTTGTGAGTGATTTGGAGTCTAAACTGGAGTGTGGTGAGAGCTGCTTCGAATCTCAACACCAAACTCCCATGCTACATCAATGGGGAAAACTCGTTCTTGAATACCAACTCTCCTCTCAAAGAATTACTCAAGTCCAGTCAACCCAAACACTCACTCAAGTGGTGTACCTAAATCCGGCCTTAAATTTTGATAAAAAATTTTTTTTTTGTTTAAGCTAACCATAGTGTTATATTTGGTTGGATTCGATCAAAGGGGGGCAGTAAGATTTTCTAAGTTTTTCTACATGAGGTTTTGTACAAAATATTTTTTCGAAGTACGAAATTTTTTTCATGTTACTACATGACCTATAGAAAAGTTGTTTAGGATGTTAAACTTGAATAACATTATCCTGAAAATTTTTTATTTGTGATGACCCCTTGAGCTCAAAGGTCAAAGTCAAACCCTTCATCTCCCATAAGCGACAAAATGACCCATGCAAAAGTTGTTGAGGGTATCAAGCTGACTAGTATTTCCGTGTGACATTTTTTTCATTGATGAATCCTAGAGGTCACAGGTCAAGGTCAAACCAAAGATCCCCCGTAAAAGATAAAATGACCTATACAAAAGTATTTCTGGATATTAAACCGAGTAACTTTTCCGTAGAATTTGTTTTCTGTAATGACCCCTTAAAAACGAATTAAAAAAAATTAATTTTGATTGTAATACCCAATTTTCCATATTTTGTATTACGTGACTCCGGATACAGTTATGACTCTGACTGAGAGTCGACACCTAACAATCAAGGAGTCAGTGATGACTCCGAGTGTCTACTCGGAGTTTAGAGAGTCAGTCATGACTCGCAAACACAGGTGAGCCTTTTGGATACCCCGTACCTTAGATACGGTATGGGTACGGTACAGTGGGATATTGTACGGGTACACAAGTACGCCGTACCTAATGTAGAAATGGCTTATTTCTGTGACTATTGGAGAACGGAGACTAGTTAATAGTATGTAATTTGGGGGACAGGGGGATTACCCGCTAGATTTGTAACTTAGCTTGAAATTAAAATCCAAAATTTCGATTTCGAGGGCAGGAAAAGTTATGGGTTTCGATTTCGATGCTGAATTGCTGGTGCGGAGAGTTGAATTGAAATTTAGGATTCTGATTTCAAACTTTTTGACTGAGGTACGGAGTACGGTATGATTATTCTTTTAATTAACTACTAAATCAGATTTACTTATAATTAACATTTTGTGAATTTTAAAATTATATTTTTTAGAAATGATGCAGAGAAGGATTTCCCGGAAGGTTATGAGAAAGTTCTTCTAGGAACTGTACTCTCGGTAGGAAGAATTCTCGGAACCATTTCGCATGATCATCCAATGCATCCTGATGCCGTTAAGTTTGCTGAAGATGGGAAGTCGTATTATAAGGTTCGTTGTTTATATAAAAATGATTTGCAATTCAACTAGTTCCTAAGTAAATTCGCATGTATCCTGTAAGTGGTGAGAGTTTGGCACACTTCAGTTCAATGTAATGACACTAGGGGTATACCCTTCAATGAGGTAAGTTGGTAAAAGTTGGTAAATTTCTCAAATACCAACTCTCCACCGCTCCACGCACCCGAGTGAGAAAAGGTCAGCCAATGAGAGGCGATACCAATTTCAAATTTCAAATTTCTCTCTCAAACTTTACTCGAGTCAGTGGCTTGTTTTTTTGTTTGCCGAGTTTTGAGTAAATGGCTTTTTCTCTTAACTTACGAAGTCGATCATTATCAGAGATCGGATATATACTTTCTAAAAACAGCGTTTTACTTAAATACTTACCAAAAATCGACGAAATACTGATAAAAAAAGTAGAAGTGTAACGAATAGTAGTATTCGGCTATTGGACGAATAACGAATATTCGGAATCGGTGCAAGTGCACTAGCCGACTATTCTGCCGAATAATATTGTGTGGGGTGTCCATCGAACGCATTTTTCATGACGAGCTCAATTATCCACTTATTCTGAATCAATATATCACTATTAAAGTTTCAATTGAGACAATTTATTTTTCAAGAATTTTAATTACAGATAGACAAAAATAGCCTAAATTAAATTCAATAAATATAGTTCAGACGGCTGAGGTTAAGGTTAAGTAAAGTAACTTCTTCACCATGTTCTGGAGTAAGTTTGTTGCGCTTCACCTCAAACGTTACCTGCTTCTGAAAATAACCTCTCACTAAAAATAGTGCTTCCCTGGAGCGGACAAATATTTTTTGCCAACCTAGCAAAATTAGGGTAAACCAATTGGTATAGCTTCTACCATGCCAATGGGTTCCAATACCATGCCAATCTTCCGACATTTTTAAAATGGTTGTAATCCTTGTAAATGGAATTGTAAATGCAGTAAGGTCTAATACACTAGAACTAGAGTCTCTGTTGCTAAATGTAGTGGACGTTATGTCTAGCAGCAGAGCTGCTATGCTAGAAGTAGTGTAGTTGCTATTTCTAGATGCTTTGCTCCTACTAGGCGCTTGCAATGTTGCCTACCTTATGCAGTATATTTTTGAATTTGCTATAAGAATTCTTTATAAAAAAATAAAATAAGAAAATAATAATCAATTAATTGTAAAACAAATGAGGAAATAGTTCNTTGCTATTTCTAGATGCTTTGCTCCTACTAGGCGCTTGCAATGTTGCCTACCTTATGCAGTATATTTTTGAATTTTGCTATAAGAATTCTTTATAAAAAAATAAAATAAGAAAATAATAATCAATTAATTGTAAAACAAATGAGGAAATAGTTTTATAGTAAAAGAAAAAGTTGTAAACTATATTTTTATTTCTCAAAAGAAAAAATATTTTAAAATTTGAGCTTACCGAAGTAGTAAATTTCCTTTTACAACTTGGGATAACAGAAATACAGAAACAATTAAAAATTTTTGCTAAATGCTTCGACTACTTTACGTAATAAGCTGTAATCAGAGCAGTGAGTGAAGTTTTGCAAATTTCTAGTTACTAGATTGCTTATTAAAAATGATACTGGAAGTAACTCCCATAAAATTTTTAGCTTTCTTTTTCTGTTGGTCAAAAAAAGTGCAGTATTCTTCTGTAATTTACTAATAGTTTAAATAATTTTGTTATTAAAATTAGAACTGTTGGAAGAAAATTTTACTAATAGTAATGAACTATCCCTGAACAACGGACAGTGAAAAACACAGGTATCTAAAAAATTCAAAACTCAAATTTTCTCGGCCAAAAAATTGATCCCAACATACACAAAATTATATTTATAGGTTTGTTCGTATGTCGTCATCTCTCAGTTTGTTTTGATAACAATAACTCCTGAATTATTTACTGAAAAAAAAAATCATTCTCACGCCTAGGGTCTGGATGTCATAGGATGTCATTCAAAAACAAAGTAAATAATACTTTTAACAAGGTTTATGACATGACATTATTATAGCACTCTTTCATCTTGTCAATCAACCTTGATCACGACAATTTTGTCACTAATTTATAATAATAACGTAAATAATAATGTAATTCGTTTATTTTGTTTTGTTTATTGAATTGCATAGAAAATAATTTCTTTAAGGTTAATAAGGCTAGTTTCAATCAATGAGATGTTGCCAGCGTCAGTGTCTTTAGATCTAGCAACGGCCCGTAGAAACAGGAGCTGCTCCTAGATTTAGCAGCTTCACTTTTCAATTACTTTTCTAAAATCGGGTATTAATTATTCTCGACCGAGCTTCATATCAGTCGAAAGTCCATAGGATAAGCTATTTAGTTCAAAAAAAGTTAACCGGAAATGTTCAACCGTGTGATTTATAGACACATTTTATTGAATAACTCAGCCCTGCCACGATGAAATGTATTTCCCACGGTGAAAAGTTGCTAAATTTGATTTGCTATCGATTAAAAATAATAGCTAAACTCGTCAAGAAGATACATGTTCGAGCTTTTGAAGATAAGTTTAGTGCTGCTAGATGTTGCATCACCAAGACGCTAGATCTAGCAACAGCTGCTACATCTAGCAGCTCAGCCCCTACATCTAAAGGCTGAGCTGCTAGGTCTAGTGGACTCTAGATCAAGCAGCAGGTTGTTACTTCTAGTGTAACGCGTCCTACTGCAATGTACATCTCTGACTGATCCGACTAAAATTAACCTACCTTGCAGTAGCATCACCTTACATGCATGTGATTTTGCATGGAGATGCAAATTTTCGTTTTTTTTTTAATGTCAAACATACGATGTAATGATAATAACACACACCTAGCCATTTCAGAGTTCAATTATTTCCGAATTTTGAGAAATTTTGAAATTCAAGCTCATCAATTATCTAGCCGAATATTCGGCAAATATTCTGCCGAATGGGAAAGTGACAAGCCGAATACAGAATATTCGGATTCGGCTCAACTTTGGTCGAATTATTCGGCTTGCCGAATATTCGTTAAACCTCTAAAAAAAAGTATAAAATAATTAGCAATACTTTATTATTTTTGGTAAGTATTTACAAATTTTTGAATTAAACATTTTTTTCTGTGATAACACGTTGAGGTCACAGGTGAAGGTCAAACCCCTATTCACCCGCAAGCGACAAAATGGCCCATAGAAAAGTGGTTCAGGATGTGATAAAGAGTAAAATTTCCCTGAACAATTTTTTCTAAGATGACCCCTTGAGATGTCAGGTCAAGGTCAAGCTAAATCTGTGCAGAATTTTAAGGAATGACCTATATGAAAGGGTAGGACATTTATATGGCTTAATTTTCTCGACATTAATTTCTCAGATAAACATTTGAAGTCAGAGGTCAAAGTAGAACTTATTAAAAAACAATTTTAGACATTTTCGGAGAAGTATGCCAGACAAGTCTGCCCAGTGCGAGTCTTGGTTTTCTTCCTGTTGTACGATTTTTTATTTGGGTCGCATCCAAGGCTTATATTCTTGATTTTCTCCCAGTTGCTTGGTTTTTTAGTTGGAACCCATCTAAGACTTGTTTTAATCAGGTTTTTTTGCAAATTGCACAATTTTATGCTTGGTTCCCATCCAAGTTTTTTTTTATTCTAGTTTGTATCCACCGACCGATGTTGGTGAAGTAAAAAACCTTGCAACTGGAGGAAAAACCAGAATCAAAAAGTCTTGGATGGAACCGAAGTAAAAAACCGTACATGGGGCGACACTCGTAGAGGGTCCCCGCCCCTGGCCATTGGCTTACTTGTCTGTCATACTTCTCCGAAAATGTCTAAAATTGTATTTCTAATAAGTTCTATTTTGACCTCTGACCTCAAAGGGTCACCTGAGAAGTTGACGTCGAAAAAATTAAGCCATATCAATGTGCCAACTTTTCATGTAGGTCATTTCTTAAAATTCAAACTAGAATCTGTTTAGCGTCATGAGTTGGACGACATACTAATTAGTAGGGTTAGCGCGAAGCTTTAGTTAGCCAATGCTTCGGCAGCAAATTCGCGCTTCGGCTTCTGCCTATTTGGGGGAAAAAAGATTGGGGGAAGCAAATTCGAAGCAGTGGGGAAGCGAAAATTTAATTTTAAACTATACTAATAGAAATTTTATTAAATTTATATAGTAATTATGGAAATTACTCCGTTTAGAATTTGGAGTAACATTTGTAGAGGTCATTTTTTAGCCTATGTCGAAATTGGATGGTGACCTTGACCTGTGAGCTCAAGGGGTCATTACAGAAAGCAAGTTCCACGAAAATGTTACTCGGTTTAATATCCTGAACAACTTTTGTATGGGTCATTTTATCGCTTACGGGGTATCTTTGGTTTGACCCTGACCAGTGACTTCAAGGGGTTATCACAGAGAAATGTTAGTCAGTATGACATCCTGAACAATTTCGTCGCTTGAGGGGAGGTCAGCGGTTTGACCTTGACCTGTGACCTCAAGGTGTCATCGCAGAAAACTAATTATTGGGAAAAATTTGCTCAGTTTAACATCCTATACAACTTTTGTATAGGTCAGTTTATCGGTCATGTAGCATGAAAAAATTTTTGTACTTGTAAAATATATTTTGTTCCATAATATGGAGAAATACAAAAATTTCGAGATGGGGAATATAATGTTAAAAAACTGAAATTTTTCGTGGTCACCCTAGTGCCGAATCCAACCAATGCCTTCTTGTGTATCCTGTTATTTTCGAATTTGAGCTTGTAATGGAATGCTTCCTCTATCTAAATGTCACCACATAACTCCAAAATATGAAAAATCACGTGGCCAGACTCATAACTCGATAAATTAATCAAATATCAACTAACAGCTTTTTTTCTGATTTTTACAGTATTTTTTGAAGTATTTGGATCACCACTTGGCCCTAAAATCCGACTTCAAAGTATTGTATGACGGAACTGTGGATTTACCCGAACTATTAGATGCTCAAATTGATCGAATCAAACATACGTTGAGAGTCATGACTATTGAATGAATTAAGAGTATTTCTGACATACCGTATTTCTCGATTTAATTCCTCACCTCGAAATAATTCCTCCCCCGAAATAATTCCTCACCTCAAAATAAATCCCCATGAGGAATTATTAAAAGTCTCAGCAGGCGCGAAATTAGAAACAATTTTATGCAAAATTACCTGAAAAGAGGAAAATTAAAAATTTAGAATGAGACAAAAATATCAAAACGACAAAAAAAAAACAATAAAGTCTCATATCCCTGACATGGATAAGAAAATTCCATTTTTTGTACTTTTTTTACCTCTTATAAGAAGTAAAAAACTATACAAGAAGCAAAATTTTCACTTCCAACTAATAATTCCCCACCTCGAATTAATTTCCCCCTCGAAATAATTCCCCACCTTTTGTCCGATTTAAAATAATAATTCCCCAGGGGATTCAAACCGAGAAATACGGTATTTATATGTTCTACTAAATTAAAAAAGAATTATTTGACAAGGTTTCCGAAATTATTTATTCCAGGATAGCAGAGCTGGCATAATCCAGATTAAGGATTAACGAATTAGTAATCCGGATTAAGGATTAATAATCCGTAATCCGTAATCCTGCAAAGTTCTCTTCAAGAAACTAGTCCATAATCCTTAATCCTTTGAACGCGGATTATAAATTTTAATCCATAATCTCTAATCCATACTTTCAGATTAATCCAACTTGATTAAAATCCTGAATTTCTTGAAAAAAAAAACAGCTTGGAATACATGAGATAAGTACTTAAGTCAATTTACCAACTTCATCCTGCTCGATGCCAGAAAGCTGTTTTCGCTGTCAGTTCACATCTAAATTATAAACTTCGGTGGATACTGAACAAAAACTTAAACTGAGACATTTTGTATTGGAGGCTATAATTGTAACAGTTTATTATTGCGCAAGGACAATTATATGTAACATTTTTTTCCAAGGATGGTATTTATTTTAAATAAGAGATGTCAAATAATATATTTTCAACATTAGTTTAAAATTGTTCACCACATAGCGATCTAACAATATGGAATTGTTTCCTAAATTGGATACTTCGCTAGCCTCATCTGCTCCGGTTGAAGATGTTTTCATATAGGGGTGTTATTTTAACGCATGCAACAAAATTATCTAATATGAATAATATCACATTTTCAATAAATTGATAGTTTATAAAGCTAATTTTTGATCTTGATTTGAACTAAAATAAACAAAATCCATAAGAAACGTAACAATGAGACAAACTTGTCCTATAACATAGATTCTGTCATCATTTTAACGGGAATATTAGAGGAATTTAAATATTAAGTTTAGGTCTGTACCAGACCTAATTATGAGATTCGCGCCACAAATATGTGACATAGAAGGACTTTCTCTTTCCTCAAGACTTAGTCCGTTTTTCAAAAACTTAATTCCAGACCTAATTCCCTCTCAATTTAGGTCTGAGATTAAGTCCAAACCAAGAGTTTTGTTTTTTTGTTTTTCTTCAGTTTATAAGCAATATTTAAGTTTTAGTTTCATTTGTTTTAGTTTTAATTGTAAATTACGTAATGTTTTTAGTAATTAATTAAGTATTGGGTCTAAAAAAGGTTGAATTTCGAAAAAAATCGAAAGTACGATCTGGCTGTTTAGGTAGGAACAGTCAGTTAATCCATTTTCTGTGGATGCTAGTTTACATTTAAACATTCTCATAATTTTAGCATATCATTTTTATGAAACCGGAAGTTTAGGAAACAGTGGTCATCTAAAGTATTAAAATCGTAACTAGTTTTCTTAAATTTTACTGGTGGTTAATCTAAGCATCCAACCAATCAAGCCAAATGTTGGTCTGGACTTAATATTTTAGCCTCTTAAGTTACAACAAATTCAGACTCAAACCGAGAGTGTGAAAGTCGAGAAAAATTAGGTCGGTCCAGACCTAAACCTAATATTTAAATTCCTCTATTAATACAGTTGTATCATCAAAATGTTGATTCGACTGCAAAAAAAATCATTTACAAACTTGCTGAATTAAAACAAAAAAAAAGTTACAAATCTTTTCAAAAATCCCTAATCACGAAATTAATCCGGATTAATTAATCCATAATCCTAAATCCCGGAAATAATCGTGGAAAATTAATCCTGGGTTAATCCCAATCTGGAGAACAGGTTAATCCTCAATCCCTAATTCTAATCCACTTATTCCAAAAGTGTAATCCCTACTGTTTAATCCCAACAGAAAATTCATTAATCACCCACCTCTGCGGGATAGGCAGCGAAAGAACAAAAATTTAATATATTCATTTTTACGCTAGTAAACTGCATGAGTCAGCTGTTAGTAGTAAACTTTTTTGTTCTTTGGTTTTGGTCATTACGGTAGGCCGCTACCTAACCACTTTTGCCTCCTGCTGCTTTAGTAGCTTCCACTACTGGTAGGATTTAGAAAATTATGCTTTTACGTCACACACACAGATGTGTTTGAGGTACGCCGTACCACGAGGTGCGGAAGAGTAACCCGTACTTTGGTACGGTGCGGGTGCGATGCGCTCTGATTTTCATAATTAGGTGCGGGAGCGGGTTCGACGCGTACCAGAAATTTTCAATTAGGTGCGAGAGCGGGTTCGGTACGTCTCCGAATTTTGCAATTAGGTGCGAGAGCGGGTGCGGTGCGGGAGGTACGCCGCACCTTATATTTTTTGGTCACGACTGTCACTCACACGAGGTATAAGGACTATCAACCGATTTTCAAACTAAAAAAAAACATGTGACTCTGCTGTCTGCTAACTATCTTTGCTTTGGTGGAGCCGTGTAGCAGATCCATTTCCACATCTGTCTTCCAGATTTCCAGATCAAATTCATTGTCTTTCGTCTACCTTCCTAGTCAAGTCAACTCATCCCTTCAGCACAACAGTCAGCAGACACTAGCTCAGATACTACTGTTTTTTTAACTAATTGTGTAAAAACCAGAACGTCGTTCATCGATGATGAGTCAAGAAAGGCGACAACAGCCACAAATCGTTGAAGTTGAAGAACCTGAAGTTGAAGTTACAAAGTAATTATGACAAATATGCCATTAATTCTATAAGTTATCCATATAAGTTAAAAAATTAAGTAAATTATAAGGTAGTGAAAAAGTAACTATGCGAATTCATTAAGACTAAGAGTAAAATTAATCAAAACATTGGAATAACGCACTAGTGCGATATTCCAATATTTTTATTTTATTTTGTCGTCTAATATGCCAATAGTTTGCTTAAACCAGCTTCCAGTTGGGCTTAAGTATAGGATACCCCCACCCTCGCGAATTCTGAAAACAAGGAAGATAATAAGTAATTGAACAACCTAGGTTGTTGTTCAACCGCCGACTATAATAAATATTAAAAATGAGCAAGTGGGTTTTGAGCTCATTCTATCGTTGAATTTGTATAACATTTTCTGCTCTTGCTTCTGGCTAAATAAAAAAATTATGCTTCTAATTTCGAAATAAAAAAATTACCACATTTTGATTAGTGTATCAATCAGTGTTCGGAGGGCAAATTGGCAAAATGAGCAAAACATAGGGTAAAATTGGCAAAATGGCAATGAAGTAGAGATGGGAAAATTGGCAAAAACAATTAAAGCTTGGAGACTGATAAATTAGATTATAAAAATTATTTTGAAACTCAGACAGACCTCTGCGCAGTAAGTCTCGTAGTCCGACCTTAGTGGAAGAGAATTCAAATAAAATTTAATTTAAGGTTTGCAGGTGTGGTATCCACTAAGAAAATAAATAAGAACTCCATCCGCAACTGAAAATTTTTAATTAAAAAAATCTTATTTAAATTTACCGGGGTGCGGGAGCGTGGTACGGAAAGTACGGGAGCGGGAGAGTGCGATGCGGCTCAAATTTTTACAATTACGTGCGGGATCGGGTCCGGTGCGTCTAATTCTTTTTTTTGCAAAGGTGCGGGAGCGGGTTCGGTACGGATCAAAATTTTGCAATTAGGTGCGAGTACGGGTCCGGTGCGGTTATTTTTTTATGGAGAAGGTGCGGGGACGGAAGGTACGGCGCACCTCAAACACATCTGTGGTCAGGCAACATTTCTGCTTCATAAATTTTAGCTATACTCAAAGTCAGAACTACACTATTAGAGATACAGATGGTTATTCAGCTTTATGGCATATTCTTAACTAGCCGACGCTCGCTTAGCTCGCACGGCTAGCGCTGCCGCAGGCATTCCATTTAAGTAACGAAAGCAGATCAACAAAAAATGGTGTAGCAGATTTTGAACAAAGCAGGGAAGCAAACGAGGCAGCGTCTGTTAGTTGAATGAATAATAAATGGTATCTGATATGGCCGTATAATAAATAAAATAAATCATGGTTGAGCGTACTTGGGATTTGTAAGCGAAGCCCTGTCTATTCCCAACGTTTGATTAGTAGATAGAGGCTAGGCATTAGTGCCTCTTAAAATGGAAAAATATAGAACAAAATTTATAATTTTTGGCTATTTACAAATTAATAGTTTTTTGCTATTTACAAATTAATTGTTTTGGGCTATTTACAAATAAGTCTTAGTAGTATGCTGCCTACAGCCCGTAATGTTATTTTATTAACATTACGGGCTGTAGGTCTTTCCAGCCGATGCATTATGAATTAAAAAAATACACTTCAACTAAATTTAATTGTAATTTTTATTTTTTATTTAAAGACAAACAATGTAATCATAAGTTTAGCTTTACAACTGCCCTTCTAGTCCTGGATGAGCGTCGCAATATTTTAGGGTGTAACTTCATATTCAACCTCTTCAGGCGAAGTCCTCTTAGCAGAGTTTATGTTTCACAATATTTATTTCTCCTTCTTTTGAAAGAAGCTGTCCTGGAAAAGTAATAATAAAATAATTAATCATAATCAAACTTTAACAAAAATTAAACTTAAAAAAACAAAAAAAGTAATAACAAAATAAAATTACTTTTTAAATGTTCAATTTCCTTATCTTGGTCCTCCAAGAGGATTTCCAGGACCGGTACTAGTGTTTCCAACATGTTGAAATTGGTGGTCATAGTATTGAGTGATGTTTGCAGCTCACTTCTATCCACCTGAACTTTGAATAGTTGGTCTTGGAGAGAACCAACACATTCATTCAGAATCTTAATTTCTCCCTCTATAATTAAAAAAAAAATAATAAATAAATAAAAAAATAAATAAAAAAAAATAAAAAAAAATAAATAAATAAATAAAATAAAAAGACATTGAACATCGCTTGGAGATGTTCAACTCGGACAAAGTAATGGTCCAAGTTGTTGAACGTAATTAATGTTGATTCAGCCATCGTTGTTAAGAAATTTTTGAGAAAGAAGTTTGTTAAAATGTTGTGATGATTTGTGGAATGATTTTTTGGAAGTAGAACTGCTATTATATACAAAAATTTAGAAGGACAAGAAGAGTTTGATAATAAAGGGTTTACTTTATATTTTTCAGAAATTGAAAATAGACCCTCTTTAATTTAAAATAAGTCTTAAAATAGGAAAACAAAATAAGGTAAAGTAAGAATCCTATTGTCGAAATGGTTTTAAAAATAGAAAGTGAAACTTTAAACTCAGACAACTTGTCCATGAGGTAACCTTGTTGTTGTTTACGAATAGGCGTTTTTTATGATTTAGTATAAATACTTAACCCTAACAACCTAACCTATTTGTCTACTATAATTTTAATTTTTTATTTGTACTAAACATTTATCTTCTTTAGTTTCGAAAAAGGGTTCACTTTCCTTTAACTTGTAAAGTGAGCCCTTTTTCCCTTTTCCTGACTTTCGCATCATAAAATTATTTTAACTCTCGAGATTGGGTAAAGAGAATTTTGAAACTTGAAGAAAGTTGACAAGCTGCCGTCTTTAAATTTCTACATCACTCTCGCCATCTGTGGAATTATTTAGAATTATTCATGTAAACATAGCAATCCATAGTTCCACTATAATCCACTATAATAGTAAACAGTGGGAAATTTGAAAATTTGAAATTTAGAATTTTAACTCACCACCCACGGGATTCTTAACAACTAAAATAGTAAACAGTGGGAAATTTGAAAGTTTAAAATTTTGAATTGTAGCTATGTGATCTTATTAAATCAAACATCATACCTATCACCCTTAACTGTGGGCAGTGAGGCCAAATTGAATTTTTTGATTTTCAAGTTTTTTTCATTCCATATTAAGCAAGAAAAGTATTTCTACAAAAGTTATTTCTATTCGTCAAATAAACAACTTTTCCCTATAAAATTTTTCTCTGTATTGAACCATTATTAAAAAATAAAAAAATAATAAATATTTATACTGTTGCAGATTTTATCATCTATACCATCTAATAGCAGAATGATTAGGAGACTGGTAGATTACTCATCTAGCAATGAGTCAGATTTCTATGATTCAGATGAAACGAGGTATGCCAGTAGTGACTCTGAAGATGAAATTACAGCTGAACACTTTCGTGCTAGATTATGTCCTTTCTGTGATATAAATTTCCCTTCCGTTGCTACACTGCAGCGTCATCTATCAATTTCTCACACAGAAATTATCAAAAGTTTCATCGCTTGAATCAAATTGGAGATGGAATTTTACATAATGATTTGAATATTGAGTTTTCGAGATCTGCAGTCGAAAATACTTACGAAGAGTACAAGGTAGATCTATCCAATCACATTCCTATCACTGTCAACCAAGTTTTTCACCGTATGAAACGTTCACTACTGCAACTATTGACAAGAGAGCTAGAAGCTAAGAAAAATTTTATGATTCAGTTTATAGCAAATTTACATTTCGAAAAGACAAATGCAGATGGTCAAAAGACATTGAGCTTTCCGACATTCAATTCATTCTTATTTGGAATTAATCACAATATTGACTTTTCGTTTGTTTACGCAAAAGCTCTTCTTGAATTTAAAAATCGAATAGAAAGCTATACCAACATGGCTTCTTGTTTCGTCTTTGTAACAGTCTTGGATTTGAAAATCACAATTGTCGAATACAAACATTTCATTGGTGGGAACAGAGTTGAACAATATCCAGAAATTTTGAAACGAAAAATGCGAAATAATATGAATGATGTACCTAGCGCTAACGACCTATGTTTAAACGAGCAGTTCATTTACATCCGAAATTCAGACCACCATTTCCGCGTTCCTCTAGTATCAAAAACAAACTTGCAATACTTGGACTATTACGAACAGTTGTTTGTATCCTCAACAATAGATTGGACTGTAATTAAATTTCCATTTAGTTTATCTCAGATAAAACGGTTTGAATCAAACAATCCTACCATTGGGCTTTGTATAATAGCATTTGATACAAACTATTCGTTGAATATTCCAAATCCAAAACATGTTAGAACCTCTGTTGATGATGTTATTGATTCTGTCATAAATACGCAAAATGATAGTTCTAATCATGATTTAGTGGATGAAATGGAACAAAATATCCCAAGCAGTCGTAGTCGCAAAATTGAATTGCTTTATGAGTTTCGCAAAAAGTGTTATACGCTGTATACATGCAAAGATCGAGAAGTTAAAATTGATTTGCTAATGTATTTGGGCGAACAAGATAATCATTTTCTGTATATTCAAAACTTACATGGAGTCCTGTACAGAAGCCAAGGTTACAATGCCACATAAGTCTGTCGCTTCTGCTTACAGGCATTTAACAAATTTAATTATTAATTACACAAGCAAGCTTGTGCTGACTTTGGATGTCAAAAAACTAATTTTCCACAACAAATGTTTCTGAAGTTTGACAAATTTCAGAGGTAAAATGCTTGTAATATATCGCAGATATTAGATTATAATACTTATTTCTGCAAATTGCAGATGTATCATATATCCATACGTTTTCTTTTGTGACATGGAAAGCAATCTCGTTCAATTGGATCAACCAGAATGTCACTTACAAAAAGAAACCAAAACAAAAAAGTTAAACATGCATAGCCCTGGATCGTATAGTTATGTCTGCGTAGACAATAAAGATAATGTATATGCTAAGCAGACGTATTATGCTCAAGAGCAGAACGAAAATGTTGCACACAAGATGGTGATGGAATTGTTCGAACAAGCCGAATTACTTTCCAAAGAAATAAAACACAATGATGCAATAGCAAGCACTACAATGGTACTTAGCCAGACAGACGAAGAAATGCTAGCAAGAAATATTACATTGTTGGCATGTTGCATTTGCTCCAAAAAGTTTGAGATAGGAGAAACAAATTTGCATAGGCATCACGATCATAACATAACAGAAGGTAAATTTAGATAATATTACAAAAGCATTTTTTATTTCTTTATTTTACGTTATAGGTAGCCCAAACTTTATTGGATTGGCGCATCAACAATGTAATATGAAAGCTATACAGAAATCTAATGAATTTGTTTGCGTCTTTCACGGTTTCAAGAATTATGATAGCAAACTAATTATGGAAGCACTCCAGAAAGATTCTATAGATTCTGTAACAGTTATTCCAAACTCAACTGAAAAATTTAATGCTATTTTCATGAAACGAAAAAGGATTACGCTCAAGTTTATTGACAGTTATGCATTTTTTAACTAGCTTGAGTGAGCTAGCTAAAACGTTGACTGAACAAGATTTTAGAATTACACGTCAAGTATTGCAAGGATATGAAGATAAAATTCATTTACTCTATCGAAAGGGAGTCTACTGCTACTCCTTTATGGACAATGTTGAAAAGTACAAACTCACCGAACTTCCATCTATTGATAAATTTAAGAATGACTTGACTGGAGATGACATTAGCCTTGAAGATTATGATTTGGCAAAACTTGTCTGGTGTGATTTTCAAATTTCAAATATGGGCGAGTACACAAACACTTACTGTTTATCAGATACTGCTCTTCTTGCTGATAGTTTCATCAAATTACGAAATGTCATGTATGAAGCGTTTGGATTTGACGTTTGTCATTATTTTAGTTTACCAATGTTTATTTGTGACGCATGTTTAAAATTCACGCAAGTTGAACTTGAACATATTCGTTGCCCAAATACTTAATAATTGAAGAAGGTCTACGAGGAGGGTTGGTGCCCGTTGGAAATATTCGTACTGTTCGAGCAAACAATCCATTGGTACCTGATTACAACCCCAACGAAAAGACAACTTATTTAGCAATGATGGACATAACAAACTTATATGGTAATTTCTTTATATTCTATTGTATTGTTGAGATGGTAAAAACTGTTATATAGGAACAGCAATGATTTCCAAACTTCCTGAACGAGATTATTTAATGGTTCGATCAGAGGAACTTGAAAAAATACGTGCNCAGAGGAACTCGAAAAAATGCGTGAAAATCCAGAGCAATTTTTCGAAAATATTGAGGATAATGGACGAGTCGGTTATTTTGTGAAGATTGACGCAGAAATACCACAAGAACTACACGCAAAACTGAATAAGTAAATACACTTGAATTAGTTGTTTCAAATATAATTGATTGATTTCCTTTAGATACCCTCCAATGCCTTACAGAAGGCTTATCAATGCAGAAGAAATTTCTTCACATATGATGGATTTTGGGGAAGAAATTGAAGTAGATATGAATACTTTCAAAACTGAACGACTCATTGCAGATTTCCATGCTCGCAAAAATTATGTTTGTCACTACGGACTTTTAAAATATTGGATGAAACTCGGATGTAAAGTGACTCAAATTCATGCTGCAGTAAAATCTATTCAATCTGAATGGCTAAGAAAATTTATGGAATTTAATGCATTGATGAGGAAGGCAGCCACTTCAAAAATGGAGGATTTAATCTGGAAACTCTGCAACTGCGCTACATTTGGAAAAATGATTGAAGCAAAGCGCAATCGTGTAAACGTGAAACTTATAATGGGACGTGAGATGGCTTTGACATATAATTCAAAACCAACAATACAAAGTGTGAATATTGTTCACAAAGACTTGGTTATCATTCAGTTAAAGAAACTATCAGTTACGTTAGATCGTCCTATTGCAGTTGGAGCTGCTTGCCTGGAAATTAGCAAGCTCATAATGTTCCAGTGGTTCTATGACTATTTTCTCATTAAATATCCAAATCTAGATCTAGTGTATACTGATACTGATTCGTTGCTCATGCTAATCAAAACAGAAAACTTTTATCAAGATTGTAAAAATAATGAAGGAGAAATTTTTGACATGAGCTGCTATGATGTCAATCAGCCATATTTTGGGCAGTATTATAGCCTCAAGAACAAAAAAAAGCTAGGAACCATGAAGAATGAGTACGCAATGTGTGTTTTGACTCACGCTTGCGTAAATAAACCAAAACTATATGCTCTAAGATATGTGAAGGACGAAATTGATTCTGTGTGACAGGACCAAACGTAAACACTGTCGAATTCAAAAAGAAAGGGAAAGGAATACCAAAACGAGCTTTGGATCGTGATTGTACATTTGATGATTATGTGAACGCAATTGAAAATCCGATCCAAACAAATGTCACAAGTAAATCTATCCGAAGTTTCAAACATAAATTATATACGATAGAATCAACAAAAAAAGCCATAAACGGATTTGATATAAAACGTATTATTCTACCAGATAACGTTAACACATTAGCATTCAACCATACAGATANCATAAACGGATTTGATATAAAACGTATTATTCTACCAGATAACGTTAACACATTAGCATTCAACCATACAGATAGCAAAACTCTTTATAATTAGTTTGAGTAAACTATACAATCTTCAGGGAATATACTAGTACGTATTCTAAATTTATCGTCTTGTTGCAAATTCAAATCAATAAATAAATGTGTATATGGTTTTTTCAAAACATCTTGGTAAGCAGCTTCAAATGCCATGTTCTTCTTTCCACCATTTAACTGTCTCCCAAGGCAATAAACCTGAGTAGAATCTCTGACATTTTTCATAAGGATCAAATATTTGCAATTTGTAGTTAGAATTCGTAATTCCTTCTCAAAGATTGATTGAGTGAGACAGATTACACTAATATTTCTGTGGTGAGAAGTTCTAGTAAAAAGATTTCCAATAGTTTTTGATTTGCAAATTTCTGCTAGTAAATCGTCTAGAACAAATAGTTGTGGAGTATCCAATGGATCCGTAAAATCTTCCGGAAGACCCTTATGAAAAACTATTGAAGGTACTTTTGCTTTCAATTCATTGAAAAATTTTTCTTGATACTCAGAGTAGCAATATGTAATTTTGTCAATTGGAACATCAAACATTTTGTAACGTCTTTCCAAAATTTTACTCGTCAAAGTACTCTTACCACTTTGAGAACTTCCAGAAATTGTCGTTGTAAACGGCGTAATTAGCCGATAATCAAAATAAATTGTTTCACATTTCATTGCAACAAATAAACTAACTTCAAAATTATAGTTACACATCATATTATATCCTTTATTTCATTTCCTTATTAAGCAAAATTTTTCCAAAAAAAGATTTTTTAAATATATGAAGAGCATTCAAATGTGGAATAAGTATTTTCATAGAATCCTGTTCCAAGCAAAGTACAAGACCATCTTTATCTTGTTTCCACGATGTATTCAAAGCTGGAATAATTTGTGGAGGTGAATCTATTACCAAAAATATATAATTATTTAATCCATGACGGTGCAGTATCGCGCCAAGCGCGATATTTATATCGCGTAGCGATATTTTCTATCGCACCGGGTGCGATATCTATCGCGTTATGCGCGATAAATCTATGCCTTAAGGGCATACGTACGACCCCAAGGGTCGTATGCGGGAGGACTCGCCGCGTCACTCACCCTTTGAATTTCCTAAAAGTTGTCCCAATTTATTATCCAAAACATTAACTTTTGTTTGCCAAGTATGTTTTTTAATGGCGTCTTCAGCTGTTATCAATTCCATATTTGCTTCTTTACAAAGATTAGTTTCGCTAACTCTGCATGAATTTTAATTTTTTTTTTCAAAATCAGTTTCTCTTTATTTTTCCTCTTCGAATTCTCTCGTTCCATTTTTTATGCTCCTGCACCATTCTCTTTGCCGCGACATAAAATGCTGTTTTTTCATTTTTTGTTTTTTACGCTCTTTTACTTGTACCACGGGAACCTCTTGTGTTGGCGTTGGCGTTGGAGGTGGCTGTGGCATTGACGGCAGAACAAATTTAGTGATTATTCCTTCAGGGAAAAAAGATCCCAGTCTTCATCATCAATTATCGTTGAGTGGGGGATCTTGTATGGATCATTTATGGAGTCAGGGCTCGAATTATACTCATCCATGGGTTGAATTGTTTGGGTCAATCAACCACCCGTAATTTTTTATTTTTTCCACAAGTACTTCCAACTTAATTATTGCCTGTTCAGCGTCTTGCAAAATTTGACAGGTCCAAAATCCAAAAATTATGTATAAGATTAGAGATAAGAGAACAAAAAAAGAAATGAAATTTTTTTCTTTAGGGATAATTTCTTGTCTTCTAGTAATTTCTTCTTTCCCAGTACCAGTTTCGTCGTATGCAATCTTCCCAGACAACCTTTTCAGAATGGTGAAATTGGTGTTCGAAATTCTTGTATTTATAGGTAAATTTTTGAAAGTTTGACCTTCTACAAACGTCTTTTTGTTGAAAAAACATATTTTTCTTTGTCGAAAAAAACAAGTTATTTTTGAATTGAGGTCAGAAACTATTTTTGACTGAGGTTATCCATTGTCCAAATTGAGAGCAAGGTTAGTTTTTTGGGTATAAAACCAAGACTCATTTTGTTTAGATTTATTCAGTCTTTTATTTGCTTTTAGCAACAAATCTCATCTACTGTAATCTTAACACGATGTCGGACATTCTGATGATTGGTTCATTCGATTCAACTAATCACGTCGAAACAGAAGATCAAGTTCGAAAACAAATGCAGTTGGAAGGAGAGAATATAAGATCTCAACGACTCATAGAGAAGCTGGCTCGTCTCTTTTTGTCTATGAAATTTGCAAACAGTCGCAAGTCAAAATGTCCAGGATATAGACTTGTTAAGAACCCCTCAAACTCTCTGGAAGGACCAATACCGTTTCGTGATTATGATCCAATGACGAAACTTCCATTCACAACATTGTGCAATCACACTCCTTGAGACTTGGCTACAGAATACGAATATTTCATCTGTCGTGTTGTGGCGGAAGGCATTACTACTGCCAATCAATGCTATTTGCTTCGACCTCTCTCAAGGGAGAATGTTGGTCCAGACACAGAAACCCAACCATGCTATAATCAAAACGTACTTCCTCCAAATTGTTGCGGATTTCAACTCATAACAGGACCAAGACAGATTGAAGGACCACTTGATGGGGATATGAGAACCTTGTTCAGTGGAAAGAACTGGAAACCACATAATTAGACTCCTTATACAAAACCGTGTACACACGATCCATCTTTACCCTNCCACATAATTGGACTTCTTATACAAAACCGTGTACACACGATCCATGTGTACCCGAAGTCAAATCACTGTGGGTCATAATAAAACTATATGCGTCGGAATTGTTGGACGATTTCAATCCGGAGGATCCTTCACAGATTGGTATGCGTAATCAATATATGTATTTAATCATGTCTAATCTTCAACTTGTTTCCAGATCCTAAGTTTTTTATTGAAGCACTTTCAATCCATCAATACTATTTGAATACAATAGCTGTGCCCACTATATTAATTTCACTTGAACGTTACATTCGAATGGTAACAAGAATAAGAGGAGGCGACTTTCGTGAGAAAAAGTATATGTGGACGCCAAAAAGTCTTAACTTTGACTATGATATTACTACTAAAAATGCTAGAGTTTTGGCCTTGCAAACAACTACTGCTAGAGTAACACAGCAGCAGGTAATTGGAGCAAGTACAACTCCAATTCGCAATGTGAGACAGAATATGGATGAATTTCGACTGAAATCTTGGTTTTCAAGGAATGGTTCGGGACCAGCAATGATCAACATGAAGAGGTAAATACAACAGAAGGATGGATTTGGGAGGAAACGTTTCTATAACATAAATATTTTGTAGGAAACCAAGAGTATCCACTAGTGGACAAGAGCTGTATATAAATTTTGTCATGGAACAGGATGTTCCAACATTAATGAAGCAATTGTGTCGATTTTGGTTTCAAAATCGTCTAGCTGCAAGTGAAATTCAGGAAGTACTCGACTTTGTAACTGGCCAGATTGGTATACATTATACGCCACCACCT
This sequence comes from Holacanthella duospinosa, assembly GCA_002738285.1. Lineage (NCBI taxonomy): Eukaryota > Metazoa > Arthropoda > Collembola > Poduromorpha > Neanuridae > Holacanthella > Holacanthella duospinosa. The sequence goes on along the minus strand of NIPM01000200.1, from coordinate 239,139 downwards.
CAGCTAAATCGATTAGAATAATCTCTGTCAACTTACTTTTTGCTTATAAAATAAATTGCACATACACAAATTTTATTTGTAATAAAAAAAAAAA
>NIPM01000200.1:159138-238220 GCA_002738285.1 Holacanthella duospinosa | reverse complement strand
GTTGGTCCTTACTATTTCGATGGCAACATTACAGCAGCAGCTTATGTTCAGATGCTGGAGTCTTCGGTTATTGTTGAATGTCAAGTTGCAGGAGAGGAGCAGGGAATTCCATTTGAAAATCTCTGGTGGATGCAGGATGGAGCCCCAGCACATTTTGCTAATGTGACTCGTGCGGTGTTGGATTCTATTTGGCCAAACCAATGGATTGGGCGGAGGGGTACAAAGGAATGGCCCGCTAGATCCCCTGATTTGAATCCATTGGATTACTTCTTTTGGGGTTACATGAAGTCCACAATTTTCAAATATCCACGGGCCGAATCTATACCACAGCTCAAGGAAAAAATTTGGGCTTTTGTTGAGCATGTAAATAACCATCCAGAAATGCTGCAGAATGTGAGGAAAAAGTTTTATGATCGACTAAATCATTGTCTTTTTATGGACGGTGGCCACTTCGAACAAATGTTACATTAACAGTCATCATTTTCATTGTAAATGTTTGATTATGGTGTTTCAATTAAATATTCCTTCATCCTAATAATACAGAGAAAAACAGCATGCCCACATATGATGATTGAGGCGGGTGGAGTTAGTGTAACAGGGGTAGAAACGTTTCCGACCAACCTGTTCCCTCTGTANTGATGATTGAGGCGGGTGGAGTTAGTGTAACAGGGGTAGAAACGTTTCCGACCAACCTGTTCCCTCTGTATGGTATGTAACTGGATTTGTTTTTAATATTTCAGCAATTTGGTAAACTTCAGAGTCAAAGTTTGTAGAATATCCTTTTTCAAATGTTTGCTTTAAACGCTTTGCAAAGACATTTGTCCCAATTGGATATACTTTTCTGTTTCTCTTAAATTTTCTGTTCATGTGAAATTGTTTCCAAACATCTGATACTACGTCTGGAGTAACTGATGCGGGTGTCCTCTGAATACTTCGGTGAAATAAATTCTGATATGCCTTTTCAATGTCTGGAATTATATGGATAAATCGTTTTGTATTTTTTTCTGTCATAAAACGTTCGATCCTCTGCCTTATAGTTCTTATAAATCTCTCAATATAAGAAACTTTGATTGGACTATTTGTGACAAACTGTTGAATATTATTATCCGTGCAATAATTTTTCATTTGTTTTCCCATATATTCTGTACCAGAATCACTTTGCAGTCTAAGACATTTACCTCCAGATCGCGAAATGATTTTATCTAGTGCATCACGAACTTCAACACATGTTTTCCGTCGGACAGGTTCTAGCCAACCCATTTTTGTAAACGGATCTAACACTGCTAATATATATCCTTTTTGATAGTTTGATTTTCTATATTTTTGAATGTCTATTAGGTCTACGAAAAGAATTTATTAGGAATAAGCTATATTTATGTTGACTCTTCTACTTTACCCATTCCAAATTGATCAAATGGTGCAGGACTATATACAAACCTTCGCGGAATTCTTTTATTTGAAGGATGGTGGAGTGCATAACCTTTCGACTTTTAAATTTTTTTGAACATTCTTGAAGCCTGCAAATTTATTTACTTTGAAAAAGTTTGAAGCTCCCAAAAAACATCTCGGATTTTGAGTGTCAAGTATGCTTCTACTATTGTATCGCTCATGGTGAGTTTTCGACTAATGTTTATTTTACTAATACCTTCTTATATAATACATTGACAATGCTTCTGCTAATTTAGTCTAGCTGTTCCGACCATCATGACTAAACGTATTAAAAAGAATGTAGAGTTCTTACGAACTATCAATAAATCTACACCTGCTAAACGGAAAGCATATATACGTGGTGCGAGTGTTGATCAGCTAAAATCAATTCAAGAATCCATTCTTAACGTTGCAAACAAAAACGTTCCCATAAAGCATTGCGTTCTCAAAAAATTGAGACCTTACAAAAATATTCTTGAAAAATTTGCTTTCAGAAATCCTTCCAGCCGAATAAAAAAGAAACTATTGTGACAAAAGGGAGGGTTTTTACCTGCATTGCTACCACCCGTTCTAGCATTTCTGCAAGCCAACTATTAAATTTACCATGGTTAATCGAATGAGACTTGTTCTAGAACATACATGCAATAAACTAATACTTTTGACAAAAAAAGAACCCGAACATTCATCTTTTATTCAGAAAGATAAAGAAGCAATTTTGCATCAGGATATACCAGATGATTTGAAAATCTTGTTGTATCAAGAACTGGCAAGGAACCTGGCAACAAAGCAGAGAAATATCAAAAATACACCCGTTCTGGTAAAAAACATACTTCCAGAATTTCCAAAAATTAAAAATGAATTATTGGAAACAAAGACTTCTGTGAACAACTTTGATAATAATGCATTCAATAGAATTGTAAACAAGCTTAAAGGTAGTTGCATCGCTGGAATATTGGATTACTTTAAATCGTTGAACATTGTTCCAAATAACGAAGGAGAAATTATTATTGACGGAAGAGTAATTCCAGTTACCGAATATGAACAGATCGTATTAGAACTTGCTAAAAATAAACCACCACAGTCCATTGGAGGCATGGACGAAGTGCTCAAAAAAATTATGCAATTCCCAGCCAAATCAAACGTTTTTGGAAGGGCTACTCTCTCTGCTTTGCATACACAAAGTCATCTCCAGTTGGTAAAATTCAAAAATCAAAACGAGGTTGGACTTCTATTAAATAATTTGTTTTTTACAAATACAACATTGATAAATCAATTTCTTTGTTGTATCATATTTAAATTTTTCTTAATAAATAATTTTTTAACAAAATTACTAACAATTTTATCATTTCGAACAAAATCTTTTGTGAATATACAATATACAGAAGACATTGGACATGAGTTGAGTCTTTTATACATAAAGAATATTACGATATGTCCACACTTATTTGAATTTGGTCCTTGGATACATAATCTATTTTCCAAAACTGAAGAATTTAACAATTTTACAAATTGTTGAAAGTATGGAGAATAATCCATTATTCCTAAACCATAACTACAAAAAAATTCTATTTCTGCACCATGTCGCTTTACAAATAGACCAACCCAATGCTCTCCTTCTTCTAGGCTACTTTGGTTATTAACACAAAGTACCAGCGGATATCTTTCAATCTTGAGTTGTAGTAAATGATCACATGGAATAACTTCACATTGACCATTCTTCCTTCTTGTTAACGGCGCGAGAATTATAATTTTTTTGTGTATTCATGATTCCTTTGAAAATCCTTAAAATATATTTGTTTATCTGCATTTATATATAACACCGATTGGTAATCAGCATATACTACAACGTTGATTGTGCTAGTGAGTCCTGTCTTGAAACGTAGATTAATAGCAACGTTGCCAAATTTTGGATGGTAAAACTATCTCTAATCTGTCTCAAGTTGAACACATGGAGAATTTTACCATTTTTGAATTTACTGAGTTTGATGTCGACTCCAGTATCGCAGTTTGCAATTCCCAAATTTTCAAACAATGACAGGTAAGTCAATACCGATCTACCTTCAGCAATATCGAGTTCGGTAGATTGCTCTGTGACTCCCTCTCCATTCACTTTAACACTAATGTGTGTGAGACCATGGTCTCCAAAAGATAAAGGATTCGTAGCATAGGAACCATGCAGATGAGTACTTGGCACTAATCCAATAACAATTCGGTCTGGGAGATGTCCCGATATCAAATTTTCATTTGTGTTTTCAAGTGTTCCTGTTGGGAGTGCATGTTTTCATATCTACGAGACGATTTGGATATACTAAGCGATTCCCAGCTTCCAAATTTTTCAAATGTGCAAGTTGTATTGACGGTAAGAGTGCATGTTTCTTTACTAATAATTTAGCTTCCATTATTTGAAATTTTACGTTCTGAGTAGCAGTTCCTTCACATTGAATACAAAAGGAATCATTAGAACGATGTAGCTGGATTCTCATATCTAATCCAGGTATTAGATATCTGGGTTGAGTAAATAATTCAGTTCGTAGCAATCTCAAATATTTTGCTTTCACCCACCATGCTTCTTCGTTTAACCCAACCAGGATCTTCAGTACTTATTTCAGATTCAGTTTTAGTAAACATTGACGCCTCACCAATACTCTTCACATAATTTTTGGAATAACCTAAAAAGTTTTCAATGTACGCTCTGTACGGATAGTAGCTACATTTGCTTGTTATTTCCATCTCATTCAGGTAAATACTCACTTTGTCAATCATACTATGTAAAAAATTGTTTACAGGTGCATAGTTTAATACGTTCATATCTGTAACTTTAGGTAATGCTGTACCATCTTTTCGAGTGAATTTGCCTCGTATGTAAATCTTTGACTCTGCAAAATCAATATATTGAGATTCATTTCCCTGAATAAAGAATGTTATAGGTGCAGTTCTGTCAGAAACAGAATTTATTGGATGAGATTCACAAATTGACGTTGATTGTATAGTTATATCATATCCAGGTTCTTCAAATATTGCTGTCTCACTCCTTACAAAGTCAATACGTTGTGTTTTTGATCTTCGAGACATTTTAACCAAACAAAGATGAATATTTCTTTCTTTTTAGTTTTCTTGATTTTCTATTCTTTTTAAACTTTTTTGATTTTGTAGTAACTTTTCTTCGTTTTGTTTTACCTACTTTAGTTTTTTTGATACGTTTGCGACGAATCCCACTTCCAGACTGAGCTACTAATTGTCTACCAACTCCTTTTAATGCATCAAATGTATTGTCTTTGATACTATCGACAACATTTCTATTATTTTCAAGTACATCAACTGCAATGTTCTTCAGCGCAGTTTTTGCAGCTGGCAAAATGAACTTTTTGGCAGCTGGCAAATGGAATTTTTTTGCAAATGGTAGCAAATTTCGTCCCAAACTTGCAAAAAATGGCTCAAACCCTGACCCTCGTTGTCTTATTAAATTTGGTTTGTAGAATACAAGATGTTCTGTAAAACCATTTCCGTAATGAGGGCTAAAAAGTCTATAGAGACTCTCAACTTCTTCGTTACTATACATTCTAATATTTCTTCTGACGAAAGTGTAGTGTCGCTTGGAATGTTCCAATTGACAATGGGAGATGATCACCACTGTCACTTCTTATATGCATATGGATATAATCAATGTAGTTGATTGATAGTGGTACATATTGCAAATGTTTGAATTCGTGAGTTGTTACTATTCCATCTGTTCCAGAGTAGTTTATAATACGAAGTATGGGAGCCATTTCATTACCAATGTATTGAGTTCGATAACATTAACATATACATACATCCTAGTTTGTCCATAGTTAAAGTGATGTGTAAAATCACCCAAAACAAACTCAGTGTTTTTGCTTGGTAGCACAATCTTAGTATCTAACAAACCCAAGATACCTAACATCCTAGGAACTAAAAACAACATGTTTGTTGAGTTCCTCTCCGATATTCAAATATTTCATCGCAACAAAATTTTCTTTCAAACTCAAATTCAAGAAAGTTACTGTTCGGTTGATAAAACGGAGTAAATCTGTAATCTGAAACACATCTTTATCCAACGTTAGTAGTTTACGGGTTAACGGTACTTTGACCATTGTTTTTGAAAACATTTTTCCTTCGTCAATATATCGTTGTTTCACATCTTCAATTTTAGATTTTGTCTTAATAGATTCAAAATAAATATTAGCTGGGATCATTTGTATTTCTCCAACTGATGAATAGTCTTCAACAACTTCCCCAACACATAAATTGATCGTAAATTTATGCTTTGAAAAGTAATTTTCCCACTCGAATTGCAATAAACGATTCTTTTAAAATATTATTATTCATATTAGCAGAATAAATTGGCGTTAGAATTTTTGCCTCAACCGGTGTCTGTTCAAAATCAAAAGGTAATTTGTGTTCAAGTTTGGAAAGTGGTTCAAGATCAAATATTTCTTGCTCTGTGTCGTCATCGCGTTTTTGAATTCTTGAATTACTTATATATTTTACAACTTGCGGAATTAAAGCTAATGATCTTATGTTTGCAGGTCGCTCACGTTCAGAATTTTCTATATACCATTTGTCATCACGATTTTGAATTCTAAAAGCTGGATAATATTTCGCTATTTCCGTATTTAGTATATTCATAAGTTCTATTATGGTATTAATATTTGTTGTAGCTGCTACAGGAATCTCCGCCAATTTTACTATTGCTAATCCAGAGTCTCTAGTTATTTCACAGTTTGTTATGTGTGGAAATATTCCTTCCTTGATTAGCGAAGAATCCATAAACTTATACCCTTAACTCACGTTATTTCCAGTGTAATTTGTCTTGTCTAGAGGATAATCAAACTCTAAACCCTCCAAACGTGTTGGAAGTATTATTCCCAGCAAATTTCCATATTCGAAAATCTCTAAAATCGGAGTATCTTTTTCTATACAAGGCTGTGTAAACGTATATGTACATTCAGCCAATGCAACTTCGTATGTACTACTGTCTAAATTAAATGGTCTAGACAATTGATTTCAAAAATTTGATATAAGTGTTAGTTAGTGCTGCAGATGCATCACTTTGCAGATGTACGTAGAAATTGTCCATTCTCTATTGAGGTTGGCTTGTTACTAACANTGGGAAAAATGCTGCAGATGCATCACTTTGCAGATGTACGTAGAAATTGTCCATTCTCTATTGAGGTTGGCTTGTTACTAACAGACAACTAATGTCACACAACATTTATATTCTATATTTTAAGCATATACATTTCATTCACTTGAAATCTTTAGCTCCTTCCAAGAAATCAAATTTATACAGATTTGTGAGAGTTAATTTGGTGTTACCGATTCGGCTGGAAAGGCCTACAGCCGTAATGTTAATAAAATAACATTACGGGCTGTAGGGAGCATACTACTAGTCTTAATTCGTTACTCAAAAATTTCTTAGTAAACGCAATTGACAGTAACCATCTACAAATTTACCTTGTCTGAGAGATTATATAACTTTGACTCGGGCACCGTCGTTATCTTTACCTTCACTTCGGCCGTGAATAAACACGGCGAAAATAAATAAATACTAACATTTGACAATGACTGTTCTGTGATTTGTTCATTGTCAGCGTTTCCAACCAAATCCAGCGCATTATATTATTTTTAAATTCTTAGAATGCCCCACCCCGCCCGTGGATGGCATCATCCCTTTCACCCACGATAGCATTCTTCCCGTCCATGCCCGCATCCCTCACGTCCTTGCTTGGCTCCATCCCGACCTTGCCTGTAAACTTGCCTTTCATGCCCTCACTCCTTTCTCCATGCCCGCATGTCTCCCGTCCGTACCATGCATCCTTTCCGTGCATGCCTTATTCCTCTTGTCCCTGCCGCATCCCTTTCGTACATGCCTACTCCCCTTCCACACATGCCCGCATCCCTCCCGTCCTTGTCTCTATTCATCTCCATGCTCGCTCCTTCCCTCCCATTCCTTATCCTCATATCCCTTCCGTCCCTGTTTCCATCCCTCCAGACCCTGTCAGTATCCCTTCCGTACATGCCCAGATCGCAAATTCATTAAAAAATATTGAGATAGTATGCCAAGCTAACTCAAAATATATTGGGTTTGTTTGCCAATTTCATCCAAAAAAAGTCGTACCGGATCCCTATTTCACCCATAGAATACTTTTCCCTTATGCCTAGTTCACTCAAAAATAATTGCTTCATTGGCTAAGTAGCATATTGGGATAATATGCTAACTCACCGTGTAGAGTATTCATTCAAAGTATATTAGGGTTGTATGCCAAGTATACGAACAGTACGAAAATATAGTTGCAATCGTTTTCTCAAAATTTATCAACGTCGTATACGAAGTTCACCCATAGTATATTTCGTATGTATGCGATGTTCCCACATTAAATATTGTATTACATTTACCCGAAAAAACTAGAGTCGTATGTAAGGTTCACCCAAAAGATATTTGGGTCGAATATCGAATTCCCATAAAAATTTAGGGTATACGTTGGCTTAATCCAAAAATTATTGTGTGGAGTATGCTAAATTCACTAAAATATATTTTTATCGTAGTCCAACTTCACGCAGGTATATTGGGGTTGCATGGCAAGTTTACTCTAAGTATATTATATTTCGTATGCCAAGTCATTCAAATATTGTTGGGTGTCGTATGCCAAGTTTACCCGTAAAATATTGGTGTCGTATGCTAAGTTCACATGTAAAATTGGAATCGTATGCCGAGTTCACCATAAATTTGGATTTTATGCCAAGCTTACCGAAAATAATTTTGGGATTAAATACCAAGTTCAACCAAAAATATTCGAGTCATATGCCAAGCTCACCCGAAATACATTGGGGTCATATGCCAAGTTTACCTAAAAAATATTGGAGAAAAAATATTACCCTTACTGTGAATCTAAACTCGGACTGATTCACCGAAATTCTTACTCCATAATCACCAGCAATTGATTTTTTAGACATGAATAGGATTTTAAAACCATTTAAGTTAACTTATGCAGTGTGTTAGCAAACTTCACTTTATTATGAAAGGCCAGTCGGGTGACAATCTAAGTGTATATAGGTATCCCTATATATGTCTTAATTTTCTAAAAATTCATTAAGGTATATTGTGTCACATTGTACTTTTTCTGCTTATTCCAAATTGTGATTATTCCGAATGGTTTGTTTTTCTTAATTAATTATTATTATACCCTTTCGGGTTTATTCCATGTGAGAAAGATTCATCATGTTAGGACTGGTCTCGGGTTACATCATTTATCTTGTATTCTGAAATTTATCCAACTTCTCCAGATGTATGTCTGGTTGCCAGATGTTTCCCTGAGTTCTGGGTCTTTGCATTTTCCGCGGATCTGAGATGATCTGCGGGTAATATAGATCCTGGGTGTTTTGTGGATCTCACAGATCCGGGATGATCTGCGGATCTCACAGATCCGGGATGTTCTGTGGATCCCACAGATCTGAGATGATCTTGGGATCACACAGATCCGGGATGATCTGCAGATCCCACATATCCGAGATGATCTGCGGATCTCACAGATCTGAAATGATCTGCGGATCACACAGGTAAGGGATGGTCTGCGGATGTCACAGATTTGGAATGATCTGCGGATCACACAGATCCGGGATGTTCTGCGGGTCGTACAGATCTGAGATGATCTGTACTCGTTCCGGACTCGAGTAATGCAGAACGGACTTAATCCGATCTTAGGCACTGGAGAACGGGCTTGCCCAAGCTTAGATATAGAAGTACAAACTTTGACCAAACTTGGGTATAGAAGTATGAACTTCAACCGAACTTACTATTTTGGGGGCGTCTACCAGAGCGGACTGGTTACTCTATTATACTGAGAAGGTCTCTGGGTGCCGGATCAGTTCCGCGTCTGAATCTAGTTATCAAACTCGTCCCGAACTTGGGACTAGAACTGCTTTACTCCGGGGTCTGATATTGGAGTACGAACTCTCCGGTGGAGGATGCGATAATCCTGAAATGAATATCGAATTCTGTTCTCCGAACAGAGAGAACTTTTTCCCCTGTCTCCTGGGAAGTTGAACAATTGCTTTTATCTGGGAACTTATAATGTCCTGTTCTACGGGGGATCCAAAAGTCACTTTTTCTGAGATTTCCGATACTACTCGTTCCGCGGGTGAACTGGGTTCTCCCCGGACTCTCAAGGATCTCCTGATTACTCGATCCGTGGGTGAACTGGGTTCTCCCCGGACTCTCTGTGATCTCTGGATTACTTGATCCGCGAGTGAATTGAGTTCCCCCCGGACTCTCCGGGATCTCCTGACTACTTGATCCGCGGGTGAACTACGTTCTCCCAGGACTTTCTGGGAGTTATTCCGTTCAACTAATTTAGTACTAGGGAACTTACCGGTGAACATAAATCCACATCTTCCCAATATCTTGAGGTCGGGTTGTACTCTCTCGATCTGGGAGGATTCCGTGGAGAATCAATGTTGTATTGGGTCCTGATCTCCCGAGAGTGACCGGAGTGCCCGAGCCTCTGTTTTCTATCTTCAAGTGACTCGTCCAGCCCAGCCACACCGGAGGTATCGGAGACCGAGATAACCGAAAGATGAAGTGCGATGTCAAGAGGAACTCGACGAACTAGTGTTGCTCGCTGAAATAGAGTTTTGCCGTGCGGGACTTCTAACTCTAAGCAGGGATGGAGCCCTGCCGTTTCAACGGTCTTCGAATGGATGGGGAACCTCCGACACTACACACACTCACTGTTCCGATAGGAAAACCCTTGAGTCTCTCTCTCTCCTCGTCTCCCAGTGGATCACACCAACTCTAACGGCCTCACTCCAAACAATCCAAATGAATACCCTTTACTCCTCGTTTTTACCTAATTACTGATTTATTTCTTATTTTCTTCTAATTCAAGACAATTACTGTAAAACTGTTGACAAAAACTATTAAGCTAAGCCAATACAATAGAAACAAAAACTAACTACTTCTCTCCTGATGGAAGGCAAAAAAACCTCCTCTCCTGACGATAGACAAAAATGGAATGCACCCCCTCCCTTTCTCAAGGCGATGGCTTAGTCTCTATTTATGCTTTCTGAAACCTTGCCACAAAAAGTGTCCATTTCCTTTCTTTTGAGAATTTGCATGAGTCCATTCCCCAGCCCATAAGACTAAGGAATAGGCTAATGGAAACCTCATCCGTTCAACCAATGTTAAAATACTCAGAATCAAAATACCCGGATGCCTAAATAACTACTGGGTTTTCCGCCATGCCACAATATCACTGAATTTAAACTTGAGAATTGGTGTTATGTTAGAATATATCTAAACAACTTTATTCGCAATTTATATTTTTTTAAGGGTGTCCATTTGTTTCTACCACTAATCTTAAGAGAAAAATCGCTAAAGAAACGATAGCGAAAGTAATTACATAGTAAAACCCTCAAAATAGAAGTTTTGATCTTCAGTTGAGTTAGACTTAAATTGTTCTTGAAGTCTTCGGATGAAGAAGATTAGGATTGTCTATGAAATACATCAGGGATTCTGGCAGTACAGGAAGTTTGGATAATTTATCAATTTAGGAATTTACCAAATTTGCGCATAGTATTCTATGCACGATTGGAATTCTGCTGGTAAAAGTGCTAATGGTTTTTTCATTTTTTGTTTTACAGAACCTTTTAATCCACTAATGGTGAGAAATCTTGATATTAACTTTTAACGTGTAATTACTTTCGCTATCTTTGCTCACCGAGTTGCCAGTTGGGTCTCAGAACCGGTAAAAAAAATTAACAAGGTGAAAAGTATGGTACTATATCCGTAATACACTTAAATCCGTTTTTTCACCTATATTTATGGATCTTATGGAGCGTCTATTGCCCCTGTTTAATTGAAAAGAAACAAACCACACCAAAAATTATCGAAACTAATGACCTAGTTTGCGTTGTATCGGTTGTTTCAACAACCAAAGTCAAAGGTAGTTAGTAGTGAGGAATTTATGGTTGGTAACAGACAAACCATATGAAAATTCTTTGAGTCCAATAATCCAGTTGAACTTATATCAGATTGTGTTATATCCGAACTTTCATTGCTTATAGCGATTGGCCATTTGGTTAAGGACTTTAAAAAACTTACCTATAAAATCAAAGTCAACTGCAACTTTTTTCACTAAAATTTGCGTAGATAGTTTGTGGATACAATTTTGAACTTGATCGACTGTCTTAGTAGTCACTTCTACAGACTCTGAAATTCGGTTCATTGATTCTGCATTGATTTTTCCATTTACCAAATGTCTTGTACAACAACGATTCAAATCCGGGATCCGTATTAGGCTCTTAATCCACTCACGACACCGTTAAAACTTGGTGATTCTGACTCTTTCATCATCTTTTTTTCCACAAATGAAACATTTCGCATATGTTGGTTTACATGAATTCAACTTGGACCAAGAAATCCTCCGAAAAAAAATGGAGATCGTTGATGAATTAAGTGATAATTGTGAATGAAATTCTCGCTGTGACTCTTCTCACATATTATCAGTTGACTCATACGCACGTGATTCCAGTTTACTAAAGCCTTCATAATTTTGGGACACTGTTTCTGATAAGTTTGGAAGTTGAGTAAGTCTTTCAACTTCATCCTCGTGACATACATATGCTATTTTGAAGTTGTATTCACTCCTTTTCGGTATCCTGCCAAAGCTGGTCACCTACTTCAGCAAGGCTTACTCCTTCCACGACTTGTGCTTGTTCTACCATCGCGTCTAAAAATGTTAAAATATTGTCAAGAAATATCATATAATCTATAACTTAGTCATTATTTTTAGAAACTATCATTAGCAAGGACCAAACCAACCTCGTCAAAGACAATACTTGATTGTGTGCTATCCTTATTCGATGCGTCTACTACTACCAATCCTCCTTCGGGTATAATATCCGCATCGGTTGGGTTTAGTGATTGTAAATCCCGAAAAGGTTAACGGGAAATTTCGGGAATTGGTTTCCCAAGGTAACCACGAGAAATCCCGTTGGGGATAAGAATAATAATAATAAAATAATTCAAACTTTTTCATTATCTTTAAACTTGCGGAATAATTATTAAATTCTGTAATATATAGAAATGGAAATTTCAATGAATTTTGCTGATTTTTCATCTGGCTCCCCAATTCGTAAACACTTTTGGAGAAGAGGGGATGGCTTAGAAGGAAACTGCAAGCTTTGTTCCAATTTCAAAATTTTGAAAACTTAAGGCAGTTCAACAAAAGGACTTCATAGTCACCTCAAGCTTATAAATCAAATCAACGTTTTGAAAAGGACTTCGAACATGAATAACATGAGTTCAAGTAAACCTATACATTTAAATAATGATAATTTGATAAAAGTAAAATAATATTTGTACATATTCACCGTCAAACAATAAATCGCTTGCTGAAGTTGATCGTACCTTGATGGAATGCTGATGTCGGTTTTCTGTACATCGGATGAATTAAGAATTTCATTACATGCCAGAGGTTTCAATGAAATCCCGAAATCCACTAACACTATTCGTGATATGATACACGATTACGCAGAATCAATTCGAGCTATGAGTCGTAGTGAAATTTACAAATTGAAGGAAATTGGTCAAAAATTTTTTGTTTTGATGAGTGGAGTTCTCTCCGGAATAGAAGGTATTATGAATGTCACCTTACACATCATGGGGAAGTTTTGGAGTTTTGGATTGGTAATATGTTGTGGGTCTTGCATGTTTAGAAATCGTCGATGAGTGACGATTTCTAATGTTCGGGTTGACGCGGAAAGACGATATTATTTCTATTATTACTGATGACCCAAATGGTTTAACTTCAACTTTTTGTAATCATTCGAATTTTGATTTAATTATTTGATTTTAATTTACAGTTATGAGGCCGACTCTCCTAAACATCCCAGCAACTATGTTTTGTCCATGCTCTCCACAAGCCTGTTGTATACGTTGTATACAAGATACCTACCCAAAGAACAACAGAAACAGACGTCGAAGAAGTGGATACCTTTGAAGTGATGTAGATGAAGAAGATGATGATTCTTTTCATTTAGAAACAGGGAGAAATGGTGACGTGGATCATTTTACTTACGGTCCGGTTATTGAGAAAGTGAGAAAAGTTGTGCTAATCTTCAAACGATTTCCAACCAAAAATGATATTATTTTGCAACCTTATGTACGAACCGAATTCAGGAAGGATTTGAGCCTTATACTGGATAGCAAAGCAAGGTAATGATAAATTAGAAAATATAATTGTTGCAGTGTATAACTATATTATATTCATTTTCTGCACAAGTTTATTAGTATACAGATGGAATAGCATTGTAACAATGCTGAAAATTTTTTCCTACTACGGATATGTGTCCAAAAGGCTCTCATAGATGTGCACGTTGATTTATCTTTCTCAGATGCGGAACTACGATACCGGAGATCATTGGCTGTTTGGAGACTGTAGAATTAACGCTTGGAGTGACTCGTCGAAGAGATGCATCTCTTCTCACAGCAGATGCTGCTATGTGCTTTATGTTGGACACAGTTAAGTAACAAAATTTCATACTCGCACGAGCTCTATACACATCTCTTTCAACCATAATTTTGGAACGTATGTCAACTATATCATCGGTTCTCTTATTATCTCCACGTTCCACGCAAGGATTAGCTAATTATTCTTCAAAATTGACCTATGTTAACTATGATTTAAAATTTAAGGCGTAAACGAATGATGAGGGTCATAATCCACGTTGTATTAAAAGTAAAGTTTATTTGAAATACCAAAGGTATAAACTTGTTGTCTTCTTACACAAATGAGATAATTAAAGATTTGAATATGGAAGAATTAATAATTCCGTTAAAAAAAACTCTAAATTAATTTTTCCTCTCATCATTGTAAATCTATTTTAACTATGACGCTAAAACGCAGATGTCATACTACAAATTTAAAAAAATTAGAATATACTAGATAAACCCCAATTATTTCGGAGCAATGTCTAAAGCGTCAATCATTAATTCCACCAAGGCGCTTATATCACATTTTGCTGTCGCAAAACAAGACTCTCAACCAGATGAGAATAGTTTTCCAGAACTTGATTACGATCAACCATTACTATCAAAAGGCGATAATTTGAAATATTTATTGTCCAAACGCATTGAAGAGTATAGTGCAACGCCCAAAATTTTAAACACGGAAAAGAAATCTCTAACGTCAATAATCCGTCAGGAGATGAGTTTATACGAATGTGGAGGTGGTGGAGGTAAAACTTTGGAGTCGATTGACAAAATGCTCTTATAAATTCCGCCAGCATCTATTGAACCATATCGGGCATTCTCATCTACTGGTCAAATTTGTACCAAGATTCGTTCGCGGCTAAATGATACCACATTGTAAACATTATGCTTCCTTAGATCATACTTTCGCCAAAGCAACAAGTAGAGTTTGTTGATAATACGTTCATAACAAGAGTTCAATAACCCATCTTTTGGTAAGTAAGTAGAATTACACTTTTTTATTCATTTATCATTACAATTTAATAAACTTTATTAAAAATGTCTGTCTGAAGTTAATTCAATTAGTGAAGACAATGAATATTTAGATAATTTGAGAAATAAGGCGTAAACGTGGTGAGTTATTGATTTAAAGTGATGAGGTTCGTAATCCACGTTGTCTTGAAAAGAAAGTTAATTAAAAATACCAAACGTTTCGACTTCAGTGGATGAGATAATTGAAGATTTGTATTAAGAATTAATAATTGTGTAAAGAAATTTAAAATGCTGGATTTGATAATGGTAGGAAAGTTTTGTGTTAGTTTTTCGAATTTGAAAATCTTGTTGTTATGCCAATTTCCTTAGAACCGAGAAGGCCCAGGCTTAGGTACCTCGGGATCGCCCAATACCCGTCAGTAAGTATTTCATTGCCTTGAGGTGGGTAGAAATGAAAAATTGGTGCTGACTCCAGATGGGTGATTTGAGCTAAAATGGAAGATAATCCGATTTTCAAGTTCTATTCTTGGTGCTTCATCTATAGGTGCATGAATGAGACCAGAGACAACAACATCATCTTGTGTATGAGACGACTTGTTAAAATGTTGGGAAACTGGTATAGCTGACTGATTGGTGATGCCTCTCAAGTGTTCCATGAACCTAGTGGAAAGACTTCGTGATGTTTGACCAATATAAATAATGGAAGGGCATTTCTTGCATGTTATGCTGTAAATAAGACAAGTAGAAGTACAGTTAAATCTTTTCGTAATTGAGAAGTATGAGGTGGTTGTTTGGATAAATGAACTTTTGGAAACGAATTGGCAAATTCTGCATCTACTGCTATCGCATGGAAAAATTCCTGGATTTAAGCAGGGTTCTGACAATGATTGGTTTAGTTTTCTTGTCTTGACTAATATTGATTTCAAACTAGGTGGTCTTCGATATGCAATGATTGGAGGATTTGGAAATACGTTTTGAATGGATAGAGAAACTTTGATAATTTGATTAAAGAGGTCTTTGGTAGTAAATGCTAGTGACTTTGAAGGTTCGGAAAAAGTGAGAACAAATGGGGTTTTATTTGGTTTGTTTCTAGTTTTCGGGATGAGTAGTGAACTTTTTTGAATACATTTAACTTTCAGAAACGAATGTTGTAATATATGTAAAGGATATCCTCTATTGACGAAGAACTGAATTAGACAATGAGATTGAGTGATGAAGTCATCTTCTACGGAGCACATTCTACGTAGACGAAGAAATTGAGAGAAAGGTATAGAGTTCATGGTATGGTGCGGGTGATAGGAGCTGTACATCAAATATGCATGCGAATCAGTTGATTTGTAGTAGATTGAAGTAGAAATTTTATCATCATTTGCAGAAATGAGGATGTCTAGGAATGGAATTAATAATTTTTAAAAACTAGTGGTAAATTTAAGGCATGGGTGTAAATTTGTAAATTTCTGTGTAAAGAATTTGGCTTCTGAGTCTGTACAAGAAAACAAAAGAATGCAATCATCAGTGTATCTTCTGTAAAGGTCAGGCTGTGGTCCAGTGTAAGTATTAAAAAACTTCTCTTTTAGGTAAGCTAAGAACAAAATAGCATAACTGGGTCCCATTCTTGTTCCCATTGCGACTCCTTTTATTTGTTTGAAAAACTTCTCATTAAATTNATTGCGACTCCTCTTATTTGTTTGAAAAACTTCTCATTAAATTGGAAAGAATTGAGGTTGAGTACGAGTTCTGCTAATCTAATGATGGCTTCGGTGGGGGATCTTTGGTAATTCTTTTTTCAAGAAAATGTTTCACTGCTAGAAGTCCGTCTGTGTGTGGAATAACTGTGTAGAGGTTCACTATATCGAAAGTTGCCAGAAGTCGATTAGTTCCAGAAAATATGAATGAATCCAAGGTACGAAGAGTGTCATTTGTGTCTTTGAGGTAAGATGGTGTTTGAGATATAATTGGTTGGAGGATTGAGTCCACAAAAGCGGAAATTAGTGATGTCGGGCAAGAGATAGTGGAAACTATTGGACGTACAGGAATGCCTTGTTTGTGGAGTTTGGAAAGGAGGTAAAAGTAAGATGACTTAGGTTTGTCAGGAACAAGTCTGTATGCTTTAACAGGTAGATGTTTTTGAAAGATGAGTTCAGTGATGGTACTTTTAACAATATGTGTATTCGGATGTTGGGTCTTCATCTAATGGATAATAAAATTCTTGATTTAGCAAATGACGTTCTGCTTCTGTGATATACAGATCTTATCGCCAGACCACTACTGAACCACCTTTGTCAGATTGACGTACAACAATATCTGTTCTTGATTTCAATCTTTGAAGCGCAATAATTTCTTGTTGAGTCAGGTTTTGCCGTGGTTTTTTCTTGAGAGCATCATTTGTTGGTATTTTTGAACGGAAGACTTCAATGAAGTGGTTAAGGGAGTCTGGGATTTGAGATGAAACTGGTGTCCAAATACTTTTCTTGGGATTTATGGTGTTTATTATTGATTCAATTGAAGGTGAAGTTTGTGGAGAATTATTATCATGAAAGTAGCTTTGTAACTTAAGTCTTCGGAAGAATGTTTCACAATTTTTATGAATGTCATAAAGTTTTGCTTTGTTGAACGAAGGGACAAATCTTAGACCTTTGGAGAGGAGACTTAAAGCTGATTCTGATATGTCTAAATTTTCTGGGATGAGGACAACACTTGCTTTTGAACTAATAGATGGACTGCTAGAAGGAATGGCTGATGTGGATGAAAGGGGTGCATATTGGTTTGATGTAGACACATTCAATTTAGTTGGACCTAATGAATTGACTGCTAATAATTTTTGTTGTTTCTTCATCTTTGTAATTGCCAGATTATTGTGTAGATATCTATTCATTACTTGGACTAATTGAACAATAAGTTTGTATGTAGTGGATGGTACTGAATCTTGAATCTGTTTTTTGACTAACATAATATGCGTTGAGAGAACGGATTGGATTGATCTATAGTATAACAAAGTTTCGAACATGAGTTTTCTGGATGTGGATTGCAAGATATGATTAAAAATTTTTCTTGATGATGAATCAGATGGAACGGAAGTGTTAAACTTGATGGAGAAACCTCTAGGAATGTAATGATTTTTGAGACAATCATTTAGAAATATTATATGTGAATATGACTGTGTTTTACGGGTAACTAGTTGATGGTATGTTTTGATATGAAGGCCGAGTTGGTAAGGAAATTGGCAAAATGTTTGAGTAAATCTTCGGTACATCCTCAGAAAATCAAAGCGATGCGCAACAAATTTGAAGTTATAAAGTAAATAAACGGTGTGGCTAGTATCTTTGACTTCAAGTAAAAGTACCGAGGTCATCACATATACTATATTTTTATGAATTCGCTTTATTTTAAATCCAACGATGAAAAGATTGGACGTCAAACGATGAGTGGTAGAATTCGAAGTTAAAAGGGTCACGCAAGTGGTAGTTAGATAATTTGAGAAATAAGGCGTAAACGTGGTGAGTTATTGATTTAAAGTGATGAGGGTCGTAATCCATGTTGTCTTGAAAAGAAAGTTTATTAAAAATACCAAACGTTTCGACTTGTTGTCTTCTTCAGTGGATCAGATAATTGTAGATTTGAATTAATAATTAATAATTGCGCAAAGAAATTTAAAAATGTTGGATTTGATAATGGTAGGAAAGTTTTGTTTTAGTTTTTCGAATTTGAAAATCTTGTTGTTATGCCAATTTCCTTAGAAACGAGAATGGAAGATTTGTCCCTTCGTTCAACAAAGCAAAACTTTATGACATTCATAAAGATTGTGAAACATTTTTCCGAAGACTTAAGTTACAAAGCTACTTCCATGATCATAATTCTCCACAAACTTCACCTTCAATTGAATCAATAATAAACACCATAAATCCCAAGAAAAGTATTTGGACACCAGTTTCATCTCAAGTCCCAGACTCCCTTAACCACTTCATTGAAGTCTTCCGTTCAAAAATACCAACAAATGATGCTCTCAAGAAAAAACCACGGCAAAACCTGACTCAACAAGAAATTATTGCACTTCAAAGATTGCAATCAAGAACAGATATTGTTGTACGTCAATCTGACAAAGGTGGTTCAGTAGTGGTCTGGCGATAAGATCTGTATNAATCAAGAACAGATATTGTTGTACGTCAATCTGACAAAGGTGGTTCAGTAGTGGTCTGGCGATAAGATCTGTATATCACAGAAGCAGAACGTCATTTGCTAAATCAAGAATTTTATTATCCATTAGATGAAGACCCAACATCCGAATACACATATTGTTAAAAGTACCATCACTGAACTCATCTTTCAAAAACATCTACCTGTTAAAGCATACAGACTTGTTCCTGACAAACCTAAGTCATCTTACTTTTACCTCCTTTCCAAACTCCACAAACAAGGCATTCCTGTACGTCCAATAGTTTCCACTATCTCTTGCCCGACATCACTAATTTCCGCTTTTGTGGACTCAATCCTCCAACCAATTATATCTCAAACACCATCTTACCTCAAAGACACAAATGACACTCTTTGTACCTTGTATTCATTCATATTTTCTGGAACTAATCGACTTCTGGCAACTTTCGATATAGTGAACCTCTACACAGTTATTCCACACACAGACGGACTTCTAGCAGTGAAACATTTTCTTGAAAAAAGAATTACCAAAGATCCCCCACCGAAGCCATCATTAGATTAGCAGAACTCGTACTCAACCTCAATTCTTTCGAATTTAATGAGAAGTTTTTCAAACAAATAAANAAAGATCCCCCACCGAAGCCATCATTAGATTAGCAGAACTCGTACTCAACCTCAATTCTTTCCAATTTAATGAGAAGTTTTTCAAACAAATAAAAGGAGTCGCAATGGGAACAAGAATGGGACCCAGTTATGCTATTTTGTTCTTAGCTTACCTAAAAGAGAAGTTTTTTAATACTTACACTGGACCACAGCCTGACCTTTACAGAAGATACACTGATGATTGCATTCTTTTGTTTTCTTGTACAGACTCAGAAGCCGAATTTTTTACACAGAAATTTACAAATTTACACCCGTGTCTTAAATTTACCACTAGTTTTTAAAAATTATTAATTCCATTCCTAGACATCCTCATTTCTGCAAATGATGATAAAATTTCTACTTCAATCTACTACAAATCAACTGATTCGCATGCATATTTGATGTACAGCTCCTATCACCCGCACCATACCATGAACTCTATACCTTTCTCTCAATTTCTTCGTCTACGTAGAATGTGCTCCGTAGAAGATGACTTCATCACTCAATCTCATTGTCTAATTCAGTTCTTCGTCAATAGAGGATATCCTTTACATATATTACAACATTCGTTTCTGAAAGTTAAATGTATTCAAAAAAGTTCACTACTCATCCCGAAAACTAGAAACAAACCAAATAAAACCCCATTTGTTCTCACTTTTTCCGAACCTTCAAAGTCACTAGCATTTACTACCAAAGACCTCTTTAATCAAATTATCAAAGTTTCTCTATCCATTCAAAACGTATTTCCAAATCCTCCAATCATTGCATATCGAAGACCACCTAGTTTGAAATCAATATTAGTCAAGACAAGAAAACTAAACCAATCATTGTCAGAACCCTGCTTAAATCCAGGAATTTTTCCATGCGATAGCAGTAGATGCAGAACTTGCCAATTCGTTTCCAAAAGTTCATTTATCCAAACAACCACCTCATACTTCTCAATTAAGAAAAGATTTAACTGTACTTCTACTTGTCTTATTTACAGCATAACATGCAAGAAATGCCCTTCTATTATTTATGTTGGTCAAACATCACGAAGTCTTTCCACTAGGTTCATGGAACACTTGAGAGGCATCACCAATCATTCAGCTACATCAGTTTCCCAACATTTTAGCAAGTCGTCTCATACACAAGATAATGTTGTTGTTTCTGGTCTCATTCATGCACCTATAGATGAAGCACCAAGAATAGAACGTGAAAATCGGATTATCTTCCATTTTAGCTCACATCACCCACNGTTCTTGATTGCAATCTTTGAAGTGCAATAATTTCTTGTTGAGTCAGGTTTTGCCGTGGTTTTTTCTTGAGAGCATCATTTGTTGGTATTTTTGAACGGAAGACTTCAATGAAGTGGTTAAGGGAGTCTGGGACTTGAGATGAAACTGGTGTCCAAATACTTTTCTTGGGATTTATGGTGTTTATTATTGATTCAATTGAAGGTGAAGTTTGTGGAGAATTATGATCATGGAAGTAGCTTTGTAACTTAAGTCTTCGGAAAAATGTTTCACAATCTTTATGAATGTCATAAAGTTTTGCTTTGTTGAACGAAGGGACAAATCTTCCATTCTCGTTTCTAAGGAAATTGGCATAACAACAAGATTTTCAAATTCGAAAAACTAAAACAAAACTTTCCTACCATTATCAAATCCAACATTTTTAAATCTTTTTAAGCAATTATTAATTCTTAATTCAAATCTTCAATTATCTCATCCACTAAAGAAGACAACAAGTCAAAACGTTTGGTATTTTTAATAAACTTTCTTTTCAAGACAACGTGGATTACGACCCTCATCACTTTAAATCAATGAATATTTAGATGCCGGTGCTGACATTCTCATGTCTATGACCTTTGATGTTGGCGGTAAGTTTTTTATCCAGTTCAATATTAATATTAATTTTGTATTGGTAAGTATTTTATTAACTTAATTATTAGTATTATCTAGATTCTGAAAATTCTGTGGAAGTTCAAGATAATTTTTTTTTAATTATTAGTTGATATGGCAGAGCGCATACAATGGCTGTTTTGAAAAAGTTTTGATATATTAAGTAAGAATATGTGTAAATCTTTGTATTGATTTAGTAGTAATTTGGTGCATGCAAGAAATTTGAAAAATCCTAGAAGGTTTTCTCCGTGTTTAGAGAAGAATGTAGAACGTCTTAATTTTTTTGTGGTTTGGCATAGGAATAGAAAGTGGTCTAGGGAGCTCTCGTTTCCGCAGAAATTGCATATTTTTCCTTCCCACATTCCAAGGTCGATTCTTCTGCCTCCTTCTGATCTGATAGTTATGAGTCCGAGTCTGATGTTTGCCATATTTCTGACTGTAAAATTATTTTGATTGAGGTACGGTTCTGCTCCACATGTTGTTTTAGTATTGAGGAAACCTGGAATTCTACCTGACTTTTCCGTTTTTCCGTAGTCCTCTTGGTATTATTTAGCTTTGATTCTCCGAATTGTTTCTTTTTTCCAATGTTGAGTTAAATCCGCATCTTCTGCTATCCATAAGTGGTCGAGATTAATAGTTGAGAAAAGTATTTCCATTTGAGAGTACCAGTTGTATTTATTTTCGTTCTGACAGTCGGATGTTTTCCTAAGTTCAGTATAAGCATCACTGAGAAGGGTGTTCTTCTTGCTTTTGAGTATCCTGATCTAGAAACCAATTGCTAGTTTGGATATTTCGGCTGAAATATGGGTCGCTTCAGTCTTAGGATGTATCTTGGGATTGACCATGGTAGGTGTATTGTTCGCTTTAAGAATTGCTGCTAGACTTTTTCAATTTTCTCGGCGTGTGGAAGACCCCAAATTCCTGCTGCATACGTTGTTGTTGAGTTAATGATTGATGATAGGAGTTTTTTTATTGAATTTAGCGAAAAGACTTTTGGTCGTTTTAGAATGTAGTGTTGTGGCGGTTGCTGCTAGCCCTCTTGTTGTTGCTTCTTGGGCAGATAGGTTTGCTAGGCCCGACGAGCAGAAAGTAATTCCCGAGTATTTGTAGTGATTTGTTATTTCAACAGGATTACCGTCCATGTAAATTTATCTAATTTTTTGATTCGTCCTCCTTTTCTAAAAATGACCACTTTTGTTTTCTTCATATTAATTTGCAGGTGTTTCGATTTAAAGAATTTAGATGCTACGTTGATTTTCTCTTGTAGTAGTTCTTGCGATGATGCCACAATTACTAAATCGTCTGCATATAAAGACTGTGTACTTTACGTCCATTTATACGGATCCCTTCTAAAAGACACTTAGTGTTTAGCTCTTCAATGAAGAGGTTGAACAGAGATGGACTGACCACTTCACCTTGTAATACACCTCTTTCTATTCTAAATTTTTTGGGACGTCCCACTCCACCTTTTACACTCGCCGTAGCTTGCGAGTAGATACTTTATGAATTTAGTTGAGACGCCGGCCTCGTAGAGGATTGACCAGAAAGAGTGCATGGTTTGGTGTGTCAAATGCTTTGGCTAAGACTACGAAACATGCATATAGTTTTTGTGATTTGAGAAGTTGGACTTGGATCATGGCCGTTAGTACAAAGATGTGATCCAGTGTACTTCTACCTTTTCAATCCAGCTTGGTATGCTGAAATTTTGTTGTTTCTTTTCATCCATCGTAGGAGTCTTTCATTTAGTATCGTGGTTAAGAGTTTTAGGATGGTATTGAGGAGCGAGATTGGTCGATAATTAATTGGTTCATTTTTGTCCCCACCTTTATAGATAAGTAGGATGAGGGCCTCGCTCCAGTCTTTTGGTGTTATTCCATTAGAGTAGACTGTATTGAATTCTTGGGTGAGTCTTTCGACAGCTTTTGTAGAAAAAATGTTTCAAAATTTCATTTGGGATACTGTCTGGTCCCAGGGCTTTTTTACTTTTTAATTTTTTCATTGCAATCCTGACTTCAAAGATGCTGATTTCGCTGTCGAGATGTATGCCTGTCTTATTTGTCATCTCTTTTTGCGACGTCGCACTCAATTGTGATTGATTTTCTTGGAAGGTATGGCTAAAATGTTTGAACCATTCTTCTTGGTTAATTGTGTTTTGATGAAGGTTTTTGGGTTTAACAGTTTTATTGAGTTCCAGAATTCCGACGGACTTTTGAGGTTAAGAAATTTTTGTTCGATTTTGTCTTGGTGCTCTTTTGATTTCGTCTTGCGTATTTCATTGTATTCTTTCTTTTTGCTTATGTATGTTATTAGCGGTTTTCTGTTGGTTTTCCGTTGAATTAGTGTTCCTTCTAAACTTTCTAAGTGCATTGTTCATGAGGTAGCGAGCTGAACGGCATTTTTTGTCGTACCATTTCAGTTTTGCTATTAATTTTGCGTCCGGTGGTTTATTCTTTATTTGTGTTGTGACAGTAATTTCTTTAATTGTCGTCGTGAGTTGTTTAAAGTATTCTGTGATGTCACACTTTGGTCCAGGAGCTCTAATTTTGTATTTTACTTTTTTTTGAGTATTTTTATTTCTTCTGCTATAGTTGGAACTTTGAGTTGTGTATAATCTTGTTTCTTCCTGCTGTTAGTTATGGTCGGCTTTTAGAATAAGTTTATACATATTGGGAAATGGGTTGATTGTGACATTTCTACAACTGTGAATTCGGAAATATATTCCTCCATTTGGGTTGTATAAAGAATGAGGTCAATCGTGCTTCTTCCTCCATTGGCATCGCTAATAAATGTAATCCTGCCTGTTTTGTCTCCTTCAAGGTAACCGTTGCCAATGCTTAGACCTGTCTCGTTGCATAGGTCGAGGAGCAGTTGACCTCTTGTGTTCGTATTGCTATTTTCGGAAATTCTTTTCCCTTCCATGATTAAGTTGTGTGCTTGTATTCTGCCATTCATATCTCCCATGACCAAAATTTTGTTGTTATTCAATGAGAGTTCACTGATTGTTCGGAATATGTCATATATGCTTTGTTCGGAGGGATGTACGTTAGTACAATTATAAGCGGAGGGACGTCTCAATATTGTGGCGGATTGAATTTCACGAAGACTGCGGATGACGTCATCTGTATGATCTCGAAGTTTTGATTAAGGTTATTTTTCCATCCTATTATAATTCCTTTGTATGGTCATCCTGTGGGATTTTGCTTTGCTGGAATTACTATTTTTGTATTCACTCAGGAGTTGGTGGTTGAATTCCGTCGCTTTACTCATTGTTTCGGTGAGACAAAAAATAGATGGGTTCGCTTTGGCCACTTCCTCGTAAAACAGTTGGTTCTTATTCTTAATACCTGTTATGTTGTAGTAAAATATTGATATTGAGTTAAGAGGGTTGGGGAATTGTTCTTATATTGGTGTTTTCTTTCTTGTTTTCTTTCTTATTTTCATTCTTATTGATTGGGTTGCCTATTCCTCAGGATTAAGAAATGCTTTCTGAAACAAGATTTATCGATTCACTAGTTTTCTTCCGTTGTGCGTCCTGATGTCCATTTCTGAGTCTTCTTTGTTGCCTTCTTTCTCTTTCTTCAATTCTAATAGACAATGGAAGGTCTTTTTGTAGGAAGATATTTGATCCTTTTAATGCTTTGGCTGTTTGAAAAATTTTCACTCTATCCGATGGAAATGGGATGTATACTTTTAGTGGTCTTGATTCATTTCCATGTTTCCCCAGTTTGATTGGTATATCGTGTTGGACGTCCAATTACATCGTATTTCTGAATAGATGTTCAACTGATTTGTTTAGCATGGTTGGGTCGTCAGATGTATCTCCGAGGCCATGTATGATGATGTTCCCTTGGTTAGCAAAAGCAATTAATCGGTCGTTATGAAAATTGCTGGGTTGAGGCAGGTATTTTGGAGGTTCTCTGAGTTTTCTCTTGATTTCTTTAAGTTCTTCATGGATGTTTCGTTGTCCACCTTTTATTTTTGTAATTTCGATTTCGTCAGCGGCTGTCTTTTTTGCAAGGTTTGGATAGAGTTGTCTTGCTTTATGACGGTAGCTTTTAGGTTTTCTACTTCAATTTTGAGTTCGTCTAGTCGGGATAAGATTATTTGTTTCATTTCCTTTTATTGACGTCCCATCTTTTCTGATTTGAGTTATTTCTTTGTTTGTATCGTCCTGTTTCTGTAGTAGTTGATTTAGGAGGTCTCTCATTGTTGGTTCTTTACGTTCTTCCTGGGTATCGCTTGAAACATTTTTATCTGACATTGAGCATTCTTCCTGTTTTCTTTTCTTGCTAGCGGCAGTAAGGAAGTCATCCATTTTCGTCTGCGACATAGGGTTGTACGTTCCCGTTGGAGATCTTAACATGTCTAGATAAAATCACAATTGTGCTAGTATCTTTGGTTCCAATAAGTTATATAAGGCAAGGTAGCCCTGGGTCTATTCATATACTAAATAAAAGTGACGTAGCCTGTTGATCAGCTATTTACACCTTTTTCTGACTTTTATTTATACACGGAGTATCGTTGCGATCAGATGAAGAAATACCCTGTGCTTCAGTAGCGGTGGTCCGTATGGTGGAGTTTTTATTCGTTGTTACTTTCCCTCAGTGGTGGTGTTTTGTTCCCTGTTGTTTTCACATTTGTCCTTGATTTGGTGATTTTGATGATTTTGATAGTAGGACGTCTCGGGAATTGCAATCACCAGTTGGGTGAAGATTAATTTCATTTGAATCTATTGGAAGCTCTGCCAATGAGTCTGAATCTAAAGGAATAAAAATAGAGATCATGATGTTCAAAATAATAGCAACAAAAATGTAATAATTCAGAATTACTTACTGGTGCTTAACCCTGTTTTGTTACATAATCAATTGATTTCCGAATTTTTAAGAAACACATAACTGGTGGGAGCACCAGTTAAGTGTTTTTGTAGCGGGTACTAACTTTGAACTGGTGGGAGCACCAGTTCAAAATTTTTGTAGCGGATACGACACACACCAAACGCTGTGTTGAAAATTTTAAGCAGGTTAACTTATGCGTTAGGCTTTCTCATTTTCATTTTGGCGCAAAAAGTGGCGAAAATCGAAAAAGTACAAATAATTTTTAATGAGGCGATGATTAGCGCTGGTTCCAAACACCTTAGCTAGTTTTTTCCAACTGTTCGTCTTTTTAAATGATCATAATAAACTTGTTAATTTTTGTTGTAAAGATGAGGATAATTGACTTCAATCAAACGTATCAATTGTTGTTTCTGCTCATTTGTGAAATAAATAGAACCTTCTCTTGACCTAAACTTCCTAGACTGAGATTTTGCTACTAACTTTTTTATGTTATGCGACATTTATTACCATCTAAATTTTTTACTAATAATTGAATAGATTAAAATTTTACAAATTTAAGACTCAAATTGTAATAATTTTTTTTTGGTTATTTATTTAAGATTTCAAATTTTAAATCAAAATGATTCTCACCTTTGGGTAAAGAACTTTGACGGATGACCAAACGGTCAAATATTAATCAATGTTTAATATTTGGCGGAAGAGCTTTTTGTCGGAACGGAAAGAAGGAACGACAGATTCTTCAGCTGATATAAGAGTGTAAATTACCTACCGTCCCGAGAAGTTCCAGTCGTTAAATCGATTAGCCGTGACGGATCACTTGTATTGAGTATAAATTGGCCTGAACTCAGTGTACCCTTAACCTCCAGAGGGTGGCGGTACAATACAGAGATGGTTTTGAGGATGAAACTGTCTTGGAATGACGTCACTGTTATGCACTTCAAATTCCCTAACATTTCTCCTAGTGAATTTTCATGAAATCTCCTGAACATTTGTATAATAACCTTTTTCTGGAATTCGGGTAAGTGATACATTAATAGACTGGAAATTTAGCGTAGATTACGAATTTGACATCCATTATTGGCGGCCAAATCAACTTTTGCAAAAATTTTGCAAATTAGTGTCAAAAAAAGTTTTTTAGTAGGACTCACCCAATGGTATTGGTCGGGATTTCAGCAAGAATCGACAAGAAATTTCATACAGATTAAGAATCTGACATCAATCATCGGATGTCACCAACTTAAACGTAAAGAAAAAGAAATTGTATCTTGTACATCTCATTGCTTATTGTTGCGTGCAAGGATATCTATTTGAATATTGATTTAAAAAAAGATTTTAGTTTTATTATTTCCAATGAAGATTTAAGTTTTAACTTAGTTACATTTCAGGGTAGAGGGGCACAAGGAACAAGAAGACCTCGTGGGCAAGGATCAAAAAAACCTGGCGGAAATGGCAGTTTTTACAAAGAACAATAAGTCCTCGAGCAAGGAACAATAAGACCACGCGGTTAATTCTTCAGTTAAAGTTCAAGTAGACCTCTACTGAAGTATTCACTCTGTATTTATACCATTTTTAACCTATGTCTTAACATTAGAAGTATTGAGGTAGTACCTTATCTAATAGAAGTATTAATTTAGTCCCTTATTTAATATTAAAATCATTTTTATGTTTTTTTGTTGATTTATGATACTCAAAGTATCCCTTAAAACTATTTACTTTAAAATACAGTAATATTATCTTTTATAACACTGGGTCCTTTTTTCCCTTAAGTACTTTATCTCAAAACTAACCTTTATCACTCTTACTTTTGTTTGTTTAAAATTTTTTACATTTTTCTTATTTATTTTAAATTTAATTATATCTAGTGTAACATTATTCCACATGACAAGAATTTGATGTCCTCATAAGTTAATCAAAAAAGGAAATTAATTTTTCGGAAGGAGTCATAGTTTTAAATTCGGACCAAGAGCAAGGAAGAGGAATAGAATTGGAGTTGTAAAAGAGAGGAATAGGTGAGGAAATTAGTTGAGGTTCTTCATCCAAAGTAATCATAGGAATCGATGAATGAAGTTTACTAGTTGAAGCTTTCATCGGAATGATCGGAGTTGATAGAGTAGAGCTTTCATCGTCTGAATCAAAGTCGGAAAGTAATGAAACGTTTGGATAGGAATTTTTATGAGGTATTGGTGTAAGAATTGGAATGTTGATAAATTCCTGACACATGTCGGTAAGAGACATATGAGAGAAATCTGGAATAGTGTTATTGGGGAAAGAAGGAATAGTTACAGGACGAATTTGAGAGTTTTTTCTTACTGGGACTGCTGGATCTTTGAAAATGTTAGCAGCGGAATTAAAAGGATGATGATGAGATTCATTATGCTGAATTTTAGAGTTAGCTTTCTTAGTAGTGGAAATTCTTGGAGGAAATTGCATTGTTTGTTTGGAGGAAGCAGCCTGTTTTTCAGATGTTGTAGAGTGCAAGAGTGTTCCCAAAGATGTATGTGATTTAGATATTGGAGGGAGTATGGATGTCGCTTCTGTTGAATTTGAGCTAGGATCCCGGACAATTTTTAGCTGAAGGTTCTTTAATTCGTCAGTATCCAGTGAAAAAATAGGAGGAAAAAGAGTAAAAGAAGGAATAGAAAATTTGGACGGTCGGGTTGAATTTTAGTAGTAGACGTGATTAAAAATTCTTTGGCAGCGTCTAAAGATTGGAAAGCAGCTGGACCATTTGGTCCAATTACATGAGGTTTTTTCGTAAAGTTAAATGATTCATGAACTTGAACTTTATATAATGAAAGTAATTCAGAATTATTTGCATGTCTAGCCTGATAATTATCATAGTTGCTTAATCTAGGAATAAGTTTACCATAAGGAGTATACTGTTTATCTACTTTAGGATCCTTAACAATATTTCTATTACAGGGGCGCACTTTCCAAGCAGACAGAGCTGGAATCGGTGTATTGGTTGAATCATATGTTATGCCTTGGATCACCTCAAATGGTTCTGGTTGGAATGTTGGTTTGCGTAATTGAATATGTATAGTTTTAGGAATAGCAGGTGATGAGTTGGTAATGATAAGAGTATTCGTCGTAGTATTTAAGACAAATAAACTTTCTAAATTATCATAATTAAAGTAAGATTTATCTACTTTAGTAATATAATTATTTGTACAATCAATGTTTTGAGTTATCTTAGTTTGTGATTATTTTGATTGACATAACTTGTTTATTCTAGTTTTATAGGATTCTGTAAGTTTTCTTTCTACATTTGAAATATTATTTTTAATTTGGACATTATTAATTAAATTCTGTTTTAAATTTAGTTCGTTCGCATTTCTTCAAAGCTTGTTGGAATTTGCTTTTTCAGAGCGATGTTTCATGTTTGCTAAAAAAAACAAAGCAAGTTAGAAAATAAAACAGTCGGAAAAGAAAATGCTAGTTAGAATTTTGTTAGTTTACTATTTTTTGTAATTCGTCATGAGGATAATTGACGGTAGCCAGTGATTTATTTTTATATGTATTAGAGTGTGAAGGATTATCAAAATTATTTGGAAGCATATGTCTAAAATTAATACGTCGAGGCCTTGGAATAGGGCGTGCATATCGACGTGTTACATAGCGAGAACGCGCAGTTCTTGGTGCTCTTATAAAGTTTACTGGTTCAAGTGCCATATATCCTGGTTGTTCAATATCAAAATTCAAATTTCTTTGGAATCGATTTTTTATCGATGGAAATTGAAAAAGTGTGTGTAATTGGGTACGGTGAGTGTAGCAACATATTATAATGAAATAAGTGAAAAATGAAGTAACACAAACTAATCCGATTGTTGCCATTAAGTTTTGAAATGGGAACATAATATATTCACGTAATATTCTTAAGTGCTGTAACTGATCTGAATTTAAAGAAGTACCTTTATAGTGAAGATCAATTATAGAGTCAATCCGTGAATTCCGATTTATTTCCTGAATTAATCCAACAATAGTTTCAGATCCAGCTAATCCATTTCCTCTACTGTTATATGGTGCAATGAATAATTGTTTCACTTTGTATAGGTTAACATGCATTTTTAGTAGGTTACTAATATAATAGGTTAGCATGCATTTTTGTAGGTTACTAATATATGCACCACCATTATCTACAAGCATATATTTAGAAGTAGAAAATCTACAAAATATTTTATCATTAAAAAATTTGACAACTTCTTCTGCATTTTGATTTGGGATTAGTTTAAATTCTGCCCATTTTGAATAATGATCTATACAATTCACAATATATCTATGACCGTTAGTAGAAATAGGGTAAGGACTTCATATTTCTGTAGATACAAGTTCAAATACTGTAGTTGGAACAGGTGTAGGTTATAATAATCCAAGTCGCTCTTCATGAAAAACTTTATGGCTTAAGCATGATTCACAAGATTTAATGTAATTTGTTAAATCAGATGACATGGAGGCCCAATAATAACGTAAAAATAATTTATTGAACATTGTGAATGAATTGGAGTAATTCAAGTCTCAATACTTTAGGAACAACAGCTCTCGGATAACCAAACTTCATATTATAAGGAATATTATTTTTTATAGCAAATTTGTTTGTTTCAGACCCTACAGCCAATTTTTCAAAAATCTCTATACATTCTTTATCTACTAGCTGTAATTATGGTAACATTAATTCAGCTAAATGTAATACTGGGAAACTAATTTCTTTTTCATCATATGTATCTAGTAAAGGTAATCTAGATAATCCATCTGATAATTTATTAGCGGAAGCTTTACGATAAATTATTTTATAATTATAGTGTTGTAATAGTAGCGCCCATCTAGCTAGTCTGCCTGAAGATTAAATTTTAGCAAATTTAATTACTGCGATTGGTTGATGGTCAGTAAATATTGTAAACAATTTTCCGTCTATATGTGGGTGAAATATTTCCAATGCGTGTAATATAGCTAAATATTTTCTATCTGTTGTTGAGTATTTGGATTGCCGGTCAGATAAAGTACGTGAAGAATATGCCACTACTCTATTTTCCCATCTTGACCAGGTTGAAGTAAAGCAACGCCTAAACCTATTTGGCTAGCATCGGTTTCTATGCTTATTGGTTTACTAGGATCAAAATGTGCTAATATAGGATGTTTAAGTAATGCTTGTTTAAGATTATTAAATACTTTTGATTGATCTTCTCCCCATATACACAATTGTTTTTTCTTTGTTAATATAGTTAATGGTTTAGCTAATTCTGAATATCTATATATGAAACGTCTAAAGAAACCAACACAACCTAGAAATTATTGTACTTGTTTTACATTAGTAGGAGGTTTCATTGCTGAAATTGCTCTTGTTTTTTCAGGATCTACGGCTATTCCTGATTTGGAGACAATATATCCTACTATTCGGACCTGTTTTCGTAAAAACGTACTTTTAGGTACACTAATTTTTAAACCATATTTTCTAAATCTTTGAAAAGCTAATTCCATGTCATGAATATGCTCTTCAATTGTTAAATTTGCGAATAGAATATCATCAACAAAACACATAACATTTTTCCATAAAAGTCCACATAAAATAATTGACATACAACGTGAAAAAGCAGATGGTCCATTGCATATTCCAAAAGGCATTCTTGTAAATTCCCATAATCCTGATTGTGAAATAAAAGCTGTTAAGGGTATACTACTTTATTCCATTGGAAGTGCCCAAAATCCTTTATTTGCATCTAAGGTACTACTTTTATCTGCTCTTTTAGAAATCCAATCCAAAACAGATTGTATATTTGGTATTGGGTAACTATCTTTTTCTGTATATTTATTTAATGGTCTGTAATCGATGCACATTCTTGGGGTTTTCTCTATACCATCTTTATGTCCTTCGCGTACAATAACTACGCCCATTCCCCAGGTAGAGTAGGAAGGTATACCTAGCTAATTTAATTCTTCTATTTTTTCTCTTTCAAATTTTTCTAATTCTTTTGATTTTTTATAAGGGCTTCGTTTAACAGGCTTAGCGCCTTCTATTAACGTAATTTTATGTTGATAGCAATTAATTTTTCCGATTTCACCTGGTTTTGCGAAAATGTCAACATACTTACGGAAAAAATTCTACAGTAATCGTTTTTCATAAGGAGACGCACTGGGATCTATTTGAGAGTAGATTGAATGAAGATGTATTTCATCAACGTCCCTAGCTGAACTAAAATCTAACTGAGTTTCATCGGATAAATTAAATACTGTTTCTTTAACAGGTAAATCCTCTAATGTAATTATAGTCCCTACACAAAAATTTGCAGATATTTTTACAGTATAATTTTGAATATTAAATACTGGAATACTTAAATCATCAGTAATTTGATCATTTTTTAAAAGAATTGTAGGAATCCATAATCCTATTTTAAATAATTGTTCGGAAATTTCAATATTTAAATTTTTACACAATCCTAAAATTATTACTGGAATACGCTTAACTGTTCTAGGAGAAATGTTGATTTTATTCTTAGTGTTTAAATACGTTTTATCTGTATTTGTTATTATAGTGTGCTTGCAAGGCTTCTTTGTGTCATTTATGTTGACATCAATATAGTTTTGTTTAGTATTCACCTCCTGAGAGTTGAGTGAATTTATTTTTGTATTTATACTCGAGTTAATGTCTGCATCTGGTGCAACATAGTTTGTCTTTTTGCCTAGGGTTTCTGAAATATTAAATTCCATTATGGAAATATTTGGTGTTATTAAATTAACTAATTTAATTGATTCTTGCTTATTTAATAAAAAATCATTTAACTTAACTGGTTGCATTTTCACTATATGTGAATGCCATTTAATTTTTTTTCTAAAAAAATTTATATCTATTCTTTGAAATTTACAAAAGTCTAAACCTAGTAACATATCGAAAACTAAATCTGGTACATCGTAAACTTTAAATTTAAGTTTTAAAATATTGTTTATGTTTATATCTATCCAATTCTTCTGTCCAATATTCAACGTTGATTTTTTCATGACTAATTCTCTTAAGAAACATAGCCCATCCTAACTTATGAGTAGTTTTAGCATATCTACTAACTAAAGATACCGCACTTCCACAATCAAGAATTATTGTTGCATTTAACTCATTTACTGAACCAAGAAATTGAACTACACCTCCATCTATACCAATATATAGAGCATATTCATTATTTACTGGTTCAGAGGAGGAGGATGTAATGGTTGTAGATTTTGGGAGTATTGATTTGCAGCAGTTTGCATAGGTGGAGCTGAAATCATTGGATAAGAATTCCGTTGGAATCGCATAGGAGGATGAGGGTAAAAATTCCTCGGAAAAAACTGACGGTATGGGGTAGGATATCTCGGAGCACCAATTTGATGTCTCGGGCCCCGCATTTGCCGGTTTCCCAGACGGCAAACTTCAGAAGAATGATTTTTTGAATTGTGAAAGGAACAAAATACTTGAGTCCAACAGTTTGGTCTCATGTGGTTTGATTTACCACATCTATTACAAAATATTTGAAATCCTCTCTGAGAATTTTGGGTTGCAACTTGATTTTGTTTAAAATTTTCACTCTTATTTCGCACTCTATTTTCTTGTCTTTGATCATGATTTTTAGAAATTTCTTATTGGGTTTCAATCACATTATTTATCAAAACCGATTGATTCTCAAACAATTTTGCTAATTGTGATATTTGATCAGTTACTTTATGTTCTTGATCTAGAGTTGTATTAGTTAGTTCTAGATGTTCAATCAAATATTGGGTTTCCGCAATTTTTCTATCTGCGTTTATTAATTCAGAAACGGTTTTAATATCTAATGGGTTAATTTTTTCAATGTAGCTAGGCAAAAGTCCACGTATTATTTTACGAATTTTTATATTCTCGGACATTTTTTCATCACAGTCGTTACATAAATCAAGGAAGGAATAAATATAATCCTCAATTGTCTCTCCGATTTGTTGCCTACGCTCATGGAGTTTTTGTTCAGCGACATCTTTGTTTGCCACTGTTTGAAACGCATTTTGAAGAGCTGTAGTTAATTCGCTCCAAGTAATAGGAGTTTCAGTCTCATTGGGTTGATTACATTCTAAATGTCTAGTAGTCCGCTCTTTTTTCCAATTCAGGTACCATAAACTGGCACTTGACGTTAAATAATTTGGTAATTGGATTACTTTTATTTCTGGTGTCCAGCTATTGGCTATGCTAATGAGATCAAATTGTTGTAAATATTTAAATGGATCATCCTTTGGACTATATTTGGAAGGTATAATGCCTACTTTAACTGGTTTAGCTGTTGCCATTGAAACTTTTTAGTTAATTATAATTCTGTTTAATAGATATTTGATAACTAAAGTAAATAAAACTGGTGATCATTATAACTAAAAATAAAGTAAAAACTATGGAATCAAAAATAGAAGAAAAATATTCGGTTTTTTCTTTTAACTTTTTTCAATAGAAATAGTATTTCTTTTTTTTAATTTAATATTTATACGTAATTTTCTCTTGTTTATACAAGAAAAAAAATTTCAGCAAAAATATTTACAAGAGGTTGATATAAAAATAAAAAATTACTTGAGCAAATTATTTAGAAAATATCGTTAAATTCTAAAAATTTATCTTTTAATTTATTTAATTTTTTAATTAGCAACAGTAAAAATTTTAATTTTTTTCGAAATTATATGTAATAAAGGTTTTTTAAGGAGTTAATATAATTAAATATTTGGTGAAATTATAGAAAATTTTAAAATAGAGAGGTAGGAAATTGTGCCAATATTTTGAGATAAAAGTGATAGCCCATATAAAGAGCAAGCAGAAAAATCAGGAGACAAATTATTTTTAACATTACCTGAATGTATCTTGACAGAATGGAAATTATAAAGATTAATTTTTCCCAAAAATAGAAATCCTTATTTTGATCACGTCGGGGTCACCAATTTGTTGCGTGCAAGGATATCTATTTGAATATTGATTTAAAAAAATTTTTAGTTTTATTATTTCCATTAAAGATTTAAGTTTTAACTTAGTTACATTCCAGGGTAGAGGGGCACAAGGAACAAGAAGACCTCGCGGAAGTGGCAGTTTTTATAAGGAACAATAAGTCCTCGAGCAAGGAACAATAAGACCTCGCGGTTAATTCTCCAGTTAAAGTTCAAGTAGACCTCTACTGAAGTACTCACTGCTTACTGCTACTTGCTCTGTATTTATACCATTTTTAACCTATGTCTTAACATTAGAAGTATTGAGGTAGTACCTTATCTAATAGAAGTATTAATTTAGTCCCTTATTTAATATCTTAAAATCATTTTTGTTTTTGTTGATTTATGATACTCAAAGTATCCCTTAAAACTATTTACTTTAAAATACAGTAATATTATCTTTTATAACACTGGGTCCTTTTTTCCCTTAAGTACTTTATCTCAAAACTAACCTTTATCACTCTTACTTTTGTTTGTTTAAAATTTTTTACATTTTTCTTATTTATTTTAAATTTAATTATATCTAGTGTAACACTTATAAACGTTTAAATAATATAAATAACAAAAATTAAAAAGAATTTGAAAAAATATCCTCGTTTAGAAAATTTTTTTTTTAAATTCGGCTTGACAGCCAACTAAGAATGTTGAATTTGTAATCTGCGTTAAGTTCCTGATAGATTGATGCATAGCTTACTGAAATCCGGACTACTGCCTTTGAGTAAGTCACACTCTAAAACAAAATTTTTTGGCACAAATTTGCAAAAATTTTTGCAAAATTTAACCTGACCGGCAATAATAGATGTCAAATTCGTAATCTACGCTAAATTTTCAGTCTATTAATGTATCACTTACCCGAATTCGGGAGGGGGGCTATTATACAAATGTTCCATGAGAAGTCATGAAAATGCACTAGGAGAAATGTTAGGGAATTCGAAGTGCATAACAGTGACGTCATTCCAACACAGTTTCATCCTCAAAACCATCTCTGTGTTGTACCTCCACCCCCTGCTTAACTTCAGCTTCTCATATATTTAGGCGCGAACTAGGAAACTCTTACTAACAATTGAAAAATGTCTTTGAATCATAAAACCGTTGACATGCTGAAGAAAACAACACCTCAAGTGGACGCACTTGTCCAATACGTTTAAGTCGACTCCAGGGTCAACATATTGTGTGTTTGATAGGTCAAAGGTCAAATAGTGACATAAGATGAAGCAGTATTCGGAAAAATAGTCACCCGTCGCTGTCCCCGTCATAGATGGGCAACCTCCGGCCTCCGGAGGTCGGAGGACGCAAAAACTGCCAGAGGTTGGAGCCCGGAGGTTTGGAGGACTCCATTGATGTCGGAGGTCGGAGGTCTGGAGGCCTGGAGGACTCGTATTGTTGGAGGTCGGAGGACTGGAGGTCTGGAGGACTCATCTAACATTGGAGGCCGGAGGTCTGGAGGACTTCCGCTCGGTTTATTGCTCCCTCTATTTCTTATCCTTCTCTTCAGCAAATGATGTATATGTAAATATAGTGCCGCTTCTGCATTGGAACTAGAGATACTTGAGGTATGGAGGATTCCATTGGAACCGGATGTCTTAATTGGAATTGAAGGACTGGAGGTCTGCAAGTCAGAGGACTGGAGGTTTGGAGGTTTTCATTTCAACTGGAGGTCTGGAGGTCTCCATTGGACTTGGAGGTCGGAGGACTGGAGGTCTGGCGACGCCCATCTATGATCCCCGTACGTCTTTGGTTAAAAATTCTTTACCCCGTCCTGCCCCGTCCCTGTCTATTCATAATACAAGGCTTACCCGTCCGAGCGTCCCGTCCCTGTCTTCAAAAAAAAAGGTTTCAATATAATTGGTGGCTCGTCTAGATACATCTGGGTAATTTTTTGTTGAATCAAAATCTGATAAAATCGCTTTTTTTGTTCCAAATTTGCTAATACCTGCAATACGAAAGCTACGGGTGGGCGTGTGAAGTTTTCTTTAGCCCCCATTTGTTCACACGTTATTTTACCCAGTCCACCTTTAAATCTAAAAGTACCATTCTTTTCAAAAAATCCAAAAAAAAAAATTTTTTTTTCCAAAAAAATATTTACAATTCCTGAATAAAAAGTTTAAACTCTGATAAACTTGCTATTTGTAATTTAGCGAGCAGGCCCTAGTATTAATTAGCACGAATTGGCATAAAGTTTTCTCTCACTTCCAGTAAAAGTGCTTATTATATGAATTATCCCCTACTAAGTATGTCTACTTTTGATGAGTTGCGACAATTAATAATTAAGTCATTACCATCAGAGGTTTGATGACACTCCATTGCTGACACCACCCGGTGCGTTTGGACAAAAAGAAACATTAATACAAGAAAGAATTTGGAACGTTTAAGTGAAAATGAAGTGAGCAGTCAGTAGTTTACCATCTTGGGGAGTTAAGGAATTGATTGACCTTTACGAGCCAATCCGTGGTATTGGGTGGAACTCTATTCCACTGGATACAAAAGTATTATTGTTTTTTAGTCAAGTAAGATCGGGATCCTTTCAGTGGATAGTTGGGGTAGACTGCTTTCTATATGTTTTCTTCAAGGTTTTGTTGTAGGTTTCCTTTTATGTTTTCTATAAGATTTTATTTAGGTTTTTTAGGTTTTCTTTGTTTTCTGTTCGGTTTTCTTTTTTTCTTTTTAGTTTTCTTTTAGGTTTTCTCTAGGTTGTTCTTCGCAGTTTCTTTTAGATTTGCTTCTAGGTTATTTTTTTTAATTTCCTTTAGGTTTTCTATGGATTTTATTTAGGTTTCCTTACGGTTTTCGTTTAGGTTTTCGTTTAGGTTTCCTTTTATTTTTCTTAGAATATATTTAGGTTTTCTTTAGGTTTTCTTTTAGATTCTACTTAGGTTTTCTTTAAATTTTGCTTTTAATGTTATCTTCCGTTTTGTTTTAGTTTTGTTTAGATTTTCTTCTGTTTTTTGGTTAGGTTTGCTTTATGTTTTCTATATTTTTTAATTCTTTCGTTAGGTGTTCTCGGTTGAACTTTTCAATGATTCCACAAAATTTGATTTGAAAACAAACATTCCAAGGTATAATTAAAGAAAACGAACTCCTGCCGGAGTGGTGAAATGATACCTCAATCGATATGAAATTTCATGTATATTACGAATATATCATCCACTGTTGGCGGTCAAGTCAAATTTTGCAACATTTTTGCAAAGTGCCAACAAAAAATTTTTTTGATGTTTTACAGAAAGATGCTACACTGGATTTAAGCAAGTAATACCACGTCAATAAATCAAAAATATAACGTAGATTTCGAATCTGACATCTATCATTGGCCGTTAATTGGAATTTTTGAAAAAAAAATTCTGAAAATTTTTGCTTCAAATGTTTTTGAATTTACTTGTAAATATAGGCAGGATAGGAAGTGCCTGAAGAATATGCTTAGTTGAGAATTAGTTGGACTTTGGAAATTGAAATGTCACGACAAATTTCTGATCGATTGAGGTATCACTTGCTCCATTCCGCGACTCCCTGAATCAGTTACTCTGGCTTAGGCGAAAGTGGGAGTCATAGAGAACACTATACTACGGTTCCAAATGACTCCCACTTTCTTCAGAGTTAGAGTCAGGTGACTCAGAGTCATGACTCACTGACTCCCATTTTCACACTGAGTCAGTCATGAATTTTAATGACTCAGTGAACCTGACCCAGTGACTCTTATAGAATCACTCCTGAAACTTGAGTCAGAGTCATGACTCTGTGACTCAGAGTCATGATTCAGTGACGCAGATTCACAGAAATTTTATATTTATATTTTTACAGTAAAATGAGCATGATGCGTATTCAAAGGTCAAATGAGTGATACAAAGACACTAAGTTACCTGCTCTTTTCGGTTAAAGACTCTTAAATAAATTTTTGAAATTCTTCTTTATTTTTGATCCGATTTAAAATTAAATTACCTCACCTGCAATATTTACACTAATTCTTCGTGTCAACTCTATCAAAATAATCGATGATTCAACACATCGTAATGTTTCGAACTTTTGTTATTTTATTGACTTTGTTCAATTAACTCATTTATTTTACTGCCTAATTATCAAACCGTGCGCTTCTATATTAGCTTGAAATCTAAATTCAAAATTTCAAACGACTGAAAAGTTTTCGATTTCGATTTCGAATGATTATTGTTGAATTTCGATTTAGTTTACAGACTGTACCGAGACGTAAACCTTGATTTCAATTTCGATTGAAAAGTTGAATTAAATTTGGATTTGGATCTTCTTCGAATAACGGATTTCAACTTCGAGCACGTTAAAATTATGAATTTTAATTTCTTTTAAAGTGTAAAACTTTGTCTATATTAAGAAAACTCCGTTTTATTATATAGGCTTGAAACTTACCTCTAGATCTTTTAGTATATTTCAATTTCGATGGCCTGAAATGTTATGGATTTCGATTTTGAGAAACTTAAAATCATGGATTTAGATCTAAACTACTTAAAAATATGAATTATGGTTTAGATTTCGTGGTTCTTAAAAATCATCGATTTCGACTTCCGTTTCTATTTTAAATGGCTATTGTCTACTTCGATTCTGATTGTCAGTTGGAATTTTTAGAAGCGTTGAATTTAGATTTTTATTAAAATCTGGAGTTCGATTTCGATGTGTAGTGGTGTAAGTTACAAATGTGCTTCAAACTAAACACGAGCCGCGCGGCAGCAAACCTCCACTCTCAAATTTGTTGTGTTGCGGGAGTTCAAAAGAATTTGGTAGTACAAAAAAAAAAGCAAAATGTAAGCAGTAACGCTTTGTTGCTTGGGAGTCATGACTCTTCCTAGTGAGTCACGACTCAGAGTCACGAGTCAGGTGACTCAGAGTCACGACTCAGTGACTCCCATTTCTCTAAGTCAGTCACCCAAAACCAGTGACTCCAAGAAATCGATGAGTCAGAGTCAGTGTCACGAGACTCAGAGTCATGACTCAGAGTCACTGAGTCAGAGTCATTCGGTACCCTACACTATGCTAGCGATAGTTGCTGGACTGAGGATGTCCATACCTAATGATTGTGTGTGGCACTTGTTTAGCATGACCAAAGACAATTTTTGAGGTCTAATTTTCAGTGTTGGGAACAGTAAATGTAATTTCCAATCAAACACATAAAACCAAGGTGAAATGATCCAAAAGTCCTCTAAGAGGTAAGCCCATAACTATTATTTTTAGGAAAATTATCAATTCTAAAAAAATTACAAACCTTTGCTTTTGTAAACAAATTTAATTTTTTTTTTACTTTCGGATTTTAAATTATTAACCGTTTCAAAAATATAATTTGTTGAAAAATGTCGACCTGCATTATTAAATCTTGTCAAAATAATTTTTAGTGTTAATAAAAATACACCATTGAAAATTTAATCAGTAAAATTAACATTGAAGTATAATAATTACTCTCGAACCAAATAGCATTGAGCCCTCGGCGTGAGTCGCATATGACAATTTTCCAAACAAACATCTCAAAATTGGAGTTGTGTGCGGCAGTCAATCAATTGTATTGTATTGTGATTTACTCTTTGAACGACATGTCGTCCAGAGTTTCAAAAATTTCTACACAGATATTGCTATAAATAGAATTTTCTAATTTTAGAACAGGATTTTGAGTAGATTTGGTTAATTCAACGTTTCTTTCAATTAATCTATCTCGCGAATCCAATATTTCTTTTCATATTTTTGAGTTTTGGACTTGTGTATCATTTAAAAGAATTTGCCTACATTTCTTTCATTTTTGATTTTCATTACATCAAAAATTTTTTACCTTGTGTCTCGGAAGTCTTTAATGTGGCGCAAGTAATACCTTTGATACGTTGACATGCTATAGCAGTTGCCTGAATCACATTTTTAATTCCAATTTTTTCTAGAAATTTCTTGCTATCAGATGTCTCCCGCCCAACTCCTTGTACACTCTGCTTCAATTTAATTAGAAGTGGGTTTACCTTTAACACTATGTCTTTTAGAATTTTTGGTGGCTAGGTAAATGTAAATAAAAAATAAGACTTATCTGAATTAAGAATTAAACTTTAACTTCACCACCTAAAAGTTTAAATGAGAAGACGCGCACATCTCGAAAGAAAAAAACAAAAAATCTCGCGGCGAGAACTTTGAGGGCTCAATGCTATTTGGTTCGAGACATAGTTTGAAATTATACTGGCTGACAACGCGTCAGCCAGGAAAACAAAATTAAAATTAAAAAAAATAATAGTTATGGGCTAACCTCTTAGAGGACTTTTGGATTTTATTCTTCATAGCAACCTTGCATAAAACTTTACTTGTGTGTCTCTTTGTCCTTATTAAGTATAGACTTATATAGTATTAAAGATACTTCTATTTCAGTGTTCAGTTGATTAAGTTATGTGGTTAGTAGCGAGGCTATCGGAATGGCGGTAGAGGGTTCGGTTCCTACGGTTGCGTGTGCTTTTTCTTTTCTCTGAGATTAAGTATTTTGGATTTACACTCTTCATTCTATTAATCTTATTCACCTTTTATCAAGTATTTTTGGTTTACTTTCTTCATTCTATTAATTTTATCTACTTTCTCAAGTTCAATTTCATGAAATCAAGTTGTTTGTTCTGTACCTTCTCCATTCTATTAACTAATCTTAATATTATTCACTTTCAAGACAATCTTTGAAGATAATCAGACAATCTTTTGAATAACCTCAACAATCACAACAATGACCAGAATCAGTATAATCAAAATACTAAACGAGGCAATAATGTTGGTAGACTCACCAACAATGTCAATAATTAAAATAATATACGACGTAGGACGTCTTTAACGAGCCAAAAAAATTATTAGTACTAATTTTTAGGCTCACTAAAGGCGTCTGACGTCGTATTATATTAAAAATCACCCAAAACACATCGCAGTGAAATTAGCTTTGCATGATATCGATGAATCTCTCAAGGTAGAAAATTATATGCAGATTACAAACTTCCAGTTCCTAGAGAAGATATGGAGGATGTACTCCAAGGATTTGACATTGTCGAAATTATTACAGATCTCGAGAGGCTGGCCGAAATTCTAAACGAAGTGCAAGGGACTGGACTTTAAGGCGATTCTGGAAGCAATGGCTATTGATGTCAGATAAGGGAAATACTTTTTTATAGACGGCCCAGGAGGAAGTGGCAAAACTTTGCTTTATAATACTTTGAATATAACAATGTTAGCAAAACACAGTAATGTTGCATCTGTATCTTCGACAGCTACAACGCGTTTGAAAAAACCGCCCAACATTAAAGGAAGCGAAAGAATTACGAGAAGCATCTATGATTATTTGGGACAAAGTGACAATGACCCCATGCAATGCTCTAGATGCTGTTGATAGGCTCCTACGTGAGGTAATGGCAATAAATAAGCCATTTGGGAACAAACTAATACTTCTGGAAAAGGATTTTTGACAAACCTTGCCAATTGTGCGACTTGGAAATCGTGTTCAAGTGGAACAGTTCGCTGTGAAAAAAAAGTATAATTTTAATATTTTTAATAAAAAATTTTAAGAGACTAAAATTACACCAAAACATGTGTACTTCGCTTATTGAGCTTGACTACGACGCCTGGTTATTGAATCTCGGAATGGGAAAATGACGAATGATTATAACCTTGGCGAAGATACTGAAATTCCTAGAGTCAATTGAAGAATCTGAATTAGTGACTTCAATTTTTGGCGACCGTGTAGAACTATCGGAAGAAAATACACATAATGTTGCTAAAACGCCCATTTTAACACTTAAGACTGAACAAGTTCATGAAATGTTGAGCAGATCAGACGGAAATGTCGTTACTTATTACAGCACAGGGCGTACCTAAATAATCCGGGCCGTAGATAGTAGAGGTTTAACGAAAATTCGGCATGCCGAATCCGAATAGTCGGTATTCGGCTTGTGAGT
The DNA here is from genome assembly GCA_002738285.1 of Holacanthella duospinosa. Classification (NCBI taxonomy): domain Eukaryota; kingdom Metazoa; phylum Arthropoda; class Collembola; order Poduromorpha; family Neanuridae; genus Holacanthella; species Holacanthella duospinosa. The sequence goes on along the minus strand of NIPM01000200.1, from coordinate 194,932 downwards.
TGACCATTCGCCAGAATATTTTCCGAATATTCGGCTAGATAATTGATCAGCTTGAATTTCAAAATTCGGAAATAATTGGATCCTGAGATGACTAGATGTGAGTCATATCATATACATTGTATGTTTGGCATTAAAAAAAAACTAAAATTTGCATTTCCATGCAAAATTTCATGCATGTAGAGTGATGCTACAAGCAAGCTATGCATGGTAGGTTAATTTTAGTCGGATCAGTCACGATGTACAATTACAATTCCACTGGATTACAAACATTTTTAAAATGTCAGAAGATTGGCATGGTACTGGAATCCATTGGCATAGTGGAAGCTATACCAATTAGTTTACCCTAATTTGGCTACGTTGGCAATAAAATATTTGTCCGCTCCAGGGAATCACTGCTTTTAGTGAGAGGTTATTTTGAGAAGCAGGTAACGTTTATGAGGTAAAACGCAACAAACTTACTCCAGAACATTGTGAAGAACCTACTTTACTTCATCATAACCTCAGTCGTCTGAACTATACTTATTGAATATATTTTAGGAAATTTTTGTCTATCTGTAATTAAAATTGTTGAAAAATAAAATGTCTAAACTGAAACTTTAATAAGGATATATTAATTCAGAATAAGTGGTTAATTGAGTTCGTCATTAAAAAAAGCGTTAGATGGACACCCTACACGATATTATTCGGCTAGTGAACTTGCGCCGAATACGAATATTCGTTATTCGGTCAATGGCCGAATACCACTATTGTACACACCTTTAGTAGAAAGTCGCTTCCACCAAAAAAAAAATGAGACAGAATATAAATAGGGCGAAATACAAAGAAGAGAATGAAGTTAGCTCATGTTTGAGAAAACATACCTTAGCAAAAATTAATTTAACAGCACTAGAGAGTTGAGAGAAAGAACTCAAAGTCGAGGAATGAGGTAAGGTCCCTTTGCATCTATTTCGCCTCACTCAATAGAAAACCTGCTGACACTTCTCTCTACCTCTATGCTTTCCTCCTTTACACGGCTTTGCATTAATGTACTAATCAAAACTGATTGTGATTTTTTTCTAAACAAACACAATTCTGCAATGCTGAAGGTGGTTAATTGAGAGAAATAACCAAGTCGAGGAATAGGGTACGATCCCTTGGCATCTACTCCACCCCATTCAACCGAGAACATACCGACCCTTCTGTGTCTCTCTGCTTTGTATTAGAAAACAGATATTTCATAGTGATATAATAAAATTAACTTCACTTCCATTATTTACTAATTTTGTATCGCCTGCCCCAAGTCGTTTTTAGTGAAAGACGAAGATAGAAGGCCCGGGTTAATTTAGTGGGCCCTGCATTAACACTATACAAGGCCTACCAAACCCCGGTCTTCTTTCTCCGCGTTTCACTAAAAACGGCTTGGGCCAGGCTATGCACAATTAGTAAATAATGGAAGTGAAGTTAATTTTATTATAACACTATAAAATATCTGTTCCGGTTAGATACACTAATACAAAGCAATGGAGCAAAGCAGAGAGACAGAGAGAGGGGTCGGCAGGTTCTCTGTTGACTCACCTGGAATTAGGGTATCGCATGACTCACATTATAGCCTGAGTCAGAGTCATTGACTCACCGAGTCGACTCTCTGACTCTTTGTATTTAGTGAGACAGAGTCAAAGTCAAAGGTTAAATTTTTTGGGAGTCGACTCACTCTTTTAGGTTTTTAGCCTGTGAATCAGAGTCAATGACTCATGAGTTAAAGAGTCGATTCTTGAGTCGACTTTAAAGTCAGGTGAAAATTTTTTAAAATTAATTGAAACAAATTTCTTACTCCTCTACTTTATTGCTTTGTTATTAATTATATTAATTAGGTTTACTTAGGTGCGGTAATTACACGGGTATTGATCTCGACAACTGTAAAATGTTGTACTACATCTTTTTGATTTGCTGGATTAGTTGATTGAAATCCGCATTTCGTTTCTGCATCAGGAAGTCCGTCAAGTACAATAACTTACTGGATATCCATTCTTTCATTTCAAGAATTGGAAAAATAACAAACTCGATGTAAATAAAAAGTGAAAACTTGTATAGCAGAGAAAACCACAAACGAAAAATTGATGAATTAATACACGCGTGATATTAGTATGTCTGGTGCAATTTCATGAGACGGAATGGAATGTTTGGAGCATGAGTTATAAAGAGTTGACTCTTTTCCTGAAGAGTCGACTCAGAGTCAGACTTCAATACTAAAGAGTCAAGAGTCAACGACTCTTCGATTCGATTCTCTGAGTCTTTGGTTTTAGTGAGTCAGAGTCAGAGTCAGAGTCAAACTCAAAAATATTGTGAGTCGACTCTGACTCGTGAGTCAAGAGTCGACTCCTGAGTCAGAGTCATGCGATACTCTAGGTGGAATGGATGCCAAGGGATCGTACCCCATTCCTCTAGTTGGTTATTATTATTTCTCTCAATTACCAATCTTTCAGCATTACAGAATGGCGTTTGTTTAAAACAAATCAAAATCAGTTTTGATTAGACAAGTTATTGCAAAGGATGAAAGCAAAGAGGCAGAGAGAGGGGTCGACAGGTTCTCTGTTGAATGAAGTGGAGTAGATGCAAAGGGACCATACCCTATTGCACTCATTCTCTCAACTCTGTTGCTCTTGTCAAATAATTAATTTTTGCAAAGAAATGTTTTGTCAAACACACGCTAACTTCATTCCCTCCAACTTTTGTTTTTCGCGCTATGTATTTGTTGTCTCAAATTTTTTTGGTGAAAGCGACTTTCTACGGCCTGGAATAAAGTGGTATGCCTTTAGATGATGGAGAAGAAAGTCCAGAAGACTTTCCCGTGGAGTTCTTCCATACGCTTAAACCATCAGGTCTCCCGCTACATGAATTGAGACTTAAAGTAAAGCAATAGTTGCTATGCTCCTACAAATTTTAGCAAAAAACGCTACATTTGTAATGGAACTAGGCTTCTTGTAAAACATCTAAAGCCAAATGTTAGCATGCTGAAATTTTGCATGAAGGCAAAGGATAAGTCCTTATCCCGAGAATTGCTCTAATACCGCAAGAATCTGACTTACCAATGCAGTTACGTAGACGTGAATTCCCTATCATGCTTGCTTTCGCCATCACCATAAATAAAACACAAGGTCAGTCTCTGAAAAGAGTTGGCTTTTACTTGCCTTTCCGTATTCAGATACGGAGAGTTGTACGTTGCATTTTCTCGATGTACAAGTAAGAAAAATGTTAGAGCCAAAATCTTACTTACTCAGCGTCAAGGTAAACATGCGAATGGGGTTGACAAATGGTTCACAGTGAATTGTGTTTACAAAAAGATTTTACTGATTGTCAAGAAAGTAATAAAGATCCAAGAGAACACAGTTTGTCACTTTTTAATTTCTTATGCCCCAAAGTCAGGCACTAACCCTTACTGTGAGAGAAGACCAGGGAATCTCTTTGGTACAAATGATACTAAAATGTTGCTAATCGTATCAATTCGGATTGACTACGGTATATTACAGTCCTTTAGCTAGCTAAATTGCAACAACTATTCAATTTTGTAGCGTGGGGTTGGCTCACGTAGAGGTTACACTCATTCTAAATTTCAAAACAAAATAACACTGTTGGGTGAATCGACACCTATCATGTTTAGTTCAAGCGTTTTCGTAATTGCTCGGTTTTGGAATTTTGTAAAATTTGTAAGCGGGTTATGAAACGCAGTACAATGAGCAGAAAGACTAACTCCTACCCTCGGTTTACGAACCAAACATTGGGTACGTGTAGGGCCTTGGCGGAAGTTCCCAAGTGCGCTCAACCGTGGGATATGTACTAATATGTTTATGATTATCTCTCTGTCATGTATATGATTATCTAATTTTCGGTAATTGACTCCAAGCCAGAGTCAAAATAGTCCTTCAGAATCTGGGACCACGTAATGAATTCAGGTAGAAATAAATTAAGTTTAAACATGATGTCAGATATAACGAATAACTTAATCGCCTGACGCTAGGTTTGCAAGTTGTTTGAATACTAACATGATTTCTTCATTTTTGTGATAAAAGTTTGTCGCCCTTGGCAGCGCAAGCGGCGAGCACCGTCTAGTAATTATTATTGTGTAGCTGAATAAAGCTTTCCTGTTCAGTTCACGGGTGGGGGATTTGGGTACGGCGTAACCCCGTACACGTAACTTAAAAAATATCTTGCCGTACGGTACCCATAGCCGTAACCTAAAGGTAAGGCATACCTCCGTACTCCGTACCAGAGGTGCGAATGGGCTGTGTTAACCCATGAGCTGGGCTAGGCTAGCACAGCCCACTGGGCTGGGTTTGTGAGTATTAATTTCTTATGGCCTGGGCTGGGCTGGGCTAAAGTTTGAAATTTTAAATCTCGCGCAGCTGAAAGTTTCACCTTCAAAGTGAACCTCTCAAGATGACCCAGCAGAGAATTTTGAAAAATATTTAAAACAATAAGAAAGTCTCGATAATTTTTTTTGGGCTGGGCTGGATTGGGCTGAGCTGGGTTATGGAAATTTATTTTTTGGTGGACTGGGCTGGGCTGGGCCGAAGGCCCAGTAGATTAGTGGTCCGTGGGCTAAAATAATGGATTTTCTAACGGGCTGGGCTGGGCTTTCGAAAAGTCAGTCCACTCGCACCCCTGCTACGTACCTTAAGAAAGAAATATTGCCGTACCTTAGCCGTATTCGTACCTTTAAGAAAAAAATTGGGGCCGTATCTCACGCGCATCCGTACCTTAAGGGGAAAAGTTGGGACTGTGCCTAAAATGATTTCTCCAAAACCCAGATCTTCAAACAACCTATATTTTTTAAACAAATTTTAATAAAATAATAATCATTCCACCTGAACCACTACTTTCATAACGTCGAGTAATCAGTAGTTGCTCAACGTACGATAAATGTAGAACTGCTTCTTGTAATATTTTCTCAAAAATTATTACATTATTTTTGGAGAGACACTGAAATAGCCATCGTATGAATATTACAAATCTGGGGAAACCTGGGATGTTCTCTGTTATTACAGTAATGGTTACAATTAAGAAACCAGAAATTCCCACCCCATCTCACTCTCCTTCGATGGCGGGTACCGTTATAGTTCAAATTTTTGGAGGGCAGTTATTGAACTGGATTACAACAAATTAGTCATTAAAATAAGTAATTCATTGATTCTCTAATCACAAGGAACACCGGTGTCTAAATTCAATTAGTTAAAATGCCGAAGTGTTTAACGTTACAAACCAAACGAAAGGATAGACTTGTGTGCAAAATTTGAAATAAACAAGTCTACATTGACAAAGATTCTCCAAAAAATTACTAAACTAATGGATTCATCGGAAACTGCATGGTAAAAGGTTAACTCAAGTTAATATTTTCTTGTTTGTTGCAATAAAACTGGGAAAGAAAAACTGCCACTTGTAATTATTGGAAAATCGAATAAGCCGAGATGCTTCAAGAACTTCATTTTCACATGAAAGTTCAAATACTACTCGTCAAAACATGCATGGATGACTAAAAAGATTTTCTCGGATTGACTTTATATTATTAGATAACTTCTCTGGTCACATTTGGGAGGATCAAATTATTTCGAACTTAGAATTGTTATTTTTTTCTCCCAATACCACCAACAAGAGCCAACCACTTGCTGCTGGAATAATCAATTCTCTAAAGAGTAATTATTTAAACTTGTCATGTTTCTTGAGGAGGTTTCTTTTCAATTTGTCTCGTTGTATTGAAATGGTTTGTGAGTCGTGGGGGAAAGTTGAAGAGGAAACTATCCTTCACTGTTTTAAGAAAACTGAAAAGTTAGATTAAAATCTTAGTTTGAATAAAATGCACATCTAAAAGTGCTACGATAAACATTTGGGGGAGGAGCTATTATTCTACTTGGTCAATCAGAGTGAGTTGCGTAATTAGGAACTTTACTGTATTGATTTCAGAATTTAGAAATAGTTACATAGCTTGAATTATCCTGATTACAAATCATACCTAAACAAAGTAAAACTTTTATTTATCTTGTTAAAACGAATGTGAAAATATTGAATAATTTGTAAATAAAGGACGCATGCACATTTGTTAATTATTTTTAAAAGCAAGGGAGGAATGTTTAATGTGCTTTAAAGTTTAATAGGAAACTTTTTTACTGAAAAATTTGTTACCACTGGTTCTGGGACTCGAAACCAGATACACCGTTTTCCGGACAGACCATATCCCCACGGTGGTCCCAGCTGTCCTAGAGACCAATTTTTCAGTAACTTGTGTTGTTTGTGTTTGACTAGAGTTGCGAATGACTCTGACTCAGTGACTCTGACTCTGATTCAGCGATTTCTCGGAGTCACTGGTTTTAGGTGACTCTGACTCAATAGAAAAATGGGAGTCACTGAGTCGTGACTCTGAGTCACCTGACTCGTGACTCTGTGCCTTTCCAAGGTGACTCTGAGTCGTGACTCACTAGGAAGAGTCATGACTCCCAAGCAACAAAGAGTTACTGCTTACATCTTGCATTTTTTGTATACTAAAAAATTCTTTTCAACTCCCACAGCACAACAAATCTGAGAGTGAGAGTTTGCTGCAGCGCGGCTTGTGGTTAGTTTGAAGCACATTTGTAACTTACACCACTATACATCGAAATCGAACTAAGATTTTAATAAAAATCTAAACTCAACGCTTCTAAAAATTCCAACTCACAATCAGAATCGAAGTAGACAATAGGCATTTGAAATAGAAATGTAAGTCGAAATCGATGATGTTAAAGAACCACAAAATCTAAAGCATAATTCATAATTTTAAATAATTTAGATCTAAATCTATTATTTTAAGTTTCACAAAATCGGAATCCATAACATTTCAGGCTATCGAAATTGAAATATACTAAAAGATCTGGAAATAAGTTTCAAGCATGTATAATAAAACGGAGTTTTCTTAAGATAGACAAAGGTTTAAACTTAAAAAAAATTAAAATTCATAATTTTAAGGTGCTCGAATTCGAAATCCGTTATTTGAAGAAGATCCAAATCCAAATTTAATTCAACTTTTCAGTGGAAATTGAAATCGAAGTTTAAGTCTCGGTACAAACTGTAAGCTAAATCGAATTTCAACGTTAATCATTCGAAATCGAACCCACAACTATTCAGTCATTCGAAATTTTGAATTTAGATTTGAAGCTAATTTAGAAGTGCACTGTGTTACTAGTCCCTAGCATATCTTTCAGTAAGGAGAGTCGCTATCTTAATCGGGTATGTCTAGTTACAAGCATCCCAAGTCCTTGCCTTAACAGGGGTCAATTAAGACCACCTGCGTGTGGTCAATTAAGTCTCACGCAGCATTTTAGAATCTTGGTAATGTAATGTAATCATAATAACTATTTAGTTTTTGCGATACTTACTATTAGTTTTTCTTTTCCTGTTTGCAGTATTTTCTTTTATTCTTTTTTCTCCTCTTTTTCAATACTTCTTGATATGTAGAATCCCTTTCCCTTCTTCAAAACTTCTTGATTTGTAGAATCCCTTTCCTTTCTTCAGACCTTATAGAATTGTAGCAATGAAATAGTAATATGAATATCTTTCTTGACGTTTTCTTTATTACACTCAAAATTGAACTTAACTTAATTCATATTATGCTAGTCCTAATTATACCCTCGGATTAATCATTTATTAAATTCGTAGTTTAAACTTTTATAATTCGTCAGTACTCATAAATCAATTTCTAAGATGTGATCATGTTTGTTTTTCTTAATATTTTGCTTTTCTTAAAGTTAGTTATTACTTGAGAATGCTGAATGTTATTTTTCCACAGGGATATGTACGACTCCAATTCCCAGAAGTATTATTTTTGCTTATTTTAATAATTTCAAGTTTAATTTGATGATAGATTAACGGTCATCTAACTCAAGTTATGAAAAGTCGTCACAAGCCATCTGGCATATCATCATTCTGACAATGGCGACTTTTCATCACGTTACATTCTCCCATTCTTGGACAATTGTCTCCTGGCAATTACTCATTTTCATACTTAATATATGTTGTTATAAATAATTGGATATATTGATAGTTTAATTTTACTTAATTATACAGGTAAGTGTGGAAATTCAGCTTGAATTTGAAACGTTGAATCTGGTACCGTACCACGACGGCTTCTGGCAATGTTTGCCCGGCGTAGATGCAAAAATTTTGAGAAGTCTCCATCATAAGTCCATACTTACTATGGAAATCCCATCCTAGTACAATTTGACATTCATTGTTCATAGAGGGTATAACATAAAATTTATGTATTACACGATTACTATAAGGTCCTATTATTATTGGAAGGTTAACATAATGGGTATAATGATTTATTCGTAAATTGTTAGATACTGATGTCGGAGGCTGTGATGCTGAAACTAGTTGTCTAGCTGATACACAGTGTCGGTCTATTATGCTAACCGGGCTTCCGATGTCAATATAGCATTCTAGCATCATCTTCTGCTCTCCATCTAATTAAAAGTTGATTTAAACAGTTATAGTTGTTCTGGTAAAAAGGCTGGAATTTGTCGTTGACCTACTAAAACTCTTCTCAAATGGTGTCTACCGACATTTTGTGCTACTAGAGCACCTGCCAGTTTTATATCTTCTTCCAATTGATCTTTATTTTTTACTATGTCTAATAATCTAATGAATTTAGAGTTGCTTGAATCTGTTGGGTATCGACCCAGGTAAGCTCTTATAATTCTTCCTAAACAAAACCAACTTTCCTGATATACTGGTGAATTCATATTAATCTCAATTGAATTTACGGGTGGTGGTAAACTTTTATTGGAATGTGCATGAGGTGGTGGGCTCTCGTGTATTATAAATTCTTTTATCAATTGTTTTATCTCTGCTTCTGAGTTAGATAGATAATGATCCATCTGTACGTTAATTATCTCAAATTGAGATGCGATTTTCCCGTGTGCATGAAGATAGTTTAAGATGCTTATAGGGAAATACCTAATAGGTATAAAGTCTATAACTCTGTTTACAGTTTTAGAACCGGTAAATCTGTCAGTGACACTATGATTAGTGCTAACGTGAATATTTTCTCGGATAGTTTCTCTATTTGATCTGTAATCAAAATGTTGTATTCCGACCTGAATTGGTATTGTCAGAACAGGAATTGCACACCATAAATTTCTAACTTCCTTTCGATTGAGATATCCGATAATATTTTTAAAACATATTGGCGGTAAGTTACGAAATGTCTGTAGAATCTGTTGAGTTTTATAATAAAGCTCAACTTCTATTTTTGAATATTCTGCTTAAACGGTAAATAATTTAAGATAAGGTTCTATCTCGTTACGATTTGCTGTGTCAATTTTTCTCAATAACAATTGGTTTAGATTACTCAAACTGAGTAATGGAACTTCTCGTGCTAATTGGAAACATATCCTGAGTGGTTCAGCTTTGTTAAAGTGATAAGATGTAAGCAGAAATTTTTTTGCTGTTTCTATTATATCAATAGGTTCTAGTGAAAAGAACATATCCTCTTTTATGGCTACTTTTAAAATTGGATGATTTCGTGACTTTTGAATTGTGACAACTTCTTGAAATAAATCCTGGAAACTATTTGGTAAGTTATGAGCCCTCCAGTCGTTACAGATTTCTTCAATAGGATTGTAATTATCCGACGAAGAAGGAATAAACTGAATTCCATTCAGAAACAGTTTTAATGATTCTTTCCTTTCAGACTTCTTTCTTTTAACGTCTGCCTCTTTTTCTTCACTAGCAAGTTCCTCTGCCTTTTATGCTTCTTGGATTTTCACCAATTGCTCCGAATACATATTTGGGAAAAGGACCTGAAGTTTTTTCAGAACTTTTTCAAGATGTAGTAAACTAATGTAATAATCGTTTCTTGTTACATCAATACAAATTCTATGTAGGTAAATGTAATGATAGCTNTGATTCTTTCCTTTCAGACTTCTTTCTTTTAACGTCTGCCTCTTTTTCTTCACTAGCAAGTTCCTCTGCCTTTTTTGCTTCTTGGATTTTCACCAATTGCTCCGAATACATATTTGGGAAAAGGACCTGAAGTTTTTTCAGAACTTTTTCAAGACGTAGTAAACTAATGTAATAATCGTTTCTTGTTACATCAATACAAATTCTATGTAGGTAAATGTAATGATAGCTTGGTGGATATATTGTAGCAATGTTAATAATTTTCAGAATTTCTTTGAATGGATGTGAGAAGAAATAATTCCTATCGATTGACATCTGGGAAGGATAACCTTTCCATGACTTACTTTTTCTACATTGTTACAAATTTCAAATAGAGGCATCGCGTTGTGCAATTTATATAACTCGCTATATTCTTTTATGGGAAATTGTATTGCCGGTTTTCTTGTTCTTCGATTCAGATTTATCAGCTTAATCAATTCTGTAAATTTTCTAGAGTACCGATACTGATGAGTACCACAGCTTCTGGCTTCAGCTCTTTTCATAGTTATCCTATGGTAAAATAAAGTAATACAATTTGTTAATTAATGCTATTTAAATTATAATTTGATTGATCGTTGTTTGTTGATTCAGTGGAATTTTGATATATATGTACATTATTTTGTATATACTGGTGTGTGTGTGAAAATTTACATTCATGTTTAATGTCATGTTTTGTGTTTGTGAAAAGTTACTACTTTCGTTTGATCTTTCATACGAGAACTGAGGCAACTTAGTTGTAAGTTGACGAGCTTTCTCTTTCTTCTGTTTCCTTCTCTCCTTATACAANTACGAGAACTGAGGCAACTTAGTTGTAAGTTGACGAGCTTTCTCTTTCTTCTGTTTCCTTCTCTCCTTATACAATTTCCGTTGAATTCTCTTGGTTTCAAATGTTTTCGATTTCTTTTTTTCTCTGTTACTACTATCACCCGNATACAATTTCCGTTGAATTCTCTTGGTTTCAAATGTTTTCGATTTCTTTTTTTCTCTGTTACTACTATCACCCGACCATCTTGCTTCAGAGTCTTCTGACGATGAATGGTTTTCTCTGGTTGTTTTTGAATGAGGTTTTTCAACTGATCTTGGTTCCTTAAAGAGAAACTCAGGAACATATGGTTCTGGAACTTTTACCTCTTCTTTATTGAGTGTAAAAGTTGGTCGTACTATTGTCGGTGTTTTTGGAATGTGCCAATCTTTTGTCAGTGATAATTTCTCAGCAATTTCCGGAAAATGAAATTTTATCAATTTCCATTGTTCTTTATCTCGTTTCATGTAATGTAAAATGGTGTAACAAACTTCTTTCTCCACGATATCTAACATGTGAATTCAAACGTCATGTCGGTTCATTCTTCCGAGTTTTAAAACTGGATATTTCCTGCAAAAGTTTCTCATTCTCCACAAAAATCCTTCGTTTATACAATCTGCGATTTTCCAAAATGTTTCTGCTTCCATAATATGAATTGGAGATATGTCTAAGTATTTGCCTATGGTATTAATCATTTCTTGTAATAAAATTGTTCTTCCTAAAGCATCAATTGATGGCATACTGTCTGCTACTATTCCTGGTCTTTTGTATGATGGAACAATAATTATTGTTTTCTTTAGCTCATCTAATGTTTTCGTGACACAATCGCTTAGGATTCGTTTGCTGACCTCTAACTGTTGCGAGCGAATTGTGATTGCTACTTTATGCCAAATTCTATACAAGTACATGTTGTGGCTAATCACGGCGTCTTGCTCCATTGTGTTCAAGTATCCATTTCTTCCATCAAATTGTAGTACCGGGACGGGTAAGATTGCTTCATTTAAGTAATGTCGAGCAAAGTTTTGAAACTCCATCCACCAATCCAACAGCCAAGTCTTGGTATGTGTGTTGGAAATCAATTGCAGTTATTGGGTATAAATTGAATTCACGGGCAAGTGCTTCATATTGTTTTGCGCCTATGAAAAACACTTTAATAATGTTCTTATTTGTGAAAATCCCCGATAATCAAGGATATATTCGTCGTTCCAACGATGCAGCAATTTATTAAATATGTATGATATTGATTCGTCAATACTATATACATTTTGTAGCTGAATAAAAACTTTCATCTGGGTCTTCGTAAACTGTAACTATCATCGTTTGTGTTTTGAAGTGTTCATCAATATTTTTTGTATTTTTGATACTATCAACTCTATGAACTCGAAGTGACTTCCTTAATTCATCAACGTTATCATAGGACTCTGGATTTTTCCAATGAAGTATTTTGGATTGTAACTTCTCATAAATTTTAGAAAGTTTCCGATGGGACTTCAAGTTTATTTTAATTCTATCCTCATTAGTATTCCATCAAATTTGTTGAGTTTTCCATACCTGTTTTATATTTTATCTATTTACAATTTATCTTTTAAATTTTATTATCCCAAGATTCTAAAATTTACAGCTTGAGAATAGGGATTTGTCTGTGTCATGGTTTTGAAAACCAATGACGCGATTAGTATATTCTAACATAAATTTGCAAGATGGACATAGATTGTATTTGATATAAGTCAATCGTAATACGGTCTGTTACGGTTCGTTGCGGTGCCTTTGCTTTTGTGTATTCATAGTTTTTAATCTGTTTGCCTCTGTACTGATTTCTTCCGCACCATTTACATACTCTCATCTCTGTAATTAAAGTGTTATTTAATTAATTATGCTTCTTAACCTATTAGCTTCATAACCTACTATTAACTAAAGTCAAGTCTCAGTAATTCGTCTTTCGTTTTTTTTTGTTCTTTTGTTTAGAATCTAGTACTCTCTTTATTGAGATCTAGCTCGAATGGCTCTTTAAGCTCTCTGTTGTCTGTAATTTCTTATACGGTAAACTTTAACTGAGTGCCTTCAGTGATTTTCAGATTTTTTGTTTCTCTTTTACTAATTCTACTCAAGTTCTTCAATTCCTTCAACAGCTTCAATTTCCTGTGCATTTTGTGCTCGAAATTTCTTTAGAATCTTTCTAACTCTTATTTTAGTGCAATAAAAATAAATTCCATAGCAAGTTAGTCCGAGGACTATAATTATTGTGAGCGTTATCAGTAAGATAATATTGAAAAAATGATGTTCCTCAGGTGTCATCGCAGATGCTGTTGGTACGTTAGTTGCATACTAATTAAGAAATTTGGGTTGCCTTTCATGATTTTATAAATCAAAAAGGCAATGGTTATTGTAAGAATGATATTCCAGACTATCATCCATGTGCTTACAGTAGATGCTGAAAAATGTATCAACTGAGGAATAATCAATTTCTTTAAAGCTGTTATTTCTGTGAGGTTGATTTTTGGTGCGTCCTGGTCCCACGTTTCGTTGTAAACCGATGCTAATGTATGGAACTTTGCAGCAGTCAAACCTTTCGATTTTGCTGATTGGAAAAAGACGTCTATTCTAGACATCATTGACGGAATTATTAAACGAACTGATGATTTAGAAGTGATGTCTGCTGGACAAAGGTATGGAGGTTTGATTGAAGTCTTTCCTGGTATTATTATTTCACAATGACATGCCAACGTGATTTCGATGGCTCCAATTTCTTCGTGTACATTCTTTATCAGATGTTCTTCGTATGAATGATTATATTTACATCCTATTTTTAAACCTCTCAGCGCTGCTGTGATCACGAATGTATGGAAGTCTAATTGGGTGACTATTGGAGATTTATATTTTATGTCTTGACATTCGAATAGACAAATATCTTTGAGTGTGCTAACACTAGCACCTTCGAGTAAACTTTTCGAACAAAGGTGACCTGTCATGGGATCCGCATTGAATTGAGGTATGAGGCAAAGTCCTGATGCCATTTCGCAGTGATGAACCTGCGTTCCTTGTATTGTCACAAAGGCATCACTGGCCGTTGCCAATATTGTTGGTGTATGTTGAATTGTACATATGCTCTGCCTATACTCGAATGGAACGGTTAAGAGCTGGAATAATTTCCAGTCAGTGTTCCGTTGTCTGATTGGTATTTTTATTTTAAAAATTACTCTATTTGGAGTAAAGCTACAATCTGCTAGTTTTAGTTTATAATATTTGCCAACCTCTTTACGTGAGATGGCTAATTCATGATCATCTTTTTCTAAAATCTTTTCTAATCCTTCTAAATCCCTTTCTAGTTGTTGTAACGGAATGGCTATTATAGGAATTGTCTGCGATCGACAGTGATCCTGAAGATCTTTGTATTGTATAAACTCTGTCAACTTATTCAATTGAATAAAGGAATTGATTACAGCTTTGCCTAAATTTCCGGCTACTCTATCTATTTCTTCCAGATGTTGTTCAGCATCTGAGAATTCGGCATCATATACCGTCATTCTTTTCTCTAATTCAATTAAATCCTGTGAAGTAGTGTTCATTAGACCTGTCAATGTTTTCTCATGATCCTCGTTGGTTAATTTTGATGACGTTTTGTTGGTTAGATATTACCGAATTTCTAACCTGATCTAGGAACTTTTCTATTGAATTTTGCGTAGTGAAAATACCATCCATGTCTCTCTTTGAGACAAATCCACAGCACCAGCGTCCTAAGTCTCCTACTAATGTCAAAGGGTTCCATGGAATTTGCAGATTTCTTCTATTTCTAATAGCGTTGTTTCTAGGATTCTTTTGTTCTTCCTTTTCTTTTACATCAATTTTGTCTTCTGCATTGGGATTGATATTAGTCACTAGACGATCCAATGTCGTTTTGATGTGATTAACATAGTCGTATACTGTTGAAGTAATGGCACAATCCGACTTGTAATCTTCATCTTGACATTTGTCAATTTTCAAAAATGAATTGTGGGGTTTTGCTGAATAGACGATCTCAATATCGTATGTCAGTGTAATGGTTGACGTATATGGTACTGTGTCTTTATGATGAATGCTCCTGAAGTAATTTTTATCTCGGTGTCGTCAGGTAATGAAATTTCCGCTTGAACAGCTACGATTATGATGCAGAATCAGATGGTTATCATCTCCATCATTTTCTTTTGTTAGGCTTCTATAAGCCATTCTAAGATTATATTTATGTTTGAATGTTTTATTTTTTATTATTTTTTTTTTTATTAATTTTATTTTTTAAATGTTACTAACATCTTTACGTTACGTACTCTTGTCAAACATAATCTTTATGCCATATGGGCTTCTTAACTATTCTTCCAGTTCCAGTTCTATTTATTTGTTTTTCCTCAATTAATTTATCAGCTTCTGCTGATTTAGCTATTTCATCGTCCTCACTGGATGATTCATTGCTTATGTCAGATTCACTAGAATCTGATTCAGAATCTGATTCGGAACAAAATTTTTCACAATTGTTAGAATCATGAATGTCAGATATATCGCAAGATTCAAGAGGCTCCTCCTCTTCTTGAACTACTGACTCCCCTGAGGCAGTTATAGTGTCTAACATCTCACGATGTCGGAATGGTTTCAATTTCTCTATATGAACGCGTAGTTCTTTCACACTACCATCGACTTTAACGTCGGATGGTATACACCTATAACTTAAGGGTGAATATTTTTGCACAATTGTGTATGGTCCCTTGTACTGCAAAGCCAACTTTCGGCTTATACCGGCATGGCCATTAGGAACGAGCAAAAATAAATTCTTTTACTGCTTGTGTTGTGCGTCAGCTGTTACTGTGGGTGCGAAAAGTTAGCAGAGCATTACCATAAAATTAGCAGATCAGAAAATCAGACCGTAAAGTTAGCACCCTAGCACCATAAAGGGAACAATTAATGGAAACGTACTCCCCGCGGAATTGGGTAAGTGATACCTCAATCGATTGGAAATTTCATGCAGATTACGAATCTGGGATTCATTAGTGGCGGTGTGCTTCGGAATACCAAAGTTTTATCTTTTGTAGTTCGACTAATGATTTATATCAGATTCGTAATACGCGTATTTCTGATCCATCAACCTTTCACTTGCTCAAATCCAGACAAATATATATGGCTAAGTCATAGCAGAAAAAAAATTTTTTTTTGGCACAAATTTGCATGATATAAAAAAAAATTTTTTTTTTGGCACAAATTTGCTTGATTTTTGCAAAGTTTGACTTGGCCGCCAACAATAGATGCCAGATTCGTAATCTATATTAAATTTCTGATGGATTTAGGTATCACTTACCCAATTCCACTTGGATATTTGGGTAAGACAGTGCAAAAAAAAATTTCTTTTTTGAACAAATTTGAAAAAATTTTGCGATTTGACCGCCACTAATGAATGCCAGATTCGTAATCTGCATGAAATTTCCAATCGGTTGAGGTATCACTTACCCAATTCCTCGGGGAGTGCGTTTCCATTAATTGTTAGATTTATGGTGCTAGTGTGTTAACTTTACGGTCTGATTTGCTGATCTGCTAATTTTATGGTGATGCTCTGCTAACTTTTTGCACCCACAGCAACAGCTGACGCACAACACAAGCAGTAAAAGAATTTATTTTTGCTCGTTCCTAATGGCCATGCCGGTACCTCTTTTGAAGTTAGGAATACGGACTAATACCTTATCTCCTACTTCATATTCAAAATCTCTTCTCATTTTATTGAATAATTCTTTTTGGCGTTGCTGCGCCTTAGCGATACTAATTTTTGCTTGATTACGTGCTTCTTGCGTACGTAATATTCTAGCAGGTATATCAATCTGCAACTTTTCTGTATCTAATAATATGTCTAACGGGTGATTTGGATGTCTTCCATGTAATATATAATATGGAGAGTCTTTGTGTATTGCTGTGTTAATGCAATAAGTTACAGAATCTAAATACTGATCCCAATCTCTCTGAGAGGTTGTGGTATAATTAGATAATATCTCTTCGATAGATCTGTTTTGTCGTTCTACCAACCCATTTGATCTATGTTGGTATGATTTAGTATATATATTTGTACTACCTAAAATTTGATTAAAACGTTTGAAGAACAATGCTCTGAACGTACTAGCATTATCTGTTGTAATCGTTTTTACAAGTCCATGTGTATTAAAAATGTACATAACGAAATCTATAATTGCTTTAGTCGTATTTTTCTTGATAGCTTGTGTAAATATATATTTGAAAAGTGCCTCTACCCCTACAGTGATATATTTATATCCGCGCTTACTTGTAGTTACTGGTCCAATGACATCTATAAAAATCTGATCAAACAATTTTCCCACAGGAATTGGATGCATTCGTCCTGCTGCTTTTATGTTATGACTTTTTCGTAATTGACAAGCTAAACATGTACGAATATAATTGGTAATTTGCTTTGACATATTGAAGAAATATACACTTCTTTTTACTCTTTCCATGGTACGTACTACATCTAAATGACCCATCATTACATCGTCATGAAATCTAGGAAGTATATTAAGTTTTATGGATTGTGGTATAAGTGGTAAGTATGTACCGGTTAAGTTGCTAAATCGGCTCAGAATATCATCCTGAATTGAAAAATGTTTATGCAACTTATGTCTTTGGTTTGAATTCATAATACCAACAATTTTTTAAATTCGAGAATCTTTCTGTTGTGAATCTTTTAAATCATCTAGATGATCTTCTGTTACTGTGAGAACCGTATTCATTAATGGTAATTCAGAAATTTCTTCTTCTACTTCCTCTGGTTTAAAATCAATTGGTAATCTGGATAAGCAATCAGGTGCATGTTTAGATCCATCACAATGAATGATTTTATGATCTATATCTTGTATTTTAAAAGCCCATCTCGCCAATCTATGATTACGAAGGTACTTACAAGTTTTCAGAAAACATAGTGCATGATGGTCTACAACTATGGTTAATGGTTTACCATAAATGTATTCCCAAAATTTTGAAATACCGTAAACTACTGCTAACATTTCCTGCTCTGAAGTAGAATACCTTGTTTCTGCTCCAGCGTATGTTCTACTAGCATATGCTACTACTTGTGGTTTACCATCTTTGTGTTAAAATACAACCTAGTTTCTTTCCACTTGCATCTGTATGTAATTCTAATTCTGCTGTTTCGTCGAAGAATGCCAGAATCGGAGCTGATATTAACTTATCTTTAAGTGTTGCGAATGCAGTAATTTCATCCTGCTCCTATTTAAAAGGATAATTTTTACGAGATAAATCGGTTAACGGTTTGGCAATTACACAATAATTTTTGATAAATTTTCGATAATATCCAGTCATTGCAATGAATGAACGAACTTCTGTCAAATTGGTTAGAGCCGGCATTTTAACTATTGCTTCGACTTTAGCTGGGTTAACAGAAATGCCGTTTCATGATACTACATGTCCTAATATTTCCATTTTGAATTGTGCAAATTTACACTTTGATGGTTTAAGTGTTAAGTTATATTCTCTTAGCCTTTCTAATATAATGTTAATATGTTGTAAATGTGACTCAACGTCTGAGCTAAATATTAGAATGTCGTTTAAATATGCAAAACTAAAACCAAGTAATAAATTGCCTAATAAGCTACGCAGGTAGCGATTGAATGCTGCTGGTGCGTTTTGTAATCCGAATGGGACATATAAGAACTCATTAGATTTTCATGCGTTATGAACGCAGTTTTCTCTATCGAGTCTTCGGCTACCGGTATTTGATGATATCCACTCATAAAATCTATTGATGTAAAAATTTTAGCTCCATGTAATGATGTTAACAATTCCGATATAACTTGCGTAGGAAATTGTTCTTTCTTTGATACTTGATTCAGTCTACGAAAGTCTGATACAGGTCTGTATTCATCACTGTCCTTCTTAACTAAGCTAACACCTACATCCCACGGGCTCCTGCTTTTTCGAATTATTCCTGCTCTTTCCAGTTTACTTACTTTTTGTTCAACAATACGTTTTACAACAGGTGATTTTCTATAAGGTGCGCAACTAATAGGTGACGTTTCCCCTGTGAAGATTGTAAATGCGACTCCCTTAGCTTTACCTAATTGTTCAAGGTTCCATGCAAACACATCTCCATTTTCCATTAAGAGTTGTCTTAGTCTATGTTTATCTCCCTCCTCTAATCCAGGATTTATGTTTATTCTATTTATATTTTCTTTAGTAGATTCTTTTCTATATTCCCTCATCTCATCTTCTGGTGTAATTTCTCTTTCAAATCCCTCACTGATATACCCTACTGTACATCCTTTGAATATTGTTACCGGAATTGGTCGCGGATTTGCAATAGGAATTTGAAATGGAATCGTTGGAATATCGAATAATTTAGGAATACAAATTCCTAGCTGATATGATTATTTTTGATTGGGTTCTAACAAAAGTTTCTCGTTTATATTCGCATTATGGTGTACTGACACCAAAGAATTTGAATACGGCGATATAATTATTTCATCAGTAACAGTTAGTTTAACTGATGACAAATCTTGTTGTGAAAGTCTAGTTACTTGTTGGATAAAATTTATGTCGTATCCTATGATTTGATTTCTTCCGGACATTATAAATGACCTAGGATTTCTCATACTATTATAACAATGTTTTCCATGAGAATTTTTAGAATTCGAAAATGTTAAATTTAAGTTATGTTTCAGGTTAAAATCATTTCCTATAATAATGTCATAAAATATTGCTGACACTACTAAGAAAGTGTGAGTAATATGCTCCATTTGTCTGTTAAGTTTAATGTTAACCACAGCTTTTCCATGTACAACAATAGTGGTGGTCAGTAGTATGTACGACAAAATAAATGCTTCAAGATGACCGCCAAATCTAAATATGGACAAAAGAGCCCTAACCCGGAGGGTACGAATCTAAGTATTTCCACCGCCCACGGTCCTAAGAACCCATGTAACTCACCTACCACGGACCTAAGTTTGCGATGTTGTCATGTGTCACACCCTTTCAAGTTCAAACATGTTCAAACCTGTTTAAACCTGTCCTAACCTATGAACCTAAGTATTTTCATTGCCCACCTCACCAATCATTGGCCAAAGTCTGTGATGTTGCCACATCCAGCAAACTTATTCAAACATGTTTAAACCTGTCATAACCTATGAACACATCTCATTCACCAACACCAACGGCCACGGATCTAAGAACCTAAGTAACTCACCAATCATTAACCAAAGTCTGCGATGTTACCACATCCAGCAGACTTATCCAAACACGTTTCAACCTGTCATAACCTATGAACACATCTCATTCACCAACACCAACACACCACGGACCTTAGAACCTAAGTGACTCACCAATCATTGGCCAAAGTCTGTGATGTTGCCACATTCAGCAGACTTATCCAAACACGTTTAAACCTGTCATAACCTATGAACACATCTCATTCACCAACACCAACAGACCACGGACCTAAGAACCTAAGTAACTCACCAATCATTGACCAAAGTCTGCTAAGTTGCCACATCCAGCAGACTTATCCAAACATGTTTAAACCTGCCATAACCTATGAACGTATCTCATTCACCACTACCAACACCAACACCAACACAATGAAAATCGTCAACACCAACACCACCACCACCACCATCATCACCACCACCACATCTCACAAACTTGTCCAAACACGTTTAAACCTGTCATAACCTATGAACGCAAGTATTTTAATTGTTCACAGTCCACAGACCCAAGAACCAAAGTAACTCACCAATCATCGACCCAGGTAAACAATGTTGTCAGATTTCACTATTAACTTAAGTTTTTTCCGTCGATTACTGACAGCCCCGCATTGTTGCAATATCTTATTGAAGTATCAACCAAAGTCTTTTACCCATAAACTTACAGATATTCAAACTATACATGTTTCTACCTGTTTTATCCTATTGTCGCAAGATTTCCAATGACTTGGATGTGGGGTGCCCGGAGTGCCCGCCCTTGGGGATCCCGCCCGTCCGATACTTGTATTCAGCAACCTAGTAACATAGTATCCTAAGGTTTGAACGCGTCTATACAGACCCATAAACTTGCTATAGAACCGATGCGAAAGAGAAAGGCTCTAAATTAATAATACCACTTCTTCTAAGAATTACCTTTTCCTTTTAACAATGGAACGAAGCCTTTCCCCACACAGTTATGAACTTCAAAGTGATGGATAAAATTAACATGGTGTGGAATAGTTTCATTTAACTCAGATATAAATGCCTCTCTAAAGTCAAAAACCAAACAATAAATGTCTATCTCACGCCCGAAACAAACTTAATACATTGATTTACGTTGAAAGGCAAGAAAACACAATGAAATTTATGTTCATCTCATCAAATGGCAAAAATGCAATAGTTTGCATATGTAAATTTCACACAACATCCAACATGTTTATACATGAATCATAGTTCTAAGAATGAAAATATCAATAAAACCAACCACAGTCAATTATAAAATACATAAAAAATAGACAAATTCGACAATGGAATTAAAAATTTAATTCACTTTATTTTCCAAAAACTAAATGTAGTACACAATAAGTATGCTAAAATACGTTTGATACACGTCCTCCTCCTCTTCCTCACTTCCAACACAGCGAGAGCTCCGGAGCTCGGAGCTCCGAGCTCTGAGCTCTGAGCTATGGAAAATTTGAATTATCCTCTTCTCCTCCTCTTTCTTCTCACACACACACAACGAGAGCTCCAGAGCTCCGAGCTCTGAGCTCTGAAAAATCCTTCAGCTTCTTCTCCTCTTAACCACTCCTCCTCCACAATGAGTATCATCAACAACCAAAATAATTTCAACAATAATAAGTTTTAGATTTTATTAATCAAGTAAAGGGATATTTTTATGTCCAAATGCTAAAGTATTAGTATTATCTACAGCATATCGTTTTTCCATTCATCCATAATCTCCAGTATATTGACACATGTATACACAGGTTCAAACATGTTTACGTAGACCTACACACTTACAACAGAACCGATGCAAAAGAGAAAGGCTCTAAAATAAAATACCGTTCCGAGAATTAACCTTTTCTTTGAACAACACAACAAAACTATTTTTCCTCAGTCTTAAATATTACATTGACGGAAGAGGTCATAATTCTAAAAGCTAATTAGAAATATTTTATTAAAACAGTAGACGTAAATTGAATTTGAAAGAAGTACTTTTCAACGAACAGGTAAGTAACAAAATTATTATTGTTTAAAAACTTCTCTGACAATAACATAAGTTTTATCGAAAACTATCGTTTATACACAAATTAATAGTAATATTTTTTACAGAATGGCTAAGGGAGGAGGAATGAACGAGGCATCAAGTAGCAAGAAGGTTAAACTTCAACACAGTTGTCCTATATGCGATTCAACATTTAATTCAAAGCAGGAAATGGAAGTACACTGACTCAGTACCCATGCGGACTTTTGGAGCGATCCCTCTGACATTTGCCGAACATGTCTTATTTCTAACACAATTTTCCCTCAAAGACAAAAATGGAAACGCATTTCTTCACCACTCATGAATCATTCTTTGGACGGTTCGAACGAGATAATCGAAATCCCACAAGTTTCCAAGACATTTATCAAATGTATAATCAAATTCATCGTCCGTCCTGCTCCATTACTTTCCCGTGTCGACAACAACTAGAAGAACATATTGTAACAAACCATCAAGAATTTTACACAAATATTCAACAAGTTGGGGATGGAATTCACGATTCGATTCCCAATGTACATGAAATGAATAGTGTGGGTGTTGTGACGAAGTACCGTGGAAAATTTGATACGTTCAAGTGTACTAATGAAATTGGTCCTGAAGATTTTTTCAAATGTGTACAACCAGATTCCTTCAAAATTTTGAAGGAGGAACTGGGATCTCGTACTACTTTGGAATTCGGTGTAAGTTCAGCAAATCTCATCCAGATGGACGAGAAGAAGAAAAAATAGTCCCATTCACGTCCTTCTCACATCTAGTTCTGGCTGAACATATGATTCCTAAAGTTTGGACAATTATTGCAAGTTCCTTTGATATAAAAATTGAAGAATTCACCTGTGAAGGTTCGGGTTGGATCTTGGAAGAAATTCAAGATTATACAATTGTGACGTGTAAGTACTCTGCAACAAAAATGGGAACATACATATCGACACCTCATCCACTCAACAAGCATCCAACAATTTTACTCAATGTTGACAACAGTGATCAATCTATGGACAATTCACATAACAAATGTTTCCTGTGGAGTATTCTCGCTCATCCAAAAATTGGCGGCGTTCCCGCAACAAATGTGAATCGAAATAGGTGTAGAATAGATAAGAAAGTATCCACTTATGGCAAACATCTGAACAAAGTGAACATTGATGGGATCAGATTCCCAATAACCCTTGACCAAATCGAGAAAGTAGAATCTCAAAACAATTTTTCAATAACTGTGCTTGGTTATAACATGGACACTAAAGAGGATCAACCCATGTTTGACGGTCAGGTATCAAGCAAGAAGAAAATGTCAAAGAAACAAGCAGGCAAAGAAGAGTTGGACAACTTCTATTCCATGCAAAACAATACTTGTATCCTGTACAACACCAAGCATAAGAAAGAAGTTCACGTGAACCTTATGATGTTAATGCAAGGCAATAAGAATCATTTTATTTTTATCAGAAGCCTTGAAGGATATATGAGACATCCCAAGAACAAAGTAATCTTCCGAGTTTGTATAAATTGTCTGCAAAGTTTCACATTGGATTGAACTCTTGCAGAGCACGAAAAGTTATTTTCTTCTGTGGATCAGCAGAAGACAAATTACCCAAAAGAAGGAGCGCTAAGTTTACATTTGACAAATGGAACCGTACCCAACCCGTCCCGTTCCGCTTCTATTTGGACTTTGAAGCTTTCCTCCCAGACCACAAAGAAGATAAACACAAAACTAAATCAAAACGTGTTAATCTCCACAAACCTTGTGGATATTCATGGATTTGTTTCAACCATCAAGAAAATAGACATGCTGGAAATTATTATCATTGTGAAAGTGACAACGAAGATTTAGCAGCCAAATGCGTCAGTGAAATTATCGAGTGTGCCAGAGAGTGTGAGAAACTTATTGGCACTTATGAAGAACAATCAAAGGATATGTAGGAGGAAGTAGCAAATGATGAAGTTGTACGGAACGCTGCACGAATTGGTTTTTTTTGCGAAAAAAAATTTTACCAAAGAAGATACAATTGTACGTCATCATTCTCATCTACCACCAGACTTTGAATTCATCGGTCTAGCTCATCAAACATGCAATATTGCAGCTCAGGTGAAAAACAAATTAACTATATTTGTCCACAATTTTGGATCATACGATGTTCATTTCATCGTACAGTCTGTCGGGAAACTACAAGACATTGAAAAGATAGACGTCATTCCGAAATCATCAGAGAAGTTTTTTTCCGTGATAATTCAACCAAAGCTTTCAACAGAACAACTATCGACCAATGAAACCATCAAGCATAGACTATCATTGAAGTTTATTGACAGTCTGGGATTTACGCTCAAGTCTCTTGACAGTATGGTTAGTATGATGAGCAGAGATCCAAACACAGCGTTCAAAGTTACAAGACAAGGATTCTCAAAGGAAGTAGCGAGAGAAGTTGACGTCAATTTACAATTCAAGAAAGGAGCGTATCCATATTCGCTGATGAAAACTTGTAAAGATTTTGACCGCAATGAACTCCCATCGAAAGAATACTTTTACAACACACTCACAGAGAAACCAATTGAAAAAGAAGTTTATGAACATGCTAAGAAAGTGTGGAAAAGTTTCAAAATTAAGAACATGGATGACTGGTATGACTTGTATGTAAGACTGGATGTTTCACTTCTGGCGGATGTTATGAAATCCATCCATGACATCATCATGAACAGTTACGAGTTGGAGATCGGACATTACTTTAGTCTTGCTTTGCTCGGGCTTGACTGTCTATTAAAGAAAGCAAAATTTAACTGGACTTAACAACTGACTCAACCATGCATCTATGGATCGAGAAAGCAATTCGTGGAGGCTATGTGAGCTCGGGGCTTGAGGCTCGAAGTTCTGGAGCTTTCGCTGAGTGTGTGTGAGGAGAAAGAGGAGGAGGCGAGGATAATTCAAACTTTCCATAGCTCAGGAATCAGAGCTCGGAGCTCCGAAGTTCTCGCTGTGTGGAGGTGAGGAAGAGGAGGACTTGTATCAAACTTATTTTAGCATACTTATTGTGTACTACATTTAGTTTTTGAAAATAAAGTGAATTAAATTTTTAATTCCATTGTCGAATTTGTCTATTTTTTATGTATTTTATAATTGACTGTGGTTGGTTTTATTGATATTTTTATTGTTAGAACTATGATTCATGTATAAACATGTTGGATGTTGTGTGAAATTTACATATGCAAACTATTGCATTTTTGTCATTTGATGGGATGAACATGAATTTTATTGTGTTCTCTTGCCTTTCATCGTAAATCAATGTATTAAGTTTGTTTCGGGCGTGAGATAGACATTTATAGTTTGGTTTTTGACTTTAGAGAGGCATTTATATCTGAGTTAAATGAAACTATTCCACACCATGCTAATTTTATCTATCACTTTGAAGTTCATAACTGTGTGGGGAAGGGCTTCGTTCCATTGTTAAAAGGAAGAGGTAATTTTTGGAAGAAGTGGTATTATTAATTTAGAGCCTTTCTCTTTCGCATCGGTTCTATAGCAAGTTTATGGGTCTGTATAGACGCATTCAAGGCTTAGGATACTATGTTGCTAGGTTGCTGAATACAAGTATCGGACGGGCGGGATCTCCAAGAGCGGGCACTCCGGGCACCCCACATCCAAGTCTTTGGAAATCTTGTGACAATAGGATAAAACAGGTAGAAACATGTATAGTTTGAATATCTGTAAGTTTATGGGTAAAAGAGTTTGGTTGATACTTCAATGAGATATTGCAACAATGCGGGGCTGTCAGTAATCGACGGAAAAAACTTAAGTTAATAGTGAAATCTGGCAACATTGTTTACCTGGCTTGATGATTGGTGAGTTACTTTGGTTCTTGGGTCTGTGGACTGTGAACAATTAAAATACTTGCATTCATAGGTTATGACAGGTTTAAACGTGTTTGGACAAGTTTGTGAGATGTGGTGGTGATGATGATGGTGGTGGTGGTGGTGTTGGTGTTGATGGTGTTGGTGGTGGTGAATGAGATACGTTCATAGGTTATGGCAGGTTTAAACATGTTTGGATAAGTCTGCTGGATGTAGCAACATCGCAGACTTTGGTCAATGATTGGTGCGTTGCTTAGGTTCTTAGATCCGTGGCTGTTGGTGTTGGTGAATGAGATGTGTTCATAGGTTATGATAGGTTTAAACATGTTTGGATAAGTCTGCTGAAAGTGGCAACATCACAGACTTTAGCCAATGATTGGTGAGTTACTTAGGTTCTTAGGTTCGTGGTGTGTTGGTGTTGGTGAATGAGATGTGTTCATAGGTTATGACATGTTGAAACGTGTTTGGATAAGTCTGGTGGATGTGGTAACATCGCAGACCTTAATCAATGATTGGTGAGTTACTTAGGTTCACATGTCCGTGGTAAAGAATGTGAATAGTTAGGTTCATAGGCTATGTGCAGACTTAGGTCAATGGTCGGTGAGTTACTTAGGTTCTTAGGTCAATGACTGTGGGCAATGAAAATACTTAGGTTCATAGGTTAGGACAGGTTTAAACAGGTTTGAACATGTTTGAACTTGGAACGGTGTGACACATGACAACATCGCAAACTTAGGTCCGTGGTAGGTGAGTTACATGGGTTCTTAGGGCCGTGGTCGGTGGAAATACTTAGATTCGTACCCTCCGGGTTAGGGCTCTTTTGTCCATATTTAGATTTGGCGGCCCTCTTGACGCATTTATCCTGTCGTACATACTACTTGGTCTTATCTGCTGTTATTATTATTGGTGGATTTTTAAATGGAATGATACTACCTTCCGGAATAATATTCCTTCTAATGAAACAAACTGGTGCCCCAGTGTCAATTAAAGCGGAAAATCTATTAGTTGAAGTTTTGGTAGTGATAAAAACAGTAGTATTGAGATTTCCTTGGTAACCGGTATTAAAGTTTTCATGTAAATTGTGATGCTGATATATAAAAAGGGTCTCTTCTGAATTAACGGCAGCCCCTTCTACTGACGTCTTGGTCCATTTCCCGATTGAGATTTGGAACGTTCTCTAACTTTACGATCAGGACATTCCAATCGATAATGTGGTCCATTGCAGTCCCAACAGTTCACTTGTTTCGGTGCGTCAGGTTTCCTTAAGTTAGGACCTCCGCGATATCCATCACGGCTTTCTTGTCTCCTGTCAAGGCTATTTCTAAAATGGCCTTGACTACCTCCTCTAAATCCTCTACCTCGATAACCCTGATCTCCACAGGATAGTTGGTTTGTATTTTTATTCTGCCATGTTGGTTGGTATGGTTGATTCCTTTGGTGGCCATGTCGAGAATTTCAGTTGTAATTTCCATGTTGTGGAGAAGTCCATTGCGATTTCCAATTTGGCCGAGAGGTCTGGGTTCCGTCAAACGAAACGTTCTTTTGTCCAGGTTGTCGTATTTTGGGTTTGTCCAGATTTCCTAGAAATTTCCATTTCTCCTACCATTTCATCCAAATTCTGGACTTCTGCGTTGTGCAGAACATGAGATTTTCGACCTGCAATGAAGTCGAATTCTTCACGACGCGTCAGCAATTCCAGAAACTCCTCGGGTGTTTTGGGTTTTGGATTATAAAGTTCTCTTCCAACATCTGTAGGTAACCCCTTAATCAAATACCTAACTCTTTTGTCTGCTGAGATTTTGTCTCCTTGTGCTACCTCAATCTGATCACATAACCTAAGTACATGATAGAAATATTGTTCAATGGATTCTTTAAGATTTTTCTTTCTTTGGGTGATCCGTTGTATCAACTCGTCTTCAGTCATCTTCGATTTAAAGTCACGTCGGAATTTATCCTCAAGCTCCTTCCACGCCATGTTTAGTTGTGGATTTTTTCTTTTCCGAGAATTTTGAAAATTGGTCAGCCAGTTTCGCGCTGACCCTTCCATGTATATTCCAAAGTTTTTAACCTTTGTGTCCTCTGACCATGCCTGATTGTTGGCAATTGCTAGATACTTTTCCATGAATTCTGACGCCGGAAATCCACGCCTACCATTATACAAGTTTGTTCCTGGAAGTTCCCAAATACTTACTACTACTTTAGGTTGACTAACATTATCCTCAGAAGCCATAACAGGATTTGGTTCTGAGAGTATTGACTCTATTATTGTTACTGGTGGGGTTTTTAAAATCGAAAAAATCTGAAAAGATGAAAAGATTTTTCTTAATGGTTCTATTTTTACTTAAAGAGTGCTCTTGTAGTTGTATCAATTTGACGTGTACTTGTACCCTCTGCTGTAATAAGTAATTCAAGAGTTTGTGGTGATTTACTTTTACTTCTTGTTTTAGTTGCTAATTCCTCAAGCACACCAAAATTATATTCAGGAGAAAGACCTTGTTGTCTGCCGGTACTTTTTCCTGATGAATCTGTGCTCATAACCTCACGGTTATAGCTATACTCTAGAACGTGAAGATTGAGTCATGTGACTGATTATTACCAGACATTTGACTATTAACTATTAATTATAATTATTAAATTGTTTGTTGCATTTTATTAGATTTGATTGTTATAAATAATTAAACAGTAGAGTTATAAGATTCAAACCATATATTCCTGCATGAATATATTTTGATATTGCCTTGCTAGATTGCATTTGAAGATTGCTGGATATATCCGAATTATTTTTGGCACAACTAATTCCAAGGAAACTTTGTAATGATTCAATAGAACGTAGTACCAACGTCTCTCGTTCGTACTTCAAAACATTTTTGTTCAAAAACATCCATAAATATTCTTTACTAGCATTGACCATCATGATGTCTGTTCTTGGTAATTTGTGTAATAGTCTGTTAAATGGTGTAAAATTTGAATCCCTATAAAGCTTATTCTGACTTTCTTTAAATTGGTACCATAAATTTTCGGTACGTAAATATAATTTTTCGCCTATGGCAATAGCGCTAGTTATTCTATTTGTGGTGATTGGTAGACCAATATGTTTTAATTTTATTTTATATGAATTATCTAGAATGACTCCTCTAATATATCTAGAGCAAAGATTCCCTTTAAAAATATATATAGCTTTCCTGAATGTTAGTGCTATGTCTATCGTCGCATTATTTAAGGGTAAATCCATCCAAAATTGATAGTTGTAAATTCTGTGTTGACGTAAAGATTTTCCTAGTTGATCAATTCGAAAATGAAAATTTTCTTGAAATAAAAAGTACTCAGTATTGATTCTAGGTAGGCCTGTAATTACATACTGGAGAAATACCTTCTGGAAGTCTACCTTCATTCTATGTTGTTAGATATATTTTTCCTACTATTTGTTTCTTGTTTCCATACAATGATTCTATAGCCTCGATGTCATCTTCAACTGGGTCCATTGGGTACCAATGTCTTCTATAATATTTAAACAAAGGGATTCTTCTACTGCGGGATGATGTAACCCTATTGCATAACATCCAAATGTCCAAACCTCTTCCGGGTCTAAGTGAATATCACCCGCTAAACCATGTCCTGATTTAAAGGCGTGAACTAGTATCCCTCCTTTTAATCAAAGTTCTTATCACCATGTATTCATTTCGGAAATGATATCTTTATATCACCTACTGTTTGATTAGTATATGAGAATTTTAAATATTTTTGATCTGACAATACCTTAAAAGCATTATTAATATCTTCAAATAATGATACTGACATATTAACTTGACTATTACTTATCGACCATGTAATGTTGTTATGCTGCCATCTTGAAGAGCTTGGGATAAAGCGCTTTTGTCGTATGGTATTATTGTGTACAGTTGTACAAATTATGCCCCCTGTCGAGCTCAATTGTGTCATTTCATTACAGCTGGTTGCTGATATCCATAAAGTTTCCAATATTAACGGTATAAATATTCTTGGTATCTGCATGATTATTTCCTTAATTCTTAATTTGTGTCCTATTTGGCTTATGTTTGTATCCCGTTTTTTTTTGTCTAAAATTTATTTAGGCTTAAATTATGTTTATTTCTTCATTTTCTATTTTGGGCGCCAGATGTGGTATCTAGTCCCCTTATATTCCAAGGCTTCTACACTTAGTCCAGTTTTCCCAACCCATGGTATTTTCAAAATGGAGTTATTATTCTATTCTTCCTATTAAATTTTTCTAGTTGGCTGGTTTATAATTTATCAGACCTAACGGTTATCTCCCGTTTCTTAAAGATCTATAGGAATATGGACCCATCATGGATTGTAATATTTATTTAAATTTTTATGAATTCTTTTCTATCAAAACATTTCCCATCTGACACATGGGAGTGTTTGAAATTCAGCCTACTTTCTCATCAGGTAATTGCTTGAGCTCTAGCATTCCTGTGATGTCCTAAAGAAAACAGTTGCCTAACCTCATTTTATTTTTCCGCATGTTTTTTTTAACCATCATGGGACTATCATGCCATGTGAAACTATACGTAGTATTCGGTGAACTAACCTTTGACGACAGTACCTATGACTACTGAGAATTCCCTAGAGGGCCTAATTCTAGTCCTTCAACAGTCTCAATTATCTTTTATGAAAAGGGCGGATGCAGAGCTTTATTGGCTACAAACTACATTCGTCAAGTATTTTTCTTAACTCTAGCCAGCTTAATGACAAGAAGGCGGATACTTACTTATCTACTTCTTTTTGGGTATTGCACCTGCCCCTCTGTAACTTTGTATCTTTCCGATTCATGTAATTTGAGGATGAATGGAATGCCCTTATAAAAAAGTATTTTAAGTATTTTTGGTTTTTAGGCATTAGGAAGTACTCTCGAAAGTAATTTTGAATATTAAGTAATTAAAAAGTACTTTGTCAAGTAATTTGGTGTATTAATCGTTTTTCGAAGATAATTTTTCTCATATTCGCTCTAAATTTGCCGATGAGTCAAAATGATAAACTGCAGAGCGTAAAAGTTCACAGTTTTGTTCAAAGAAGTATATTTAAAATTAAATTATGCGTCCATTAAATTTTCGGCAAGACGAATTTGGAGGGACCGAAATAAATTGGACTAAAGTGTGCAGTTGGGACCCAAAGATTTAAGCCGAACCTTCAGTTGCACAAACGCTTTTTTGCGGTCCCAGTTATAATAAAGACATGCTTTTACGTCGGTTAACACGAGCGCCAAATAATGGTATCCTTTCTGGAGAAACCAACTTTTTTTTTCAGAAAAAATTTAATGAAAATTTCCTTCAAATTATATAAAAATCATCTGACTTATGTATTGGAGTTGCGATAGTGTTTAAATTAAACATTCCTTAAACAATAAATCAGACAGTTGGATTTTTATGATGCAAATTAGTATACAACCGGGTTTTTAGGCTTCAATTAAGTGAATTAATTAAAAAAATTGTAAATACTTACCTAAAATAACAAAGTATTGTTAATTATTTTATACTTTTTTATCAGTATTTCGTCGCTTTTTGGCAAGTATTTAAGTAAGTAAAACGCTGTTTTTTAGAAAGTATATATCCGCCCTCTGCTAATGACTATCCTTCAAGGATCGATTCTGAGACGCGGTTACTTCGCCGTTAGTGTAATTCACTTACATTAGTATCCCTACCTACTCCGTAAACAGAAGTTCAATTTTTGGCTTATTGTTTTAAATAAAATCCATCTATTTTACTTAATCTAGTTCAATAGATATTGTTAAATATTTTTTTATTTTGTAACATACTTACTCCTATCATAGAGTTCTGAATATACTTCACGCATAATACTGTTCGTTCTTATTGTCTCAAGATTACCTTGTAAATTCCTTGTCTTTTCATTGTCTTAATTTGTATCAAATGACTACATAATTACTTTGTCGAACTTATTCGTATTTTTTTTTCTAAGTCCAACTATTGTCTCATTATAATTTTCTCTATTGTTTTCACAATGATTCTGAAAGATTTTGCATTTAACATGGGTAATCTGTATAATTGTTATGCTAAATAATTTAAAGAATTTTTTTCATAGGAGGAGGAAGTGGTTGAGAGGAGAAGAAGCTGAAGGATTTTTCAGAGCTCAGAGCTCGGAGCTCTCGTTGTGTGTGTGTGAGGAGAAAGAAGAGGAGGAGAGGATAATTCAAATTTTCCATAGCTCAGAGCTCGGAGCTCGGAGCTCGGAGCTCCGGAGCTCTCGCTGTGTTGGAAGTGAGGAAGAGGAGGACTTTTATCAAACTTATTTTAGCATACTTATTGTGTACTACATTTAGTTTTTGGAAAATAAAGTGAATTAAATTTTTAATTCCATTGTAGAATTTGTCTAGTTTTGAAACAGAAGAAAGCAAAACTATATAATATAAACAGGTAACCTCAGCATTTCACGGGCTGTGAATTGGTTTAAACTGGCAATAACAGTCACAAATATGTTTCCTGTCCGTTTTTCGCCGAGAATGTTAATAAACGAATAAAATTCAACTGTGTTATTTTTAAGTGATTGTTGTTTTATTGTGGTTGTTATTTTTTGTTGGACACTGGTAAATGATTTAATTATTTGTGTAGGAATACAGTGCACTCATTGAACATCTCCAAATTCAAATGACCCGTTGCCTGAAACGGACGAAAAATCCATCAAGTAAGTTTTCTTACCTTTCAATGTCCCCTCATTATGATATTTCTAATCCTAAAAAGGCGGCGGGTTTAGAGGAGACTGTAGAGCTACAAGGCACAAACTAATCACAAAATCTACATGGCAATGCAGAATTGGATCGTAAGATATTGCGAATAAATAAATTTGAGATAATCAAAAATATTTTTGAATATGAGCATTTGCAAAGTTTGTTTGTGTATTCAATGACGATCTTATCCATTGTTCCTAAGAGAAGCCTGCTTAGCGCAAAAATTTCTTCAAATTTCTTCAAAATAGGTTTAGCTAACTGGCTTTGGAGAAAGACAATGTTAAGGAAATGGTTGAGTAAGCTTTCTTTCAGGTGTATGAGTACTAGGTGGTTTCAGGTGATGGTGAGGAAATTATATCTGAATATTGAATCCACCGTCACTGAAAATAACCAGATCTGAGTTTTGAATTAGAATGAATCCGAGTTTTGTTAAACATAATGGATATGAATGGAGTATAGGCAATCCAATACGTCTACTATATGTTTCTGTCTTGGTTTGTGTCGAACATTTTTCTTGGCTTTCATAATACAGCGGTCAAAATTAAGATCCAAGTGGCTGGAAAGTGATTGTTGTTTGCTATTACCCATAATAAAATACTTTTATTTAGGAAAGTTTTGAAATGTTTAAGTGCAACATTTAGTAGCGAAAATGGTGTGTGGTTTATAAATTTTTCATATATCTTATGAATATAGGCGCTATCAGTACTTCGCTCCTTTACTGTTCCGCTATTCAATCTTTATATACTTTGTTAAAGGAATCAGAATGTCACTCACTATTTCCGTATTTTGTTTGATATGCGGTCGGCTCTTGAAGCTTTCTACATAAATGCTTTTGATTGCAACCTTTAGTTTGAAGTCATTTATTTCCATTTCCACATAGTGATAGGATAGGAAATCCCTTGAACCTCAGCTTGCGGCACGAAACAGGCAGTTAATGTGAGAATGTAGAAAATTCCGTTCTAGTGTTTGAGCAAGTTACCTTTCGATATTCCAGTCTTCACTACATTCTAAAAATCTGTTGGATTCTTGAAATTGAAAAAGTGGGCTTGAATTTTGAAAAAAATTTCTTTTATTTGTTGGAGACAAATTCTTTATATTTCCATTTTGTATTTGGCACTCGTCCAAAAATATGAGATTGGTTTAACTATGCTTGGCTGTTTGAAAGTGACGTAAGATAGTGTTTTTTGGCCATTTCGGTAGAACTAGGTTCGTACTTTTCAAAGCTGCAGCTTATGCAAAGTGCCGGAATTGCTGCTGTCGAGCCATTCGATCCGGTCTTGATTTGGCCCCATATTATTTAACCCATTTCAGCGATGCTCCCTATTTGATAGTGGTAGTGATTGATTGCTGAAGCAGCTACAAAAACTCTGCGCTGCCTCATCACGTAGCATTGATATTGCATTATTAACATCCGCTTTATCAATTGACAGTTCGGAAGATTAAGTATGGACTTAAATTATGTTGATGATTCCAAGTCTTGAGGCATTTGAAGTAGCTAAATATAGTTGCAAGTATAGGAAAATTGCTAGGGTGTGCAATTGTTAAAACTTGGAATTATGTATTCCATTTCTCAATTGCTAGGGAGTAGATGCACTGTATGTTTGCCTCTATTTGAGTCGCTGATGTTTGTAATGTGGTGTTGTTTGTCATGACAGAGCAGTCTATTTCCGATGGCAATGCCAAGCATGTTGCTCCACTCTAGTAATAACTTCCCATTTGCCTTTAGTTTTGTGTGTTCTGAATTTTCGGATTTCAAGTGGATAATTTTTCACTCATAAGCTTTTAGTTCATTTTGCCTATCAGTCCTGTAAAGTTGTGTCGAAGTCCAATGAATTAATTAGACGTCGTCTAATGTTAACTTAAACTATGGATTAGGGGGTTTGTCTGTAAATATCAAACAGATTTATGTTTGGGTTTAGAAATTTAACAAAAATGCCGACTTGCGTTGTTTGTGACAAAATTGGTTTTTTAAGGCTATTCTTTCATCCAAGGATGAGCTCAACAAATTTTCTTTCTATTTTTTTTGTCGTCCTGGCCTTACTAAAACTATAAAATTATGTAGTAAATTGTGGCGCTACATTGTTTGTCTGGTCATTGTTTCAGTAAAGCAGAAGATTGAACGCACATATTTCTTCAGTTCTGAGTGGAAAAGTTGATGTTTACTCTTAATTCCAGATACGTTTAAATATATTAGCTCGAGTTGGCTTTGGTAGTTAGTTTTGTTTAGTTGAAATATTTTGCAGATTTAATTGGGTCGCCAAGATTGGTTAGGCAGCCAATTTTCCATGCATATGGGTTTTAAAATAGCTGGTTGAAGTTTCCAGTTTCATCAGTTTGGTGCATCGTATCTTAATTTCGCTTCATTAGGTCACAGGATTCTTCGCTCGGTACAGATGGTATAGATAGTGGAACTTCCGTTTCTAAATGTTCTTTGGGTCAGTCAACTTTTCATTCTTTAAAATATTCATTCAATTAAGCAGATCCTTTTGGATGGAAGTTTTTATGCCTTTGAGTCTGTTCATGGCAGCAGCTAGTTAGACATCCTACACCCTAATTACCATGGAGTACTGGAGGTTCACCTCTCGCAGTATCACAATTGTTTAATCCACGAAACCATCTGCAAATTTCGTTTCTTAGCAAGAAACCTTCGATGGGATTGTTAATTGTATTAATTATCTACTAAAAACTTGAATCATCGTCATAAATCCCTTTATATGCAGAGTGCTATTTATTAAAATAGTTTTTTACGTAATTATAAAAGTGGCTGCGCGTGAGATTCGAAATACTGCCTGTAAAAGTTCTAGACTTGTAGANTACAGGAAAACCTCTATTTCCCGAACTCGCTCTGATTGGCTAAATCAAGTTCACTCCACCCCTCCTCACATTCAGGTACCGTAAAGTGTCGCGTAACGGTCAACGGAATTCAAAAATTTTTTTTTTTTTTTTTTTTTGAATTTTCTGATTTTTAATTCAAGATTATTATTAATATTATTATTAATTTAATTCAATAGCATCATTCAAACTTTTCGCAAGTTTTAAAGCAATTAATTACAGTAGTATCCTTCACTTGACCCCAAGACTGACAAAGCAACTCGATACCATTAGCAAGAGTAATTTCATTTAAATTTTTGCCTACATCGAGCATTTTCACTACAAGCTTTGAATAGTTCTGCTTGACACAGTTAATTATTCCAGCATCGAGCGGTTGGCTTTTGCTTGTGGTGTTAGGAGGCAAAAAT
>NIPM01000200.1:121526-156409 GCA_002738285.1 Holacanthella duospinosa | reverse complement strand
CAATTGGAAGTCTCCCTTTTTCAACTCTATCACAGGATTTTCTGTACATCCCTCATAGACATGAAGCAGGTCTACGAGACGTTTTTTGTGTCTGAAGAGAGCCCTAAGAGAGACTTCTGTGCAGCCCTCAACCACTACTTTCCTTCCTCAAAAATCGATGAGACGGCCCAATTAGCAGATTTTCGTGCTCGACCCCTCAAAATTGGCCAACCTTTATTAGAATGCGCACGAAGCGACTCCCATCTGGTCTTGAGGATGTGGCTTAAACATAAGCGTCTTACCTTTACCCCAAGATCAGATGGTGGTCCAGGAACGTTCAAGATTCCTTTCCCTTCAACTCATCAAATTAAACCACTCCACACCTGACGACTTACTCAAACAAGTTAAGTTTTCCGATCCTCTTCAGGAATTATTTCGACGTCTCTTCAAATTCCGAGAAAATATAGCCAAATACGAGGACATGCCCCCATTCAAAATTCTTACAGATGATGACTTGTTTGAATTGTGCCACTTACGACCACCATCAGAGAAACCCCTTTTGGAAATCCTCCTCCGAACGGACTCCAAGCGACACATCTCCAAGCATGTCATGAACAATAAAATAAAATTGTTCCAAATTATTTCCAGATACCCATCTGTATTAGAATTACCGGTTCCATTGGCCCCAAAACCACGAATCCCGAAACGAAAATCCCCTAAACGCATCAGCCATCGAGTAGCTCGGGAATTGGACGACAACTCAGATTCAGATGATGGGCTTGATTACTACGGTGCTCCGGCTGTGCGTTCCATCGCAAATTCCCAGAATTCAATGGAACCACAGCCGTCGACAAGTTCAGCATATCGCCTGCCCCAATCTGAATCAATGGACGACATCTTGGATCTGTTTGCATACAAAGATATCTTCGGACCAAACGACATCCACGATCCAGTCCAAGATGAACTCCAGGGCCTCAGTGACCTCGAAGAGCACGAAGTGGAACCCCCTCCAGTGCGTCCAAGACTCCAAACCGTCGAACTTTTTGAAAATTATGAAATAAGTTTTCCCAACAACTTATTCGTTCCTGCTCCTGCAACACCATCAATCCCTCCAACTATGGTCTCTGTTGCAGTCGGTCCCCAACCAGCTATACAGTTACACCCTTGCTTCATCTGCTGGGACTTAGACAACTTCCACAAACGAGGATCAAGCAGATGCTGGTTTCGGACCCCACAGCAAAAACAGGTTCCAGGAGCACGGGAACGGATGCTTGCCAACAAGGCTGAAGCCCGTATCCGATTTCTCGATTATTTTCTCAAGATGGCCTAAAACAGGCGTCAAAAATGACAAATTTTATATATATATTTTCTTTTTCTTATATCCATTAATAAGTATTCAATTAATCCTTTTGTGTTTTGTTAAGATTGGCTCCACCTTCCCGCATTATCAACATACGGGCTGTATGTATCCACAACACCGTCTTCAACCCCCATCCGGAGGAGGAGGAGGTGTGTTGGGGGCGGGAATGTGTCGGAGAAACCCTTAGTCGGACCCAAATTTAAATTCAAAAAGTCAACTGGATCCCGCGAGGAGACCCAGCTGACTCTTGAAGCTTCTTTTCTCTTTCAATTTAATTATGCCCTCCCCATAGGTTAGAGCCTTAAGCTTAAAGATAGTAGTAGTAGTAGTAGTAGTAGTAGTTAGTGGGGCTGAACCCCAAAGGAAAAATTATCAGAAAAGTTGTGTGTTTTGAGCGTGTTCCGCTGAGTTGAAAATTGAAAAACAGAGAGTAAAGAGTTCCTCTGTTATGTTTGGAAAAATTTGAAAGTTTTGATTTTTCAATTATTTATTAAATAATTAAAGTAAAAAGTGTAAGGTCAAGGGGTCAGGTCAGAGGTCAAGATTGGGATCACCATCAGGAGGTTCATCGCACAGGACATTAGGAACCTGCTCGACCATCATCATTATCATCAACAAACACGAATATCCCCAGAAAGTCATGAGAAGTCGGTGTGTACGCTCGGTGTGTCACAAATCATTCACATACACTAAACTCGACAGGGAGAATTCTTTAATGGCGTCAACACGTTGATCACCATTCTTTAACCCATCTAAATTTAAATCAGCAATTGGAGTTATCGTCTTTCTCCACTTACTAGATTGGATTGTTGACGTCAACGCAACGAAATTGAAATTTATTTTATCTATTCCTCTTGCAACTATCGGCTGTAACATATGTAAGACTGGGGGGTCCTTACGAAGGAATAAAGGGGGATAAATTAGGGGGTTATTAATAAATTTGGGAATGGGAAGGGTATTTTTGGAGTTTCGGGGAAGGGTCGGTATACACTAGGGGTCGGGTAGGGAATTGGTTTGGTTTTTGGGGATATTTCTTACTTTAGTTTGATTAATTAATTAAGGGAGAAAATAAGGGAAAAATTAATGGAAAAGGGTATTCAGAGGTCAAGGGGTCATTCACCAACCCTTTAAGAATAGTTATCCAAGAAAATCCGGATCCGAAACGGGCAGGAAAAGTCCGAAAAAATACAGATGACAAATCACCAAAAAAGAAAGGTAGGAAAGTAGCAGCAGGATGGGAAGTCGGTTAGAGACTGACTTCCCATTCACTTTTTCCAAAATGGATGGAGCGTCGGTCTGGGAGAATTTCTCCCACACCGACGAATCCATCTAACTTGGGGATGGGTGAAAATTTTAAAGGAAGTGGGAATTCCACTTCTCCATCTAACATATGCCCGGGGGGTGGGGGAAGCGGCGACCTCGCCGCAGAGAAGGATTTTTAAAGGAAGTGGGGGAAAAGGAAGACAATTCGGAATGAGGGGGATTGGGGACTTGTAAAAAAATTCGGGGAATTATCGTGGGTTAGGGGTTGGGATGCTGTGAAGTATCGGGGAGGGGACACAAATGAAGGGGAAGGGGATATTTAATATGAAAAAGGAGGGTTGTTTAACGTGGTTGGGGGAAATGGTCCGGGTGGAATTGCACATCCGAGTGGATGTGACCCGGCCGTTTACAACGGTAGCACACCCTTTCGCCATGGTGACGAAAGAGTGTGGGTTTGGGGATGATATCGCGTAGTTCTGAGGGAGAATGGGAACGGGATTTGCGGACTACGCGACGTGATGGGGATTTTGTAGGGGTTGGTGGGGAAGTTGGAGATGGGAACGTATTAAGTTGTGGGATTGAGGGTAGGGATTTTGGGATGTTGGGGGAATTGTGGTAAAAGTTACGGGGAACGGCATGGGGTGGTGGGGATTTGGTACGAGTTGGGTAAGGATGGTAGCGGCGGGGGCGGATGGGTGTGGTTATTTCAAGGGAAAGGAGGGAGGGAATTTTGGTGGGGATTGGATTATTTGAAATTCCGGGTTTGGATGAAGGAAATAAGGATTTTGAGGGAGCAATGAGGGGGATGCTGGGTTTCGCTGGCTTTGGAAGTGGAGGTTGGACGGAAAGGGACATGAGGGAAGGGATTATAGGAGTAGGTGTGGGTGCGGGTTTGGAAGGTAATTTAGGGATTCGGGGCATTTTGAACGGAGTGGCATGGGCGTTAAGGGTAAACGGGGTACGGGCACCAGGGATTTTGGCTGTAGTTAGAATCGGAGTGAGAGGAGAGAGGATTGGAATTAGGGTAGGAGTTGGAGGAGAGGAGTCAAGGAGATTTTCTATTTCGGTGGTATCCATGGGTGGATTCTCCTCTTCTTCCCCCAAAGTCACCAACAAAATCTCTTCGTCCTCCTCAGAGGGGATAAACCCCGGAGGGTTAGGCAGCTGCAGCACAAGCTGATGCAGCCGTGCTGCCAACTCCGATGGTGGTAGCGGAGGAGCCTGAAAAAAAAATGAAACGCGGAAAATAATAAAAAAAATAAAATAAAATGTATTAAAGGGATTTAAGGGAATGTGATCAGGTAATCTTAGGGGTTGCAGATACATATTGTTTTTTGGAATGGGAGGGGTGTGCTGCAAGAAAACGTTTCACCTTGTTTACAAGTAATTCGATTTCTTGCGGGAGGTGTGAAAATTTTTGACGGGGTTTATTTTTTCTTGGGACGAGGAATGTGGGAAACAACGGTCGGGGGTCGAAGGGTGTCTCTTCGGCGCAAAACACGGGTGTAGGGGTTTGGGGAAATGGAATTTGAGGAGACAATCGGTTCGGGATCGGTTAACAGGATAGCCGGTTCCGAAACCTTGTCTTTTGAAGGTTTAAGGGATTTTAAGGAAGCTTGAGGGGAAAGGGGTGGGATGGTATTGATGCTTGTATGGGAAAAAATATCGGAATATTGGGATAATTTGGGGCAGCTTTTGTGAGCGAGGTCAGGTTCAGGGTCGGATTTTGGATCAAATTCACTGGGGCCTTCGGGTTCGGAATCAGGGTGTAGTAATGAAAAGGGGTTGTCGCTATACCATGGTTTTACCTGGTGGACGGAAACAACCATGGTTTTTGGGATGGTTTGAATCCGTATGTTACCTGGACCCGTATGTTTGATAACTTGATAGGGTCCGTCCCAGCGGGATCGGAGTTTCTTCGCCAGTCCGGGGGTATGGGAGTGTCGTTGCCTAAGTACAAACTGTCCTGGTTGGTATGTGACAGGTTTGTGTTGTGAATTGAAGAGGTCTTGGGATTCTTTCTGAATTTGGATAGTTTTAACCCGGGCGTCTGGTATTACTTCCTCTATCCGTTTTTGGGCTACTCGTGACTCGACATCGTGAAGGTAATCTGCGGGGATAGGAAGGAGGTTGTCGATGCGGAGACGAGGTTTCCTGCCATGGATGAGGAAGTACGGGAAATGACCCATTGATACACATACTGTGGCATTAATGTTAAATACGACAGGGGGAATTTGAATGTCCCAATCTTTTTGATTGGGTTTGAGGGTTTTCGCCAAACTTTGTTTTAGGGTACCATTGAATCGCTCGTCGATTACATTTGTTTGCGGGTGGTAAGCGGAGGAACGAATGAGCTGAATTCCGTTCTCCTTCGCAAAGTCCTGAAATTCTTGGGACTGAAAATGGGTACCCTGATCAGTCAGGATTTTCAAGGGGGTGCCAAGACGATAAATTAGGATTTTCTGGAGGGCTGCTATTGCGCGGGCGGAAGTACAAGCGGAAACAGGGTAAGTAAGGTAACAAGTCATTGTAAGTGTGTACTCGTTTCTTGGAGCTGTTTTTGGGAGGGGGCCAATGAAATC
Source organism: Holacanthella duospinosa (assembly GCA_002738285.1). Taxonomy (NCBI): domain Eukaryota; kingdom Metazoa; phylum Arthropoda; class Collembola; order Poduromorpha; family Neanuridae; genus Holacanthella; species Holacanthella duospinosa. Next base: position 151,225 of record NIPM01000200.1, on the reverse strand, counting down.
AATCGAGATTTCTTCAAAGGGTTTTAAGGGCGGGGGTTTGGGAAAGCTTTTATCCTACAACTTTTGTGGTGGGTCGGTTAAAAAGTTGACAAGTAGGACAGCTTCGGAGGAATAACATGGTTTGCTTGTACATACGGGGCCAATAATGGCGGGATTTAACGGTATGCCATGTCTTGTAAAAGCCAAGATGGCAACCGCTATGAACGTGAACCTCTAAGAGGACGTCCTGCCAAATTTGTTGGGGAATAACTAGTCGCCATAAACGTCCGAATTAACGTTGTTACTCTTGAGGAGAATTCCGTTCTCATCAAGTTTGAATTCTGAGAGATTCCGGGGTTTTTTTTGAAGCGTGGGACCGTCTGGTGTCGGGGAATTGAGACAGTCAACGATTTTCTTCAGGTTTGGGTCTTGGGACTGAAGTTCCTTGATATTTACACCAGAGAGGGAGCATAGCCGATGGATGTTGGCAACCTGTAGGGAGAACAGGTGCTCTTCGAGTGCGAGACGGTCCGAAGCGGGATCAACGGGATTTCAGGAGAGGACATCAACATCCGTGTGGGACTTTCCGGAACGGTATTCGATGGTAAAATATGGCTGTAGGTTTAAGGCCTATCTAGCCAAACGACCGTTCGGGTCTTTGAGGTTGATGAGGTCACACAGGGAGTGATGGTCGGTGACAACGGTGAAGGGGCGACCGTAAAGGTAAGGGCGGAATCGGTTAATGGCGAAAATTACAGCTGCGCACTCTAACTCGGATACTCCATAGTTGACTTCGTGTTTTCCCAGGGTACGGGAAGCGAAAGCGACAACGCGAACAGTGCCTTCCTGGTTTTGGGAGATTGTGGCTCCCAAACCTAACTTGGAGGCATCGGTATGGAGTATGGTGGGAGAATGATCGTCGGGGTAAGCCAAAACGGGGGCTTGGGTAAGTTTCTCTTTGAGGGTTTGAAAAGCTTCCTCAGCCGCGTCCGACCATAGAAACTCTACACCCTTTTTGGAGAATTGGTGAAGGGGGTGTGCAATTTTGGCAAAGTTCTTAATGAACCGACGATAATAGGAGCAGAGGGCAAGAAAGGATTGGACGTGTCGAACTGACTTGGGGGTGGGATAGTCGGCTACCGCGTTGATTTTTGCGGGGTTAACTCGCACACCTGCAATGATGTGCCCAAGGAACTTCAGCTCAGCTGCAGCGAAGTCACACTTGTGCGGTTTTAGGGTTAGGTTGGCTTTGCGGAGGGCGGCGAAAACGAATTCGAGACGTACAAGTTGGGAGGGAAAATCCGGGGAATAAACAACAATATCGTCAAGGTACACCAGACACATTGACCATTTCAGTTTGCCCAAGACTGAGTCAATGAGTCTTTGAAAAGTCGCGGGGGCATTACAAAGACCAAGGGGCATGACATTAAATTAGTAATGTCCGTCGGGGGTGGTAAACGCCGTTTTTTCTTGGTCGGTGGGATTTACCTCTACCTGGTAATACGCCTGGTCACAATCCATAGAAGAGAAAATTTTAGCTCCACTGAGGCGGTCGAGGGCGTCATCCATTCGGGTAAGCGGGTAACTGTCGGTACGAGGAACTGTGTTCAAGCGTCGGTAGTCTACGCAGAACCTCCAGCTACCGTCCGACTTTTTAACAAGGACGACTGGAGCACCCCAGGGAGAATTGGAAGGGGTTATTACATCGGAAGCTAACATTTTTTCGCAGCATTTGGCAATTTCCGCACGTTCTGCGAAAGCTGCGAGGTAGGGACGTTGTCGAATGGGAGGGGCATCGCCGGTATCGATGAAATGTTGGGTAACGGAAGTACGGCCAATTTGTTCGGGGGATAGGGAAAAAATATCCTGATATTCGAGGAGAAGTTTTTGAATTAGGGTTCGTTCAGAGGGAGAAAGGTTTGGACCAATTTTAATTTCGGGGAGGAAGTCGGAATTAGGAAGTTCAGACTCGGGATCGGGGGAAAGTGATGAAATTTGCGGGGTAAGGGATTTGACCGATTCCAAATCATCCATACTGCACTCAATCATCGAGTCAGTAAAAGCCTCAGACGTACCCAGGAGGTATTGACTGGGAAGTTTGATGGTTTGGTGTGTCAAGTTTGTCACAAATGTGTATCCCTGTCCTTTTGAGACAGAAACCACACATTTGCCAAGCACAAGATGACGGGAGTGTGCGACTTGACTACGTGGGGTGATGAGAATATCACCGGTGAATTGAAAGGGAATCTCAAATTTTACTCTCCTGGATGTGTGAAGGCTTACGAGGATGGGTTTTTGGACTCTTACAGTAGATACTAGTGTAGTATCTGTGGAATCGTCATCGGGGACAATCGTGAGAACGGAGGACAAGTGTGATGTAAACTGGATGAGTGGTTCCATGGAAATTTTTTCAATTTCGGGTGTGGAAAATTCAATAACCGGATCTGGTAAAAGGGTAAGTTCCGGGGTTATGTTGTTTGCAACTTGGCCCGTGCTAGTGTTTGGTAGGGTGAACGAATTGGGTGGCTAGGTCCGATAATTTGGATTGGAAATTCGGGGTTTGTTAAGGAGCCTTGGGCGATGGCTGCGTTTTCGCAATCGAGAATTATGTGGTTGGATTGGAAAAAGTCCATACCCAGCACAATCAGGTTGCTTAATCCGGAGATAATGAAAAAGTATTCGGTAAATGATTTTACTCCTATACGGAAAGTGAGTTGGGAGACTTCACTAATAGTAAAGACATTGGACTTATGGATGGACAAATGAAAGGTAAAGGGAGCTACAGTGCGTTTGGAAGCTGCAGCTTCGGGGAGTAAACGTAAAAAGTCTTCTCTCACAGCGGAGATGGAAGAGCCGGAGTCGATGAGTGCATTGAAACTAAAGTTTCCAATGTGTACGGGGTAATGGAAAACAACGGATGGAGGTCGGTGGTTGAGTGGAGTTGCGTCCGTTTACACGGTTGCTCCGTATTCGGAATCAGAGTAGTCAGGGAATTGCAACTTCGGGCCGATGACATGCTGGAAGGTTGCAATTACATTGGGTGTTGTCGTAATCGGTGAGTCTGTCTTAGAAGGATTCTCAGGCACTATAAACTTGGCCTTAGTCTCATAGTCCAAGAAATCCAAACTCATTAAAGGTACAGGTGGGGGAAGGTTTTTGTAATTGCGGGGTTTGAACCAACCATACCGGAATGGTCTGGATGGTCCTCCGGCTCGAACCGGAAACATCCCGGTGTATCCGACGCTTCGAGTTGCTCGGATACGGGAAACGGATGTTGCAACCTCAAACGGAAAAATCGGTTGCTTGCAAGTCTTGGACGTAAATTTCGGAAAAATTGGGAATAGGGGTGGAATAGTTTTATTTAGGAGGAATTTGGATGGCAAAGGTAGGTGCGGGGAAGTGACACAAGAGGAGGGTATGGGTACAGTAGTTTGGGAGATTTCGGGGCTTGTTGGTTTGGAATTGTTGGGATTGAGTGTGTGAGGGTTATTGGGGGTTTTTGGTAGGGTGGAAAACTGGCAAGCCTGGCGCTCCTGTTGCGTCAGGCTTGTCAGTTTTCCGACGGTTTATGGGTATTTGGGTTTGAGGGGTATATGGGTAAGTTTGGAATTGGTTGTTGTTGTGGTGGGTAAGGTGGGTAATGGTAAGGGGTTTGTGGGTAGGGTTGATATGGGTTGTATTGGGGCATGGGTTGATAGTGTGATTGTGGTGGGAAAAGGGGGACAGGGTGTCTCATTCGTGGCTGTTGGTTATTTGGTCGTGATTGTGGGGCTGCGTAGTTAGGGTGATTTTGGCGGTTGGGTGTTGTTTGGAGATGAGGATATTTGTTGAAGCAGTGGCGTTCTATATGACCCACTCTCTTACAATGATGACAGATAAATCTGCCATCAGGGGTTTTATCCGTATTTAGGTGAAAAGCGGGGGGGGGGNGGATTAGAATCGTGGGATCGGGGAAGTTGGGAGGATGGTTGTATATCCATCTCCATAAGAGATGGTCGTTCATGTTTGAAGTTGAGGGGATGTGATATTTTTGGCAATTTGGGACTGTGTACCACGTTGTATCTTCGAAGTTTTGCCAAAAATTCGACTGGGGATTCCATGGGGACTAGGGCTAGGGCTTCGCGGATAGTAGTGGAACACCCTTTCAACAACTTTTCGACCTTCATCTCGTCAGTCATCTTGGGATTGATTGCACGGAGGAATTTGACTTTACGGGCTATGTCTCAGCATCGTCGCCTAGCTGGTATGTGAGTTCCCGATTCTGTCGACGAAACTCTGACAAACGGGACTTTGGGTCGAAAAATACCTTGAAGTCTCGTCCGATGGCTCTCCAAATTCCCTTAATGGATTTGTTTGGGTCAGCTAGGAGGGTTTTGTAACTGGGCCAGTTAGATGTGAACCAGATTTTTGCATTACCGTCCAACAACCGGTCAAAGTTGTTGACGATAAATTTTTCGTCGTGACACAGGGATTCTAGATCGGTGTTGAGGCGTTCGAAGTATTCCTCAGGATCTCCAGAATCATCGAATCTCCTAAGGTATTGGAAAGTACTGTTGATATTAAGGTCGGGGCGTTTGGGTTGTCGGGTAGGAATAGTTAGGAAATTGGTCGGGGAAGAAGAACTATTTCGGGGAAGATTGGAAGATAAATTTCTACGGTCTCTGGTTTGGGTATTGGGAAGGGGACAGTTAGGAGTAGGGTGTATGTTGGGTTCCGGGATACGAGAGTTAGGTTCGGGGGAAATCAATTAGGGATCGTTCGTGGGGAGGGGATGGAGTAGTAGATTGAGGAGGCGGGGTGGTTTGGGTTGAAATAGAAGCGGTAATTGGTAGGGGTTGAGAAATGGGGCGAAAAGATGATTGAGCCGCTCTTCCCTGCATCTACATATCGGCCAGTGCGGGGTTTCTCTATTGGAAAACGTGAGGTGTGTAGTTTAGTGAATCCCTTGGAGGTACCGAAAACTCCCTCTGTTCCCTACTTATAGGGATAGGTGGTTCAGTAATTCCTCTCATGGAGCGGGGTAAGTATGGTGTACCCACTTGGTCACGTTCCTCATCGTGCGGGGAGACAGGCTCAACAGGGCTTCTTGCGCGGGAGATAGGGGCACGTTGAGCCATTAGGGATGTTGATTGTTTTGTTCGGAAAATGGGGTATTGTAATGATTAACTTGAAAATTTTTTTATAAAAGTGTAGAAAAATTGGAAAGGAATTAGATAAAGAATGTAACTTAGGGAATTTTTGGGTTGGGAGAAATGGTGGGGAATAAATAAAAATTATTGTGGAATTATTTGTGGGAGTTTGGGAAAAATTTGGAAAAATTTAGGACTTAATTGAATAATCGGGGAGATAATTCTGTAGAAATATGGAATTATTTGAAGGTATTGACGGTAATTTCGAGTGGATTGGGAATAATTGCTGAAGTTTGCAAATAATTTAGGTGATTTGGGAATAAGTTTTGAAGATTTTGTTATCAATTGGAAGGATTTAGGAATTATTTTTGGGTTTTGGGAATTATTTTTAGGGAATTGGGAATTATTTTGGAGAGTAAATAATTAATTAGAATGCTTCGGGAATTAATTTGAGGGAATTCTGAATTGATTTGTGAGTTTTAGAGATTTTTGTAAAATGCGGCATGCTTGGGAGGTATTATGGGTGCGGGTTAGTAAGAAATTGGAATATTTTGGTATGCGTAGGATAAAATTGGGTGGCCAAAAGATGTCAGTGGACGGGTTGGGTCGGGGTTGTGTTTTCTAGCTTTTTGAATTTCCAACTCCGAAATCGGGTTAAAAAGTCCGAAATCGGAAAGAATATGCGTGGGGATAATGCCAATATGGATGGGATACAATAAGAATTATGAAATATGCAACCAATTAGTGAATAATAAGCAAAGCCTAAAATTTTAATTTTTTCCTAAAGTGATTATGTGAAGTTAGCCCTAAGGTAACCTTATAAAAAATTAATTTTTAATGTAAAATAATTTTTTGGAAAAATCGGGCGTGACCCGTAGACAAAATGACCAAATTAAAAAAAAAATTTTTTTTTGCGCTAAGCGCTACTAAATATGGGGCTTAAAAGCCCCAACAAACAAACAAAAAACCCAAAAGATACTCTATAAAAAATATTTTGTTAATTGAACAAACCTGAGTCTTTCGACTCTCTGATGTTGGAGAGACTTGCTTGGCGGTGAGGAAACTGTCGTCGTCCTCTCCGCCGACGAAAGAAATCCGGATTTGAAGATCCGATTCCAAAGAAATGTAAAAATATATTCAGAATAAACTGAAAAACTTAAAAAAAAAATTAAATTCGCCATCTTATGTAAGACTGCTGTGTGTCTTACTGGGGGGATTAAAGGGGGATAAATTAGGGGGTTATTAATAAATTTGGGAATGGGAAGGGTATTTTTGGGGTTTCGGGGAAGGGTCGGGATACACTACGGGTCGGGTAGGGAATTGGTTGGGTTTTTGGGGATATTTCTTACTTTAGTTTGATTAATTAATTAAGGGGGAAAATAAGGGGGAAATTAATGGAAAAGAGTATTAAGAGGTCAAGGGGTCACTCACCAACCCTTTAAGGATAGTTATCCAAGAAAACCCGGATCCGAAACGGGCAGGAAAAGTCCGAAAAAATACAGATGACAAATCACCAAAAAAGAAAGGTAGGAAAGTAGCAGCAGGATGGGAAGTCGGTTAGAGACTGATTTCCCATTCACTTTTTCCAAAATGGATGGAGCGTCGGTCTGGGAGAATCTCTCCCACACCGACGAATCTATCTAACTTGGGGATGGGTGAAAATTTTAAAGGAAGTGGGAATTCCACTTCTCCATCTAACACATAAGTAGTCAGTTATTTCTTAGTTCTCTAGTTTTCCGTGAACCTAAATTCTACTCAGAAGTGAGAGCAATGCACAAAAATACCTTACAATTTCTGCCTCTATGGAGGGATATCAGTGCCACTAACATTTTAACATTTTGCGAATATTAATCTTCTAAAATTCAACTTTAGAACAAAAAATTAGGCTTTCGAAGTTGAAATCTTCGAAGTTGAAACTTTCAAAACCAAAATCTTCGAAGTTGAAACTTTCGAAGCCGAAATCATCGACGTTGAAACTTTCAAAGCCGAAATCTTCCAAGTTGAAACTATCGAAGTCGAAATGTTCGACGTTGAAACTGTCAAAGTCGAAATGTTTGAAGTTGAAAGTTTCGAAGTTGAAATTTTTGAAGTTGAAACTTTCGAAGCCGAAATCTTCGAAGTTGAAACTTTCGAACCCGAAATCTTCCAAGTTGAAACTATCGAAGTCGAAATGTTCGACGTTGAAACTGTCAAAGTCGAAATGTTTGAAGTTGAAAGTTTCGAAGTTGAAATTTTTGAAGTTGAAACTTTCGAAGCCGAAATCATCGACGTTGAAACTTTCGAACCCGAAATCTTCCAAGTTGAAACTATCGAAGTCGAAATGTTCGACGTTGAAACTGTCAAAGTCGAAATGTTTAAAGTTGAAAGTTTCGAAGTTGAAATTTTTGAAGTTGAAACTTTCGAAGCCGAAATCTTCGAAGTTGAAACTTTCGAACCCGAAATCTTCCAAGTTGAAACTATCGAAGTCGAAATGTTCGACGTTGAAACTGTCAAAGTCGAAATGTTTGAAGTTGAAAGTTTCGAAGTTGAAATTTTTGAAGTTGAAACTTTCGAAGCCGAAATCTTCGACGTTGAAACTTTCGAACCCGAAATCTTCCAAGTTGAAACTATCGAAGTCGAAATGTTCGACGTTGAAACTGTCAAAGTCGAAATGTTTAAAGTTGAAAGTTTCGAAGTTGAAATTTTTGAAGTTGAAACTTTCGAAGCCGAAATCTTCGACGTTGAAACTTTCGAACCCGAAATCTTCCAAGTTGAAACTATCGAAGTCGAAATGTTCGACGTTGAAACTGTCAAAGTCGAAATGTTTAAAGTTGAAAGTTTCGAAGTTGAAATTTTTGAAGTTGAAACTTTCGAAGCCGAAATCTTCGAAGTTGAAACTTTCGAAGTCGAAATGTTCAAAGTTGAAAGTTTCAAAGTTGAAATCTTCGAAGCTGAAACTTTCGAAGTCGAAATTTTCGAAGTTGAAATCTTCGAAGCTGAAACTTTCAAAGTTGAAACTCAGAAATATTTCAAAGACGAAGTGGATTAGGTTGGATGGTGGGAAACACTGCTGTACATTGTTGCCATCCTTCTAAAAACTGAATAATTCTAACACCTGACTTGTGACAGGAGCCGTTGGGATTAGCACTATTGAACTGCTTATATGCTTGACATTTTTTGTGTCAGGGTTTTACAACGTAGGTCCTGTATTACCGACAATCCTACCTGTCATATGGGCAGTCGAGGTGCTAAAACTGTGGCGTACATTACCACTCGACTCCAAATTTTTTCATTTGTGCTACTCAGGTGCGGTGCAACTTTAGCGTACTTTTTACAACAAAAAGGCCGAGCATGAAGTAGTTTGCAGCTCGTAATTGAAAAAATATTCACCTTTTCCGGACCAAAAAACTTAATTCGTACGAATTTATAGTCAGGATAGAGTTACCCTCGTTTATATTTCACGTGCTCCTACGGTCTTCTATAGCAAATGCAGTACGTGTCAATAGTTTAAGAAAAACAATTAAATAAAAGTCATTGAGAATTTACGATAAAGAATCTACGCAAAATGTGTCTAAAGTAACTTGGTGTCAAATCTTTTTTTTTTATTTGCGTTTTCACAACCATCCAGATCTCTTGTTTGCCCATATTTGCCCTGTGTGGGGTGTGATTTTTAATATTTACGCTTTTTATACACTTTTCGCAGTTATTCAGAACTCTGGAGAGCATAACTTAACAGTGAGTAAAAGAAGATTTACATTATCAAGCGTAACCGCGATATAACATAACTTATTTACTTATAGGTTCACGATACATATTCAATTATATCAGTATAGATGCTGCAGCAAAATATTTTGGAAATGTTAGCTTCCCAACCTCAAACGAGATAAAAACGAACGAAGGGTCATCTTTTGACGAAAGAAATCAAAGTCACAGATATCCGACTCAGACACGCTATGCGTATCGTGGATCCTCTGGGTGCATACAAGACAACTATCTAGCGTAACCACGTAATCCGGCTCCGCGAGTACTGCGTTCAATTCAGTANGTATCGTGGATCCTCTGGGTGCATACAAGACAACTATCTAGCGTAACCACGTAATCCGGCTCCGCGAGTACTGCGTTCAATTCAGTAACGAGATCTGGCATATTGATGCTAACCTGAAGCTATTTCGGTGAAATTTGTCCTACTACAGCTTTCAATATAATAAGTAGTACTAGTTACAGGTGGGGTTTCGTGATCCGTTGTGGAATAGACGGCAAAAGTCGCCTAATGACATATATCTGTTTCCACCGATAACAGAGCAGATACTCATTACTAAGCCCCGGATTTTTACATATTTACATATTTTTCTTGCTTAATCTGATTCATCTCAAAGTTTGGATTTTTCCGAGTTTGACCTTTCTGAGTTGAAATCTAGAGTTTGATACTACATATTTTTACATATTTTCAGCTTTTGACAAATATTAACATATTTTTGACTTATTGCACATATTCCACATAAATATTCCTATCATAGCAAATAATTTTCATGCTTTTGACGATGGTAGGACATAATTATAAAATTTTAGCAAGGAATCAACATGACAACTATAAGAGCAACTCAGAAACAGGTTGCGTCCTCCTGAATTGGTCCTCTTTAAATGTGGATAGGTTAAAATTCTGAATACGATATTCATAATTTAATCGAGTAGTCTGCGCAGTTTATTAAACTATTACTATTATTTTATAGCAGTTTATTAAACTATTGTTATTATTTTATATTACCAGTTAAACATTTNTATTATTTTATAGCAGTTTATTAAACTATTGTTATTATTTTATATGACCAGTTAAACATTTCTTTTGGCCTATGGTCCTTACCAGGAAACGTCCGTCTAATAGTTTCCTTCATTTATTTTTGTGAGGTAAAGTGTTTCTTTGGAAAAAATTTTTTTTTAAAGAAAGTTGAAAAGTTGACGAAAATTCAAAAACAATCAATTGGAAAGCGAATTACCGAATATAATAATTCTGAAACTGTGGAGACTCAGTGAATTGTAGGAAAGATTATTGTAGTAAAGTAATTTCCGTACGTCTAATAATGTTTCGAACTGTATTTTTTACAAAATATGAAACAATTATGTTCTGTAGTAAATTTGGATGGTTTTGACAAAAAAAAATGATATTTTGGTACCAATTGTTCAAATTTTAAGTACATATTTTGGCACATATTTCAACAATTTCGGGACATATTTATGTACATAAATCGTCATTTTTTAACAACATAAAATCCGGGCTTTACTCATTACCCTGCTTTATGAAAGGTGTTGAACAATACGGAATACCGTTAAGGACACGAAAAGAAGGGAAAATGTTATGATCGCAAAGTTCATGATTGAAAGCAGAAGTATTGGACGTAGAAGTCACATTTGCGGAAGATCTGTTCACAACCAACGATATTCTACTGGCGCCGGAAATCAAAGTAGTACATATTAATTTGCATAGTTCTATTTATTTCAGGATTGAAAGGTTTTGCGCGACTTATCTTACGGTTGCACGGGCAATTTACTACAACGTCTTCTTTCCTTTAGAAGAGAATAGATGCCTCGCTGTTGATAACGCAAAACACTTGTACATCTTGCATGTTGTCTTCACTCCAAGGTTAAATTTTGTTGTTTCAGAATTTACGATTGGATGGAACCATAACTCTTTGAGCACTGAGAGCAACTTGGCACCCATTCAGCTGATGATTAGCAACCTACCTTTGCAACATTATGATATACATCTTACAGCAGAAGTAAGTCGCCGGTGATTTGTTTTTCGAAATGACGACATTTGTTTCCCTGCGCAGGTGGACTATCGGTCTGGATTTGAGTGTAATAACATGGAAGATACAACCGTAATCGAAGATGAGCAGCCTGTTATAACCAACCCACCAACAACATCCAACTGCTTAGCAGAGGAGGAAAATAACAGACTCCTCCAAATCGACATAGCTAAAGCAAGTTTCTGCCTTGGTTTTGACATTTTTCTTGAAGCAATAGGAGTTTTGAAACAGACTTAGTTAAGCAATTCAACCAAAATAAATCAATTGTAAATTAAATTAGATTTAACTTTCAAACTAAAGAGTGAAGCAATCCAGCGCTGGAAAAACTAAAATAAGAAAAAGTGTATCCTTTGAAAATCCGGTATAGTTCTCAACTAAAACATCCATTCTTTTGAACAATTCAGTTTTGTCAAAATCCCTTGGAACACATAATTCTTGGAAGCAGGTACGAACCATAAACTCATCACAAGGTTCCACAATCACAACTTTCAAAGGCACAAAGGTCAAATCAGGGCAAGCTGTCCAAGCGATTACTAGGTCACGTAGTTTATCAGAATCTGACATCAAACACAAATCAGTATCCGGAGCCGGAAATTAATTTTATACTTACGTTCTAATTCTCTCGCACATAATCCTACACGTATTTAAAAATGTTTCAGTCAACATCTTCTTCCAGGCATTGGAGAATATGATCCTTTGTATATGTAAATATTCCATAACTTCTGAATAATCCAACTGCCACATACTCTTGTTTGCATAAACGTACAAAATTTTTCATTTCAAAATCCTGCTTTCATGCATTCCAATTGTTGCTTCCTTCGCTGGAGACTGTGTTGATACAGAACGTGTTCTTGTAGCAAATGAAGAGTACTAACTTGTGACTGTTTCATAAAAATCACTAGTCAAGGCTGCGTCCTGGATTTTGACGAAACTTTTCTGCGCAGGAACCTGCCCGTCAATCCAATCCTGTGTCTAGAAATAAAAAATAATTTTTACGCTTCCGCAATTACGGTATAAACAATCTTACCAATGAGAAAGCTTCCTTCACCTCAGCATCAGGAAGGTCTTCCGCCCCCATTGTAATCGGTGTGGTATAGTCAACGTAATCCAGCATTAAAAACTCTTGAACTGTTTTACTGAGCCAAATAAATGCTAAGCCATGGCGAATGGCACCATGGGGCATGAATTTTCCAATTAATTGAAAAACCCCGGTTCGGAGCAGCGGTGCGTCGCAGGATGAAATTTAGTGATTCGCCTGCCCCTCAAAGGAAGGAAACCTGCCATTGAATTTCCCATTGTATAAGGCTTGTAGTCCGCACCAAAAGTATCTACTCAATGCTCCCGCGTCGACACCTAAAATAATTTATAATAATAAAAATAATTGAGCTGAGCTATCAATAAAGAAATGTTCTCCTTCTTGACTTTTGTTTCCGAAGTGTACGAGTGCTCGCTGCATCTATCCCAATACACTAGAGTTACCTGATTTTATAACAGCATAATCTAACCTTGTTCTCCTGCAAATATGATTTGCACTTTCTTATATACATTCAAATTGGGTCTTTTGTACATGCCGAGGAGTGATATTGCAAAGTCGTCTCTCTAAACAAAAATCATTGTGTTGTCATCCACATTGTACTCGTTATAAATGGACTGTTTCCAATCATCCAGTGTTATAGTATCATTGCAATCACTAAAATGAGATATTTCAGATGTTGATGGAGTTATTTCAGAGTCTTCTTTAAGTTCGACCATGGTGCTAGCCTAGCAGAACATGTGTAATTTCTCTACACCCATCAAATGGTATATAAATATTTCTATTTACCAGACTCAATTCCAAATTAATGTTAGGACTTGGATTCCGAGTTATACTTACATCAGGTGACTCTGGAACCAGTGACCGATCATTCTAATACTATATAAAAAACACCGTTTCACAACAAACCTAATGATAGCCTATACTTAAGTTAACATTAATAAAATGTGCATACGTCACCTAATGATGAGAATGGGCGTATGTACACCATAGTCGGTCCTATCACTAAATCAACCTCACTCACATCTGGTACCGCCTTGAGCGGTGAAATCCTTGCGAAATGTTTCTATTGCCCACCACCAAAAGTTCTGAGTAGTTCAAAGTCAATACTACCTATTTTTGGATAAATTCTTTGTACTTCAACATTTAGTTCGGCGCCGACTGCATGCTTATCTGAGGAAAAATAATTCAAATACGCTTCTATTTATAATAGAACAATTAATGATCAATCCTGATGCACCGTAAACCCAACGCATTGGCCTCCAGTTATGTTTTTCTACCAGACCCTGGAGTGTTTGTGTCATTTGGACGTCGAAGGCAAAACAGTCTGTGACCCCATTCACTTCGAGCCCTACGTAATGGATGTGCCAGTGCTCCTAGTTACAAAGTAGAGGTAGTACGACCTCTAACCGCTGAGCTTCTCCTGAGTGAGGATGCAGGACGCCTAATTATCCCTCTAGTAAAATTGTACGGGGCAAAAGCGTGTCGAACCTCGGCTAAAAACTACTAGCTTGGTAAGCAGCAGCTCCGGCGCCGGGTACTAGGATAAGTACGAATCAACATATCATTTCACAAACAGTTGTGCATTACACTAAATGAAGTACTTTTAGCATGGTGTGTAGTCCCGGTTTCCGCGCGAGCATGGAGAAAACCTGCCGCTGAGATAGAAGCATTGGAAGTAGCTGCCGATGAGGTAGAAAGATGGGGAGTAGCTGCCGATGAGGTAGAAGGATGGGGAGTTGCTGCCGATGAGGTAGAAGCATGTGGAGCAGTTGCAGCAGCTGTACGGTCATGGAAAGTGTTTCCGGCTCTAATGGGAGTACTAATATCTTTCAAATTGAGCACAATAAAATAGTGGTTCAAGTAAATGCACATTAAGGTCATGTCAGCACATAGACTTTCACTTTAATTGATTCTTACAACTCCTAGATGTACCGGCAGGGGAAATCGGGGTTTCTATTTGTCTTCTAATATGTTTCCAACGTCCGCCAGCATGTCTAATGCTCGACGTAACTCTTGCTGATTTCTATCAGCAACATTGCAACACCATGTTGCAACATGTTGCAACATTGCGACAACATTGCACCTAACATTGCAACTTAATTAAAATACTTAGTAATTTACACAAAACATTCAAAAGTGCAAGTTTAAAATTGAAGGTTCACTTTCCTACCTCGGTGCCGATCACAAGAGTAAGTACTATAATTACCGTATTTTTTCTGATTAAACTCGTGGATTCTATTCTTTTTCAACAAAATTTGTTCCGATTATAATTAGAAGTGCGGATTACAATGGAGGGCGGGTTCTACTAACAAACTCTAGTTTTGACTAACTTTATTGTCTAATATGTTCAAATTAATTTTCTGATTAGGATTAAATGAGTAGCTAAATCATATTCTTTATGTAATTATACTGATAATCCATATACTCCGAATACTGTAAATCCGAACGAATTTTGAGGTAGGCTGCGCTTCGTCATAGGATTTTTGGCATGAAATAGTTTGGTGAAATTCGGATAGCTTGAACTAGTTGGTTTCTTAATTCTAGCTCCCTACAAACGATCACCAATATTACTATTGTTTGAAATACTGTTTACCAAAATGAAAATCCACAAATTTTGTAGCTAGTCATATTCCAATACAATGATAATATTAAAATCCGATTCTATAAGGGTAATCAATAATTGCAATTAATTTTGTGGGCCGCCAATAACTAGAAGTACAGCAATTGAAAGTACAAAAGCCATTTTTACCTTCATATTTCCAGTCTTGCACTCTTTCTTTTCAACCCTGAACCCTGTTCTTACAGTTTACTACATCCTACTTGCGGTTGTGGTTAACCAGTTGCTCAAAGTATCTAAAACCTAATAAGATAGAACAAACTTAATAATAGTCTGACTTTTTGTTAGTATTATATTCCTTAGGGTTTGAAAAAGGTTTGGAGCACTCTATGGTTAACTCAAACCCTACTTCCTAGTTGCTACACGTATTTTTCTATATAAAATTAAGTATATGCACAGAAAATATATCTTCCATATCGTTTCTTCACCAAAACTGAGCTCCTTTTATTTTTTGAATAAACAAATTCATTGTAACTTGTCAATTAAAACGATTGAGTTGTCATTTAATTCAAAATATAAATAATCGTATTATTTTAGTAGAAAAATCCCCACCAAGTCATGTATATGCCATATATAACTAACTAAACACTATTTCATTAGATTAAACCTCGCGGGTTGTAGTGGACAGCAGGTTACACTGCAAAAACGAAATAATTTCTCCGGGTCCAATTGGAAGTGCGGGTAGTATTTGGGAGAATAAATATGGTACTCAATCTTTGTAAGAGTGACGATATACAATAATGTTGTTTCCCGAGCCAGGTGTTAGGATAATTCTGTTCTTAGAACGATGGCAACAATGTACAGCAGTGTTTCCCACCACCCATCCTAATCCACTTCGCCTTTGAAATATTCATGAGGTTCAACTTCGAAAGTTTCAACTTCAAACATTTCGACTTCGAAAGTTGCAGCTTCGAAGATTTCAACTTTGAAACTTTCAACTTTGAACATTTTGACTTCGAAAGTTTTAACTTCGAAGATTTCGGCTTTGTAAGTTCAACTTCGAAGATTTCGGCTTCGAAAGTTTCAATTTCGAAGATTTCGGCTTCGAAAGTTTCAACTTCAAAGATTTAGGCTTCGAAAGTTCAAACGTCGAAGATTTCAACTTCGAAAGCCTAATTTTTTGTTCTGAAGTTGAATTTTTAAGATTAATATTTGCAAAATATTAAAATGTTAGTGGCACTGATATCCCTCCATAGTAGTTGTTGAATTTGAATTTTCAAATTTGTACAGATTGGTGATTTGAAACATGATGGGGCAAAAACTACCATTAAATTTAATTATTAAAATACACATCAATCAGTCACATCAATCAGACTGTAAGTCATTTTCACATGATAACCTAACAAAATCTTATATTTTGAAACTATTTTTATTTTACTGAAAGGAAAATGTGTCTAATAAATCAGTATAAAAAATTTAATATATTTATTATAAAAATCTACTCAGACCGCCTCCAAGGAAGTTTTTTTTTCAACTAAAGTTAGCCCCAAAAATACTCTCGCAGAGACCGTCAACCATTACGTTCGAAGTCTTCAATGCATCAGACAAAGGAGCTTTATACAATGGTAACCATTTTATGGCAGGGAAAAATTCAACTTCAATTACCTTTTACATATGAAATTAGATCTGCATTAAAAATAGTTTGACAAATATTAAAAATTAGCTTACTCCAAAGTTCAGTTTTGTAACTAGAACCCGACTTCCATTATAAAACACTTCTAAGTTGTTTTTATGCGAACTCACCCCGCAGAATATTGACACCATATGCAACTAAGTGGATAGGGTTAGCAAAGATAACCCTGCTGTCTCTAACCTTATAACAATGATTAATGATCACTTTAATATTTATGTTGACTTTCTTACGCCCGGAAAAAACCACGTTTTGTAATCAGACACAGTGATTTCAATGAGCAGTGACTGACAACAACCTTGAGTTGAGTGTCACATCCTGTTACTCTTATCTCTTACTGATCAGCTGGGCTGAAACTGAGTAACTCCTTATGATTTCCGAATGGAATCCCTATAGCCAAATGTATCCCTTGAATGAGCTTACTGTCATTTCCTGACTACTCCACTCCCTTTACGGCTCTCTTAGATGGATGAACTCTGTATACATAAACTAGTTAGTTTTGCTTATCTTACTTACTTTAAGGAAGAAGAGCTCTAGCAGATGAGGCTGCTGTGACTACTTATTATGATTACCATTAGAATTGTGTAAATAATAAGTGTGATACCAAATTGCCAGACAAACCAATTCCGATCCTTCGATCCTTTTCTCTGACTTGACCTCTGCACAGGAACTGAGACACAGGCAAGTCACTAGGATGAAAAAATGATGAGAACGGTGGACGAAGACTACTGCTTCCGGTCAGTCTTGTTCTCTCCTGTTCACACCAATGACCTAGATGGCCACTTGGACTGATTGACTAAATGAATCACTATGTACGTTGTAATTTAGACAGTGATTTATTGCATAACTTGAACTACAATTTACCGAGTGGTTGGATTGGATTACTTTAGACAAATTAATGTGATTAACTGTTAAAGTAATTGAATTAAGTAAATGGAAATCCTAACAGTGCTAGTTGACTTTAGAAGATATAAAACCTATGTTACTTTTCTACTCGAGAGACAGAAAGCGACTCTTTTTACAAAAGTGTGTGGTTTTTCCTCTTTGGTTTGATGAGTTGGCTTTTCCGAGAAAACTTAAGAAGGGAACCACGAGACTCCCAACGCAATCAGTAACACCATATATGAATACTTTCGTATGGCTAATCCGTGCGTGATTCTATTACCTAATAATTAAGATGATATTTCGTGGTACTTTAATTTATCCGAGGCGTTTACCACAATTCCCGAATGGTTGACTGGCATTCTTCAAACTTAACTAAGGTATTTTCTTCTCAAGCAGTCATTTTTACAATAAGTTCAATCACAATTAGTATCTGTTTTCTTTAACACCCTAGCTTCTGCAAATTTTTTCATTCTTATTTTCTGATGGTTCGTATTATCGTATTTCTAGAGCTTGTATTATCTGAACTAGACCTCAGCATCAAATTCGGACTCTGATTCAAAATAATTGTGCGGGGTGATATATGTATCAGTTGCAAAAGTTGCTCTCCACTATACCTATAGCAATGTCCTCAGACTACTGAATGAACTTATGGTAAATAGAGTAGCCAAAACAGATACTTCTTCAACCATACAACTTTGACTTTTAGTATTTTTAGAGTTCTATTGTTGATCAGTTCACAAAAATTTTCTCGGAAAAAAGTGTTTGTTGTTCAATTTTAATCCAAACAAATTTGAATACTGATCTTTATCTAATATCTAACAACCATGCAACTTCACACAGTGAAAATGTTGTGTATCGTTTCACTGTTAACTGTTAATATTGCTAAGTTTACTGTTTTGGGTAATGTACAGGAATATGTACGAATACTTTCCGCATTTGGACTCCCTACTCATAATCTCTTGCTTGAACTAGGCGAAACTAGAAGAAATACCGAGTTGATTGGTGATTTGTTCACGGGACTTTGTACAAATAAGCATGCGATGCCAAAGTCAAGAGTTTTCACAACAGAAACACTTCCTGGAAATTGTCAAAACCCACAACTGTGCAATAATACTATGTGTATTGAGTTTGGAATAGAAAGCTTCATTTATGAAACTTATTCCCAAAAACACCATGAGTGCGATGGTAAACTTGAGTATTTCCAATTGCCTTCAAATTGGACGTTGGATACCTGTGCAGTAATAAGTAGTGGACATCGGGGAAGAAGAATGGCTAAGAATTACACAACTGAACATTGGAAGCATGGTGTTCCTTTCACTCTATATGAATATCGGTAATTCGTTACGTTATAATAAAGTATTGATTCTCTTATATGCCACACTATGAAATTGAGTGGTGATTTGCCAATTTTTTGAAGTAACTTTTTGCCTACTTCTTTCGAAATTGACGAAACGATTTCCTCGCCAACGAATTTAACCTTCTCACTCTAATATATTATTCAAGTGAGAAGGAAACCAACATTCAAACCAAATTATCGAAAATCCTCACTCTAACCCTTGAAATGATATTTCCTAAACAACTTATTTTCTAAACCTGGACGGTGTTTGAACTCATTTGTATATCACAACCCACTAACACTATGTCAGAATGTTTTTCTTCTATTAATCAATCAACAATTCCCAATTTTCATGTTGTTTACGTAAATATGATAAACGTTTCCTAAATTAAAGTAATTGTGTATATTGTAAAATTTAACGTCAATTCAACTTGCGCAGATTGTACTAACATCCAGGCTGAAGAACTTAATATTCTTGAAAATGCAGTGTTAGGTACCAAAACAGTGCTAGAAATTTTATAAATAGGGTTCTAAAGATTCTGCTTTAATAACAGAAGAATTTTATTCTATTAATTATAGAGGTGTAGAGAGAATGAGTAAAACGTTACTTCCCTAAAGAATTGCAAGTTCAATATTCCAGTAATATATCACTAATTGTAAATTATGTTTAACAAATTTTATTTCGTTGACTGCAGTTACTGTGGACCTGGGACTGATGTCAACAAAATGGATGGTGCAGGAGGACCGGTAGACAGCGTGGATGCCGCTTGTAGGTCTCATGATTTGAGATATGGTAAAGCAGAAACACTAGAGCAGTATTGGGAGGCATACCAATTACTTTTGGAAGATGTGTTGAACACACGGAGCAAGTTGTTTCCATCGTTTTATGCAGCTTTCCAAGCTAAGAAAATATATGAATCTATATTTGGATCACCTTACGGAACTTTGGCAAAATATACTATGCAAACTTCTACAGAAAATCCATATCGCACTCAACTTGTGCTTGAAGCTAAAGGCAACGCTGAATGTTACATAGGAAAGGAATATTCCAGATACGAAACATTTTGGAAAGGAGAACTTAAGCAGCATTGGCAAATAGAATGTTCAAAAGAAGTTACTAGTTCTAGTAGTGTCGAAATATCGACTCCACCTACAAATTCAGATAGAAATGAAGAACAAGAAGATGCTGAACAACTCACAGATGACGAAACAGAAGATAATAATAGTGGTATAAAATTTAAGGGTGGGGACAGAGGAATTAGACATTACGGATTCTGTAAACTTTTGTTCAATGAAATACATTACAATGCCATTGTCAGTCCACAATTTCTAGAACTAGGAAAGTTTTGCAAAACAAAAGAAGTAGATGTTGGAGCATGTCATGAAGGTTTTTTTCTTGCTGTTGGTAAACTAGGCCAAGCATTATTGGTGCAACTGATCAATATTGGTCCACTTACTATGAGCCAAGTGTCATCCTCTGCTACTTCAGACTTGCTGACGGTTGGGAATAGGATGAATTTCCCAATGATTCTGATGGAAAACAACCTAATTCTACCCGAATCCCCTACCTTGATTTATGTAATAATTTTAAATGCGGTAGAAATACATTCCGCAAAATTCTACATGGAATGAATTTTCGATACAAGAAAATTAACGTTAATGCAGCGTTAGTTCAACGTCTAGCTGTAATTGCTAAACGTGGGAGATACCTGTGGGAACTTCAGCAGAATGAAAAATCAAGTGAACCACGTCAGGTTTTTTTTTGGATGAGACTTGGGTAGACAGAAGTGTGTGGACAGAGAAAGGTAAGCTAACGATGCAAAATAAAGCTTTAGGCAATGAATAATACCATGTTTTTGTTTAAGGATGGCAACCGAAACAATACATGAAGTTTGCGGATGCAAAAAATTTCGCTTTCGATGAAAAGTTTTCCGGGATAGATAGATTGTTTTGGCAGCGAGTAAGAAAATTTTATGATTAGTCAAGATTGATCTTAAGAATTAGTGCTATTTTACAGTTGGGCCAAATGGAGTACTAAAAGAATCTATAAATGCACGCGAAATCCGAAAAAACCGAATAGCATTTGACTATCATGATAATGTTGACTCCGAAAAATGTATTCAATGGCTTGTTGGTTTATTCCAATACTTTAAAAGGAATGGAATGAAAGTAATAATAATTATGGATATAATTATAATAATAATCATTCATTCAATATAATATTGCATAGGAAAGCATTATATAAACATTCCTTGTAGTATCATTCGTCATCGACAGCGCCTCTACTGAGTTCTAGGAAAGCCGAACTTTATGCTTGGTTGAGTTTGCCAGAACAAATGGAAAAATTGGGATCTAGGTTATTTCCATGGAGCGAGACTAATTTGTTGCAGTTAAGAAACCTAGTTAAGGAATTGAAAGCAACGGGTGCATATTATAAAATTGAAAAATTAGCTGAAGAATATGACGCAAACATTATAAGGACTCCTCCGTGGAACTGTAAGAACTAATTGTTATGTTGCTGAGGCATTCTCATTGCAATAAAATTGTAGGTGAGTGGAATCCAAATGAATATGTGTGGAAGGATGTCAAGCATGATGCTAAGCAACTCAACATAAACAGTAACGTTACGTATTTGAAACAAGTTGTAGAAACGCTGCTTAAAAAATATCCGATTGAAAAGTTGAACAACCACTACTTTCATGTGAAGAAGTATGACTCTATACAACATTTATTAGTAGTAGGAAAGACTTTTATATAAAATTCTACTACATAGATTAAACAATATTTTTATTCCAACTGAATTATAAGTTGTAGTTTTGTACAAGGTACCGGTTGGTGAGGACACTGATGACGATGATTATGAAGATGATACATTTGCAGATGATAAATTAAATGAAATTATGCCAGACCTTTCCCCAGAAACATGTAGCGCGATATTGACTGATGACGAGGATCCAGATTTACCAAAAATCGATTATTATGGTGACGCTGTTATTAGTGGAAAGCCATGGGAAAGTGATATGGCAATGCAATTGACATACGACATATTCCACCGTCAAGGATCGTGTTAAGCTGGATCTATAGTTGCCTTTCCCCGGCCGTGCTTCGAGGAAAGTGCGGTGTGGTTAAAAAATTTCAATGACATAATCAGTTTTTCCCAAGGCAACTGCATTCAAATAGGTACTGAATGTTTTTAACCACACTGCACTTTCCTCGAAGCACGATGAGGGAAAGGCAACTCTAGTTTCAGCTTTATAATGAAACCAAAAGACTTCGTTTAAGTGAACCCGATTCTGACATTTCTATCCTTACCCCGGAGGAAGAATGCTAGCCTAATTGGTTTGTAAACTAGAAGTTTATAACAATACTAAATTTATGCTAATAATCAATACAAACATAACTAATGAGGAACCTGGCTACCCTACATAATAGAGAAATACACTATCAAATTGTTTGAAGCTGGAATCATGGTATATAATTTAATTAAAGTTAACCGAATGAATAAGTTACAATTTTCAAATAATTTGTGAAGTTTACGCTGTCATGTATGATACCAATATGCTATCAGGTAACAATGTGAACTCACCAATTTAGTTATTCGGAAATTTCATAAGAACTTATAAGAACTGAGATATCCTTAAGCTTGCTTTGTTTTATCTATCCATCCATATTTCCCTTCATTGTTTCACGAATTGTGACATGGGTAAGTAAGATAATTTAATTATGGTTATGTAAAATTTAAGTTTCAATTTTTGTATTACTTATAGCGTGCTTCAATTGGAGAGATTGTCTGCAGTGCGTAGCGAATAATTGTACTTTCGCATACTTAAGCGTAGTACCCGTCATAAGGGTAAAACCAAAAGTTAGGCAAAAAACCAAGAGCCAGGTAAAAAACAGTCATTTTACTCAAGATTTTTACCGAGCGGTATTCATCATCTCTGCCCCACCTAGTAAAAACTAAAGGAAAATATTTTGCTCATGAAAAATTTTACCGGGCTCGACGGTAAAATCTTGTCTATTTTTTATGGTGAAAAATCCCCATGCTCTCCTGTGTTGAGTAGTAAAATCGAGGAAAAGAAGGAAGTGGAATGTCATTAAAACGCGATAACAGACCTCGATTGACCCTTTTTGGATTCCGCTTCCTTTTTTTTGAACCATTTTCTACCTAATTAGCATAATTTGAATGGGCTTCAATACCCTTAATTNGATTCCGCTTCCTTTTTTTTGAACCATTTTCTACCTAATTAGCATAATTTGAATGGGCTTCAATACCCTTAATTCACATTCCTCTTCCTTTTTTTAGATTTATTAATTTTCGAACCTTCAAACCTTTTACCCTATTTCTAATTATCCTCAAGAAATGATGAAGACTCTACGAGGTAAAATACACGTTTTCACTCGACAAAATAAGTTTTGCTCGAGAAAAATTTTTCTTAGGTAAAAACGACTTTTTACTCGACCCCACATTTTGCTTTGGTCCCATGATGGAAATCACGCTTTAACTAACAAAACGACAGGGATATGCCTAGCAACTTTAGGGAGAAAAGCGGGTGCGGTGTATGATTGGTGGATTCTCCGAGAAAAAGGCTGCGGGTTCTGGCCAAGGTCTTCCACCTCATCCACCACGACTACCATCACATCTGTAGTCACTAACACCACCACCATAATCTCATCAACGGTGGCCAATTCCTCACCAGTGGTGACAATTGCAGCCGCATTTATTCTGGGTGTTGCTTCAGGTAAATCATAGTTTTATGTTATTGTTGGTGTTTCAATTGTTTGTTATTTGTAATAATGATTATTCTGTCGCTCTCTCGCACCACTACGGAATTCGGGGGAGTTTTTGACGAAATGCCAAAGGTTGATTTATGACATCATGCTGAAATAATTGTTTAAAAAAATTTATACAAGAACGAAAATATTTTCAAAATTTTTATAATATATTCAAAATTTCTTTTTCATAATGCGTTTGCAAGCATAATTTAAACTGTATCCAGCAAGTTTTGACGAAATGAAAATGGAGAATTAAAACCATTCTCTTACATGTTCAACTCCCATTAGACAATGACGAAGTGGTCCTTCTGAACGACAGAATAAAGTCCGAACCATTTTTGCTCCTATTAGTACTTACTGCCATCGCTCTTCTCAAAATTTGGCTCTGGAAAAATCGTAGAAGTAGGCAAGGGGTCATGGAAGGTGGTGAATGGATTCCACTTTTCTATCGTCGTGTGACAGAGAATTAAAACATTTCTTGTATGCAAGCAGTATTTATAATAAATAAATTAAAATCACTTTACAATTTTTTTAGAAACAGTAAAGTTCAAGGTTATTTAGCAATAAGAAAAGTATTTATGGTTAATCGTGTTCAGTGCGCGGTATTTTCTCGGTTTTATGGTTAAAACATTGTTTCCAAGGGAATATTGATTAAAAACGTAAACAGACTGTACACTTATCGAATGAATTCAGCTTGACGAGTTAGTGGAGGGGACAGTAGTTATGGTGTTCCCGTTGAAATCTGAGAATGCAGAAGCGTAATAAATTTGTTTGTTTTCTGGGATAGTTTTAGAACGTTGCCATTTTGTAGCTTTGTGATTGGCTTGCTTTTAAGACGAAACGTAGTGTAGCTTGTGTATTTTTACACTGGGTCATGGGTCGCTTATGCCACATGAGACATTTTAACTCATACTTTTAATCGTATTTCGGGATCAAAGCGTCGCTTTGAATCTGTGAGAGGCGATTAGGTGACTTGCATCATGTTGCAGGCTCTCCAATGGTGGAAAGCAATAAAAAAACAGGAAATAATATTCATTGCAAAAATTGCCATACTAGAAACGTATTCCAAGTTTCCCAATACTTTGGAAGTGAGTTGTATTGTCGTAACCCATGTTGATTGGGTGATTTTCTGATTTCATTATTTATCAGCAAGGATAAAATCCCATTTTATGCATGAAATTTAAAATTATTATGCGACATCCACAAAAAAATTATGCGATATTATACGAGGTGATTTAAAAGCTTATTGATCTGCTGATACACATTAATACCTTCAAACGAATTTGTGTGCGTATATATGACCACCATGGACGTTTCTTTATGCAAAATAATTTGAATTAGAGCCATGAATTTCAAATATTTAGTATTCCCGACAAAGAAATGCACCCTGATATTGCTAGGTTTAGCAAAAATTTTTTAATAAAATTGGTTAAATGTGTTCGATAAATAAAAATCTTCAAATTGTTGGTATTTGAACAACAATGTGGTCTTACGATGGTACAAAACGTACTTAACGCTGTAAAAGTGCGACGCTAAATTATACGTTTACGTTGAGATTATGCGTTATTATGTGAATTGACATTGCGTTAATCGGCTCCATTTTTCATAAATCGTGAAGATCCTAAGTATCACCAATTAGTGTTGCTTCACTGCGATTATGCAAATGCATAGAAACGGCGTCCTTGTTTATCAGAGACAGAGTCATTATCTAAATGTCTCCTAGGTTTGGATTATGCTTTAAAATTTGTATACCAATGGCTACAGATTTTTTTTACATTTATTACTAACTGCATTAATTTAATTTATTTCTAAATATTCTACAGTTTTATATTTGCATTCAACCCCTATTTTTTTAAATTTGCGTCCTAATTTACCGTTAGCTTTAACTACTTTTCAGGTAAATATTCTAAATGCCATCGTCAAAATACTTTCGCCCTAAGTGTTATGCCTATTCCTTCCCGAGCTCGGTAACTCGGGAAGGAAATACCCAACAAATAAACACCATGGAGACCGACGGTGTCTCCATGTGCGTGACTGGGCCAGAAGAACATCGGGCCCGCATTGCGAATTGGTTAAAACCAATCCGCGATGAGGGCAATGTCCTTCGGGCCCAGGAAAAACAGCAAAAATAAAACTAATATTGAGTTTATTCTCCCCCTGGCTCGGTTACCAGGGAGAAAAGCACTAAACAAAACACCACGCGGAGATCAATTATATCTCCACGTGCGTATCTGGGTCGGGAGGATGGTAGCTCCGCATTGCGGGTTGGTTTTAACCAATCCGCAATGAGAGCGTCGTTCTTCTGGCCCGGAGGAACCTCTTTAGCAAAAGCTATAAGAGGAACTCAAAATTTAGAGAAAGGGACTCAGTCCAAAAAAGGTCATCATCCTCTCTTTCTCTACTCCACTCTGGTATTACCATTTGAATAAATCCGAACTCATTCTCAAAGTCTTGCCGTAGTTCTATATACTACGAATAACCCTAGTGACCTCTGGGAGGGTCACCAGTTCAGTTCCATTGTGTACTCTGCCTTCACCACCGACCACAACACGAGAACAATAATAACACAACACTGGTAGCAGACAGTTCGACCAAGGGTTAAAATTACTCTAGCAAAGTTTTTGGATCAATTAAAGGTAAGAANACACTGGTAGCAGACAGTTCGACCAAGGGTTAAAATTACTCTAGCAAAGTTTTTGGATCAATTAAAGGTAAGAAAAAAAAAAATTTTTTTTTAATTATTTAATTTCCACTTTATTTCTATTTATTTTATAATTTCCACACATTTTAATTTTTTATTTGAGGGGTGGATGAGAGACTCCATAATACATTGAGAGGCTACCATCTACCATCTGTGTCGGGGTAATAGGAATTTCAACAAAACTAAAATATATTCTTACGTGATACTTCTTCATTGGTGATAAATTTTTGAAATGACTCGATGAATCATATTCAATTTACTTTTCCCTTTGTACAATCACGCTTTGAATATTAGTACAACAAAACTATAAATTATGCAATATTTTATTTTTCCAAGTTTTTCAGCAACGGCGGTCTAAAAAATTTCCATAATCGTGGGTATGCTAGCAATTTCCTCTAAGCTACAACACTGTGGAATATTGTCATATTTGCTTGTCCAAAATTTTTTTTAATGTGTACCAATAACATCGCTTAAATGATCGTATAATTAGTCACCCAAACGCAATAAAGGCCTTATAACAATACGATTTCATTCTAAATCTGATGTTGGCTAATTCATTAGTAATTAGTTGACAAAATTTATGTCGACAACCGCAAATAGTAACACTCGAGACCAGACTGTAATTGTCTAATTACGTGGAGTATAAATTTGGTGGAGGACCATTGAAAGCTTCATGGCTATTTGGTTTGACAATGGCAATCTTTGCAAAATTTACCAAATATTAAAATTCAACCGACGTCTGTGTAAAACAGTAATGCCCGTTTTATGCTTTCTACTAAACCAGATTTTTCGAAAACATGTTCACAACAAATAATCAATTTGAAAAATCAATCCATACCTTTTCATTTCGTTGTCATTGGGATTTACAACCGCTTTTAAAACAAAAAAAAATTTTTTTTTCTTTCTCTTTTTTTTCTCTGAAAAAAAAACAAAAACAAAAAAAAACATACCCCTTCTTACCATTAGCAACTTCGATCATCGTGTTTAGTGGAACCATTTCTATTTTTTTGGGGGAAACGTAAAGAAAAGATTGGAAAGAGTATGTATTGTCGTCATAACGGCTTTATGAGGAAAGAAAACACGACGATTTGAAAAAGCATAAATCGGGTGTAAGAGAAAAAAAAACACACATTCCTTTCTCTTTCTCTTCATCTCTAAAATTTTCATCCCTTACAAACTCAACGTCGTGTTTAATCAATCAGTCCAAACAATCTTCACATAATTGCCAGAAAATTGCGTCTATTAAACAATGATAAGTAATTTCTAATCGAAATTTGATGATGAATCGAATGAATTAGGTCCAAACCCGATAGGTTTTTAACAGAAACCAAGATAAAACTAGAAAATCAGACAAAATCAGTTTTCAACGAAGTTAATTTCCAAGTTACAAACTTCTTTCGATATAAGTTGCTAGAGAGTTGCACCAATTGGTTAATGATAAATGGTTTCTAGTCGAAATCTCATGTTGTTTCCAACGAATTAGGTCCCAGTTCTCTAGGTTGTTAACATACTCAGCTAACAGCTCAAAAATAAGCAATGGTCATTCTCCCCACACAATTAATCAACAAATTACAGATTTTTTTCAATATAAGTATGTAGTGACTCACTTTAACTCGTAAATAATAAGTGAAATTTAGTATAAATTTGATGTTAATCGAATGCAATTGGTTCCACCCCTCTAGGATGTCAACAAACCAAAATTAAAGTTCAAAATATGACAAAGTCATTATCCTAATTCATTTATTAACGAGTTACAGACTGTTCTCGATATAAATTGATAGAGACCTACTTCAATTGGTGAATCATAAGTGATTTCTAAAGGAAAATTGAAGCCGAATCGAATGCATTAGATTCTAGTCCAATAGATTAGCAAAAAAAAAAATATAATAATGGACTCTTTGTAGAAAAAATGCAAACTTAAGAAACGCAAAACTTAAACTCCACTTCACTACATTAAATTTACATATATTTTTCTTTGTGTTTCAATTTTATTTCGGTTTTCTTACCCTTACACACGAAAAATGTATTAATACACTTCAACTCCACATGTTGAAAATAGCCTGTGAGATTTTCAACTTGGGATAAGAAAAATAACACGCAAGAAATCCAAAACCGAACCAAAACCTTTTTTTCACTATTATTTATTACAGTTCTACTTCCGGTTTTTTCCTTTTTACACGCATGGGGTATACATACACCCAACCCACACATGCTGGAGATATCTGATAATATTTTCTACTTGTGATATTTGCACCACCAAACAAAATTTTTTTTTGTCTTTTCCCCTTCATTTACTTTCTTACTCATAAAATTAATTCTTCCTTTGCTTCTAATTTTATTATTACCATACGTCAGGTACAATGTAACCTGGTCATAACGCCACCAACCTTATGCAACACCTATACTAGTCCACCTATGCATCTTCATTGGTCTTAGTTGACCAATATTATTTTGATCTAGTAAATGGTATATAATAATTCTATTCTTCCTAATCAACGATTGTATCAACATTGGTTCTGAGAATTTAATTTGGTTTTATTTATATTCTACCTTTCAAATTTTTACAGTTGAAGT
Organism: Holacanthella duospinosa; assembly: GCA_002738285.1. NCBI lineage: Eukaryota > Metazoa > Arthropoda > Collembola > Poduromorpha > Neanuridae > Holacanthella > Holacanthella duospinosa. The sequence goes on along the minus strand of NIPM01000200.1, from coordinate 122,782 downwards.
ACAAAAACACAAATTTTTTATACGACTACACCCGACTACTCCGACTACATTTTCCTGAAGACACGTTCCGCCATGGCCACATCCAATTCATTTTAATTCAACATAATATGAATTACAGGTTCTATTCAAAACGAAACGAAACATAATAAATATACATTTTACTTTAAACAATTTTTGAATATTCTACATGATAATACCTTTTTTAGTCAGCAACACTAAAAAATGTGCCTCGAGGTTCATCCTGTCATATTTATCTAAAATATGGGGATGATTAATGAGAGTAGTCGATAATACATCACAATAGATTTTTAAATTCTCCACATCGTCGTTCCGATCTAAAATTAATTCTACCATTGATTCAGGTAAATTTTTTAGCAGACACACTTCATTTAACCAACGGTGAAGACAAATCTTCCCTTCCATTTCTTCACTAAAAATTAAGCCCTCTACAATAACCCAGCACATATTGTCTATGTACTGATATTCTTCTAGTAATTCTCGCACAGCTTCCCTAATATAGAAGTCATTCCAGGTCCTCGGTTGTGCGCCCCGATCCTTTAGTTTAGCAACAGTGAACTCTTCTTTTAACGCAATTTTTATTTGTGGTACACTCCTAATAAATAAATTATATATATAATTAATATATTCTTTCTATAAAGAACTATATGATCTTACGTCCTGTCAGCAACTCCTAGCGATTCTAACCACGCTTCCAGAGTTAAATTAGGTAACGGTCGGTTGGCCATTTCCCCTAATTTCTCACTCGTACTGTTTCAAATCCACAAGATATTCACACTCGGCTCTTCTTAATGCCAGTTATAAAATCGTACTAACTATCACACCCTTTTCTGTACGCATATTTATTAGTGCGTGCTTCCCAACTATTTATAGCCTTCACTTCATCTCTAGGGGTAACAATTTCACCAACATACATCATTGATTTTTATCAGGACTTAGAAAATTTTCTTGAACAGTGTGTAGTGTAACCTGTACTCTTTTGCTTCACTACACATTTCTCTATTGAGTGTCAGTGATTCAATTAATCTACATTACACTCAGTTTCAACATCTCATATGTAATACTAATTACACTATGCAGACTACCATACCTATCTAAGGTATACGTCATTTCATTATCATCATTCCCTTTTATAGTTCAGTGCTATAATACCAACACAAGTAAAACAACCCCAAAAGTGAAATACGCAGAGGTATTATCTCATGCCTCTCGCATGAGTTTACTCTCGTATACCAGTG
>NIPM01000200.1:103306-121490 GCA_002738285.1 Holacanthella duospinosa | reverse complement strand
CAAAAGTGAAATACGCAGAGGTATTATCTCATGCCTCTCGCATGAGTTTACTCTCGTATACCAGTGTAACTTATTGTGATTTTTTACCCTTATTATACCTCAAAAGTGAAATACGCAGAGTTATTATCTCATGCCTCTCGCATGAGTCTACTCTCGTATACCAGTGAAAGTTAACGTGTCTCCTTACCATTATTATAATTTAAAAGTGAAATACGCAGAGTTATTATCTCATGCCTCTAGCATGAGTCTACTCTCGTATACCAGTTAAAGTTAATGTGTCTCCCTACCATCATTATAATTCAAAACTAAAATACCTAGAGTTATTAGCTCATGTCTCTCGCATGAGTCTATTCTCGTATACCAGTGCAAGTTATTTCGACTCCTTACCATCATTATAATCCAACAGTGAAATACGTAGAGGTATTAACTCATGCCTCTCGCATGAGTTTACTCTCGTATATCAGTGAAAGTTAGTGTGATACCTTCCCTCACAATATTAGTACTCCCCGAAGTGAAAAACGCAGAGTAATCAACTCATTGCCTCTCGCATGAATTTACTCTTGTATATGTGTGAAAGTTATAAGTGATCCCTCAACTCACAAATATTATATCTTCTAGTGTAATACAGAGTAATCAACTCATTGCCTCTCGCATGAATTTACTCTTGTATATGTGTTAAAGTTATTAGTGATACCTCAAATTACAAATATTATATCTTCTAGTTTAATACAGAGTAATCAACTCATTGCCTCTCGCATGAATTTACTCTAGTATATTTGTGAATGTTAAAGTGATCCNGTAATCAACTCATTGCCTCTCGCATGAATTTACTCTAGTATATTTGTGAATGTTAAAGTGATCCCTCAAACCGCCCCATTCTTATACCTCTAAAAGTGAAATACGCAGAGAAATAATCTCATTGCCTCCCGCATGAGCCTACTCTCGTATATGTGTGAGTGTTATTGTGCCCATGTGTTTAGTATATTCTACAATAAAATACCAGAGTAATTACTTCATTGCCTCTCGCATGAGCTTACTCTCGTACCACAGTGAGTGTTAGTGTAACCCTCCACCATATCCTACCATACCCACCTTGGTTAATCTTCCAATTCCCCCTTCTGGAATCAAAAGTGAACGTGTTTGTTAAAACTTATCTACAAACTACACTTGGGTAATTTTTGTGAATTTCTTTTAGTGACAGTGTTAGTCAAGTGAAGTGAAAAAGTGACCAGTGAGTGAGAAGTAATCTCGTTCATTACGGGTGAGCTTACTCTAGTGTTATAGTGAGCACTACAGTACGTACGGATGAAACTAAAATTGTGAATACGTTCATAATACATTTTTATCCAGTACAATGACCACCACTCCAAAAGCCTGTCTACCCCCAGTGTCCCCTCCCACCTACAGTGCTCTCGCTACCGAAAGTGCTAGTGACTTCTTAGAAGCATTTTCCCTATGTGCTGGTGCAAATAACTGGAGTGAGGAAATTATGGCAACACAATTTCCTCTTACTCTACGTTCTGCAGCACTTGACTGGTTTCTTAACCACATAAGTGCTTTGAAACTAAAACACACACGCGAATCAACCAACTACAGGGACCCCACCTTTAAAGAATTAAAAGAAGCTTTCGTTCATGTGTTTAGCCGTCGCTCTTACCGCGACGAGGCTATGGAACGCATATTAAATCGAAAGAAACGTGAATCCGAAACAGTGGACACTTTCGTCCAAGTCTTCAGTAAATTACTGAACTCATATGATCCCAAAATGGAAGAAACGGATAAAATTCGTTTNCCAAGTCTTCAGTAAATTACTGAACTCATATGATCCCAAAATGGAAGAAACGGATAAAATTCGTTTCATTTCACTTGCAGTGCCAGTGTAACGTCTAGCTCAGTGTTGGCAAAATAACCCAACCACTCTCGAACAGTTCAGTGATAATTACCGCAATGCGGAATATGTAGACTCCATTATTCACAAAAGTGAATCTGAATCAGTGCTAGCTATCAAATCGGTTGAGATTGCCAAGGAAGTAGCTATTAACGCTATAGTAGAGGCTGCCACGGCAGCCTCTACTCAAGCGTTTCAGAGCGAACCCAATCAATCCAAAACACAACCATTTACCAATAAGATAAATCGCAAGGTTAATACAACACAGGTAAGTGCATCATACCCCACAAACTACCCCACACCAGAACCTAACAATCCCAATACAAGCTCATGTTATCGCTGCGGTATGGTTGGGCATCAACGAGCATTGTGCACTCGTAAAGTGTTCTGCTCAACACATAATTCTTCAAGCCATGACACTNCTCAACACATAATTTTTCAAGCCATGACACTACAGTCTGTCGCGGAGTATTTCCTCAATCTAATCTTTTAAACATTTATGGGAGAGCACCTTACCCCAGTTTAGTGATGCGACCACCCCGGTACCATGGTATACGAGGTGCTATGAATCGTCCAAGCCGCCCATTCTTTACGAATCGGATGGGTTTGTCGAACAACTTTCAAATACGTGCTCCCCCGAACCAAGTTCAAAATTTCCGTCCATCAATTCGTCAAGGACAATATATCCGTCCACATACATTTCCACCAACAAATACGCAAACGTACCACAATNCATTTCCACCAACAAATACGCAAACGTAGCACAATTAACCAAACCTGTAATAAATCCTACTGACTCATACACTACGTCCACTACATACGATCCAAATGTAAAAGTTTCATCCACCAGTGAACTTCATTCTTTTATATTACNTTCATTCTTTAATATTACAGGTTGGCATGGGATGCGGACTTATCCGTATACCTATTTTAATAAATGGGTTTTCAGTGTTAGCTCTTTTAGATACAGGTGCTACAAAATCGCTATTACATAGTGACTTTACTTCTACAATGGACCCGCTTAATTCCAATATTCAATTAGTAGGCATAACTGGTTCATGATTTTAAACTACCAGCCCTATTAGGCAGTGATTTTTTACAACACGCCGCGTCCGTTATTAATTACAAAGATAATTTATTACAAATTGGTAGTGAAACACTACCAATTCACTTAGTAGCATCTACACATCCTACTAAATCAGCATTTTGCATAGCAACTCATCATTCGCTTTCACCCGTTCCCTACGCATTACCTTCCATAGCTGAGAGTGAAGTGCACAAGTTAATATTTTACCCTCACTCAGTTATTCTTCACGATATTGTAGGAGGTCTAATCATTCTGAACTCTGATCAAGCTAGGAATGATTCCACCTCCAGTGCGAAACCGCCTTCACAACAAAATGCCCCATTATCACAAATTTTACAAACACAAACACAGGTACACTCTCCCATTTATTCAAATGGAAGCAATCATAATGATAATACCCTCCGGGATGGTTTACTAGATACCCTCCGGGATGGTTCATTAAATACCCTCAGGGATGGTCAAATAAATTTAAAAAATACCCTCCGGGATGGTTCATTAATTACCCTCCGGGATGGTTCAAAAAGAAATACCCTCCGGGATGGCTTAAATACAAATACCCTCAGGGATGGTTTATTAATAAGTACCCTCCGGGATGGTTTAAATTGTAATAAAGTAGAAATATGGCCTTTATGCCATTATGACAATTCCGCTGCCCCTTCATGTTCCATTACAGCTGTACCACACTATCAATCTATGGAATGTGAATCGGACTGAGGAATGATTCCGGAATCAAGTCATTTTTCATTCAATACCCTCCGGGATGGTTCAATACTTAGAAATACCNACTGAGGAATGATTCCGGAATCAAGTCATTTTTCATTCAATACCCTCCGGGATGGTTCAATACTTAGAAATACCTTCCGGGATGAAAGTATAATAAATACCCCCCGTGATAGAAATATAATAAATACCCTCCGGGATGGAAATACCCTCCGGGATGGAATAAATACCCTCCGGGATGGAAATGTAATAAATACCCTCCGGGATGGAAATACCTTTCGGGATGGAAATATAATAAATACCCTCTGGGATGGAATAAATACCCTCCGGGATGGAAATATAATAAATACCCTCCGGGATGGAAATACCCTCCGGGATGGAAATACCCTCCGGGATGGAAATATAATAAATACCCTCTGGGATGGAAATATAACATTAAGGCCGATGACCACGGCAACACTCGCACACATTACCCCCAGATATGGTTATTTAAGACGGATGGTCTCGGCAAATTCAAAAAATTTAAATAAATGGGAGAATGCACTGCCTAACGCAACTAAAGTAAATAAAGTATCTACAACTTCATTAGAAAATACACATTCGAATATGTCAAAAATATTACAAACAATAAATAAACTTCAACAACAACACCCCATTCAACCTCACACACAATTTCCACACACTCTTCCAGGCTTAATTATTTCACCAAATACNAATATGTCAAAAATATTACAAACAATAAATAAACTTCAACAACAACACCCCATTCAACCTCACATACAATTTCCACACACTCTTCCAGGCTTAATTATTTCACCAAATATACCATGTATTTGTGAATCTAATCCTTGCAAAAATTATCATATTTTATCTGCTATTCCTCAACAGTTACTTAATTTTGACGAAAATACAAGACAACACATAAATGTATTATTTAAACTTTTGGATCACATAAAGGTGGTGGAACACAGACTAAAACTAGAGGAATTATTACTTGAATATCACGACGTATTTTCTCATAATGATGAGGACATTGGTTGTATACGCCATTATAAACATGAACTTGACCTCAAACCTGGCGCAAAACAGTGCAACATTCACCCTATTGGAAAAGTCACCAAGTTAGGGAATTTGAAGCCAAAACCATGGCGAAACTAAAACGCCAAGGGATCATGATCGAAATCGAAAGTGAATGGGCTTCACCCACTCACACTGTTATCGGCGGACATCGTCAAGCTACTGGACAAGACTCATGGAGATTTTGTGTAGATTATCGTGCAGTAAATTTGGGATTACAGGTAGACACCATGCCGTTACCCCGTGTAGAATTTTGCCAGAATTGGTTATATGAACGGATAGCTTATCGCACATCCCTTGACTTGAAAAAGGTTATTATCAGTTAGAGTTATCCGAAGCTATTATCCCTAGTAGTTACGTAGTTACAGCAGACACCACAGGATGTTTCACACGATTGTTTTGGGTTAGCTACCGCACCAGCGGGTTTTCAAAGAGTAATGCAACTAGCTTTTCATGAATTATTATGGAAAAATGTTTTAGTTTACATAGACGATGTAACCATCGCAGGCAAAACATTCCCTGAGTACCATCATGCAATGAAACACACATTAGCTCAAGCAAGGAACTTTAATTTCAAATTTACACCAGGAAAATCTATTATTCTCCCAGACGAAATGCCATCATTAGGTGCAGGTATTTCATCGCAAGGAATTAAACCTGACCCTAGGAAAATTGCTGCCATTATTGATCTCCCTATCCCGAAATCAGTAAAAGACATTCAAAAATGGGTTGGAGCAGTAAATTATTACAGAAAACATTTACCACATGTAACCGAACTCCTACATCCCTTGTTACAACTTACAAAGAAAAACGCTAAATATAAATGGGGACAGGAAGAAGAAGTTAGCTTTCAAACAACAAAGCAACTTCTTACTTCAGCTCCTTTACTCCGAAATCCCACATCACCAAATGATGAACTATATTTACATACGGATGGCTCTAAAAAAGCTATAGCCGGAGTCCTCATGATTAAGGATTCTACTGGAGAATTTCCAGTAGGATATTTTAGTCGTATTCTATCTGACTCTGAAAGCAGATTCTCAGCTACAGAAATAGAATGGCTTGCAGTAAAACGATCCATACAATTTTTTCACATATGGTTACAATTTACCACATTTTATCCCGTAGTAGATCACAAACCATTTCTCGGTAGGAGATTTACATGTAAAGGCGCGTATACAACAATGTCGGCGTCTCGTCTTCTTAACTGGAGTCTAGAAATCCAGCAATATTCCTTTATTATTAAACATTGTTCAGGTAAAGCCCATTTAGTACCCGACATNGTCTAGAAATCCAGCAATATTCCTTTATTATTAAACATTGTTCAGGTAAAGCCCATTTAGTACCCGACATTTTAAGTCTCCTTTCCACAACAGAAATGGATGATATAAATTACACAAACGCCATGAACAATTTCCAGCAAGACCCCCAAATATTTCAAAAATACGAACAATTCATCAAAGAATTAAGTAGTCTTGGGTCCACTTCTCCTAATATGCCAGACGGTGAACTAATCCCCATATTTTTACCAACGACTTCCTACTAGTTGAAATGCAGCGATTGGATTCTGAATGTATTGCCATCATGACAAACATTCACGATCTTAAGCTTTATAAAAAATTTGTAATCCATAATAATATATTGTATAATGTAAAAGCAGGACATAGGCGAGTGTACTTACCCAGAGTTTTGCGCAGTGAAACATTACACAATGCTCACAACATTCCATCCTCTGGGCATTTAGGATTTACCAAAACCTTATTTAGAATACTTTCCCATGCTACTTGGAAAACTATTAAGCATGATGTATATCAACATATTCTAACATGCGAAAGTTGCATTAATTATAGACGCAACTATGGTAAGATACCAGGTCACCAAAAACCTTTGCCTATAGGAAAATATCCCTTCCAATATATTACTGTGGATTTGATAGGTAAAGTGCCCTCAAGTTCAAACAATTCGATATTCATTGCTGTAGCAATTTGTTCACTAACACGCTTTTGTGAAATCCAAGCGTTGCAAGCAGCTACAACAGAAGTTGTAGCTCAATGGCTACAATCTGCTGTAATCACACGCCATGGTTTTCCTGAATTCATAGGTAGTGATAATGGTCCTTGCTTTATAAGTAAGCTTTATGAGCAGTTTACTAAGTTTTTTGGTTGCGAAGTTAGAAGAATTTCTCCATACAATCATAAAGGTAATGGATTAAGCGAACGAATAAACGCAGTGATTCACTCTATTATTTCGCATTATGTTAAAACTGAGCCTCAAACGTGGCATTCACTAATTCCACTAGTCCAAATGGCTATTAACTCAACCCAACACACCAGTACAGGTTTTAGTCCCTTTTATTTACTATACGGTCGAGAAATGTCTCGNACTGAGCCTCAAACGTGGCATTCACTAATTCCACTAGTCCAAATGGCTATTAACTCAACCCAACACACCAGTACAGGTTTTAGTCCCTTTTATTTATTATACGGTCGAGAAATGTCTCGAATTATGGGAATTGACGCGTTTAGGCTTACACAAAGCGCAACAAAAGTCTAAAACCAAAATTGATTCTACTCGAAAGATTCAAAGTTATTGTTATAACAATAATCTTAGATACACTCCAAACCTGTGATTAATCTCAAATAGTTTTTCCATATTTGTTATGTAGGTCATCTAAACCAAAAGTAATCAATAGTCATACCTTCAACAGCTTTGTCCTAATTTAATTCTACTAACATTGCTTTCTTTGAGTTTAGAAAGGAGTGAGAAACTAGGAGCAAGAAAGAAAGCATGTAGAATACTCCTGTTAAATATCCACTCAAAAGCAAATAAAGTCTAACATTTTACTTCAATTTTAACTTTAATTTAGTGGCCCAACAAAGCTAAATCCATTGTATAACAGTTATAACATAGGGGATATAATCACTTTACAATTTAAAGTGCCGCTCATAGAGGGTCAAGCTTCCAAATGAGCTCTAAATATAAAACAAGTATAAGATAGAAGAAAAACTATCTGAACTAAATTATAAAATTCGGGATTTAGTAACCCAACAAACCCAAATAGCGCATTTACATCGGATGCATTTAGCGCCCACTCTTAAGAGTGAGGAAGACGAACCAGAAATGTTGTACCAATCTCGCGACGACTTANCATTTAGCGCCCACTCTTAAGAGTGAGGAAGACGAACCAGAAATGTTGTACCAATCTCGCGACGACTTATTGAATGAACTAGCTAATGCGGAAACCCTCATTCAATGTCTCTCGACAATTAATTTTGAACCAAAACATGTCGTAGAGAATTCCCAATATATAACATTAAACTAACAACCCTACCAAATATTACTCCATTTAATCACCCAACCATTGACCATGGAGTTATTCACGTCCATGATGAATNCTACCAAATATTACTCCATTTAATCACCCAACCATTGACCATGGAGTTATTCACGTCCATGATGAATAAATTACTTACCAATAGAATAATATTTGTAGATTGTTGGCCTGCTGACGAAATAGTTATTCAAACTATCGGTCCACGACCAAGTACTTCATTTACTTATATAAAAATAATAAACCCTAAGCACATACATATATATTATATAGATTCTAATCTTATCATAGATAATATTCACACGTTAGTAAACACCGCCCCTACTTTTGAATTTATTATATGTGGAAACATATGGCCGTCTTTTGTTTTTCTTTTTCTTATTCACCAAAGATTCAAAAATCGTCTTTATATTTCAGTATTCAATTTGTTTACATTACTGTTACCACAAGAAAGTGATAAAAATGCAGTAGTTGATAACGTATTAGCGCACATTCCTAAAGCTATTATCCACCTTAAACAACTAGATATTATTCCATTAGATAACGACACAGACTCTGACGATGAGGATGAACCATATTCAGATCCTACCTTAAAGATCCCTAAGAAACCGTTTTCAATACCTTTATCATTCCAATTACCAGATACCCCCATTCGTTCAGCTTCCCGTTCACCCGCAGTAAACCAATCTGAACGACGGGAAATTCCAGGTTATTCAGGCACTTATCCCGCTAACTATAGACTTCGATACGGAAGAGGATCACCTCTCCCCTCACCATCAACCCCAAACAAATCAGGAAAGTCCGTTAACAGAATTTTCTTTCCTCCTAAAGCCACATCCACCAGTTCAAACCCAGCACTTGCACCTAATATTGAAGTGAATAATCCATATATTTCTTTACAAAATTCGCAGTCACAGCCAGTACCTAGTCTTCCGACTAGCGCACTACCAGCATCAGCAGTAACCAGCACCGCAGGTTCAAGTCGACCTCATAGGACACTCACGTTACCAAAGCATTTACAAGATTATTATTTATATTAATAATAACAGAATCACAAAATGATTTTAGTTAGACGATACACACTCATTTTCATGAGTGTAGTGATTTTCTTTTCAACCTCTTCAGGAAATACAACGGACATCCTATTGGATCGTAATCACGATCCAATCATCCAAAAATATTTCAACAATTTAGAACCAAAAACTCCGATTCTCCACTTTTGTCAAGGCTATGAGTCTGGAACTCATTACTGAATCCCAAAATTTGCAGATTTTAAGTGCGATTTGTTACCCGAAATTCAAGCAACTACCATGGTAAGCATCACGTTGTGGGCTCCTGACATCGCCCTCCAACAAATTGAATCTTACCACTGTTATTCAATCAAAAAATTTAAAAGAATGAGTTTTTTCTTTTTTGGATCTTACTCCACGGAAGAGTATCAGGGTGCAAATCCTGTTACTTTAGACGAGTGTCACGACATGATTCATCGAAATACAGCACCCAACGGAATCCAATTGAAACAAATTCAACCAGGTCTTTTGGGAACAAATGTTTCCCTAACTCTCGACACTTATTCTTGGCCATACACTGAAATTGATACCGTTGTTAATTTTATTATACAATAGTACAATCCACTGTATCCAATGAAAACGGAAATATAATCGCTCCAGTACGACTATCCGAACAGTGTAGTGCTACGAAGGGATATTGTAGGGCAAATGAATACAGTTACTTGATTTGGAAACCGGAAACAATCAACCAATGTAGATTGAAGAAGTATTCCAAAACGCAGTGCATGTTCACTAATAACGAGCGTTTGACGTGCCCAGTAGACAGTATCGCCATTCATTTAACACGGCCTAAGTTATATTGCGGAAAATTATGGGTAGGCATGTCCAAACAACACATATTGTTTTGTCAAGATGTATTCGGGGAAATTGATAATCAAATTTCCACAACCTTAGAATTTGAGCAAGCCGTAACTTCACTCAGTTCACGACGTAAACGTAAAATACCAGTTTATGTATCCTCAGGAAACAAAAAGGTTGTAGTATTACCACCTTTAGTGACGGTTATACCCATGAATGTAGATTCAATAAATACACCAGTATTCAATCGCAAGCCAGAGTCAAAACAAAAGTATCTTGAAACAACGGAAGTTGAAATTTATAATACTCAAANAGTATTCAATCGCAAGCCAGAGTCAAAACAAAAGTATCTTGAAACAACGGAAGTTGAAATTTATAATACTCAAATATCTTTTGAACCGAGTATTTCGAGCTCAGTCGAGCTAGACTCTCTGAATTTCACAGTTCCCATGTTCCCCTTACCACCCAATATTACAAAACGTAATTTCGTCATCCCAGTTATTCCGCAAGAAATAGTGTTAACTACTATCACCCTACCTCCCGTTCCGTTTCATTTGCTAAACAAATTCAAAATCAATCATGCCGTCGACAAAGTATCCAACGAAAATAACCCGTATTACGTTTCTCCGGATAGCATAACAATATTTCCGGACGATCCACCCGAGCCTAATCGACCAATTCCATTGGCTGGCTCAGGTACCAAAAATTCACGTCCCAGGAATCGACTACCAATCCTTTCACAAGCTGAGTACTCTGAGATGAAAACACGTGATAAAGCCAGACAGGATTTGTTAAATTTACCCATTGTGCAATCAACTACAATAGAGTATCCCACTGAATTTGACAATTACAGCCATTTTAAAAAGCAAACACTAAAACCAATTTCAAATAATGACGAGCAAGTACAAAAAATTACATCAGCAGCAGGTTTAGACGAAGGTCTAACTGACTGTTCGTAGAAATACATAATTTTAGGATATCACAAACTATGATTCTTCATATGACCTTTGCGCCTTATCTCACTCATTCTCATTTGTAGACACTTTAATTAGAATATCTCATTACCTTCACATTAGAACCACTTGTAATTCAACTCTGTAAAAATTGATATGAATTTTTTTTTTGTACATGAATTGTAAAATATCGGCTCTTCTAATAAACAGAGATAAATTGAATTTACAGCCGTCTACCGGGTTTTTTCATTTTGGTCTCTGGGACTCATCTCAATTCAAGTCTCCCGTTGCAGTTACTCATTTTTTCACAAACATTTTTCCAATTTCTCAGCGTTATTGGGATTTGGCTGCAATCTCTCACTTCAATATGGCCGCAGCCCTGGCTACACTCCTCAAGAAACATCAATCTCTGCAACAGAGGGTTGAACTTCACGAACGAGTCGTCGTCTTGTACGACAACAAGACTTCAGGAAACACTATCGTCATAGCAAACAGGTTAGTGGAAAAGTTCGAGACTGAGCCATGATAAAATCATTACCGCAACTACTGATGATGACGACATCAGCGATGCCTCTTGTGCTTTCTCAGATATTCAAAAGATTCTACTAAAAATGGAAGAAAAGCTTCTTGGACTGCAATCAAGTGATGAGATAAGTCAGAACAAAGCTTCAACAGTATCAAATTTTCGTTTGGAAAGAATAAAACTTCCTCAATTCAGTGGCAAGTTCTCCGAATGGGAAGAATTCAAGGACCTTTTCACCTGTGCGGTAGTTAATAATCCCTTGATTAGTGCTAAGGAGAAGATGGTGTACTTAAAAACTGGACTCATAGGAGAAGCGTTAGCCGTTATTCACTCGTTTCCAACTACTGTAACAAGTTTCGAATCAGCTTGGGAATTGGTGAAGAAGAGATATTCGAATCCTCGTGAAATCGCTTTCTCCCACCTAAAGAAACTGTATGACCATCCCCGTGCCCAAGATTCAGCCTCTGACCTCCGAAGGGTTACGGATGTGGTGAATGAAATAAACCGCTCTCTAACCTCTCTTAAAATTCCTGTAGACAAGTGGGATGTCATTCTCACCTTTTGGATACTCAAGAAGCTGGATGATCAGACGAGACGAGAATGGCTGCTCACACAGAACGTGGAGCTTCCCACACTCAATGATCTGATCGAATTCCTCGAGACGAGAGCAAGGGCACTCGATGACTCACTCTCGAAGACGCAACGAATACAACGACCCTCCGTCTCCGTTAAGACTGCTCATCTGGCTTCTACTGGAAAGGTTTACACTTCAACCTCAACACCTCGCAAAGGATGCGCCGATTGCGGTGAAAGTCACGCTCTTCACCTGTGTGAATCCTTCGGGAAGAAATCAATGTCAGATCGAATTAATCTCGTTAAACAGCACAACCTCTGCTTTAATTGTCTAGCTCGTGGGCACTCATCTTCAAAGTGTGAGAGCAAGTTAAGCTGTCACCACTGTCGCCAAAAACATCATTCATTAATTCATTCTGAGAAGCAATGTACTTCTTCGTCACAACAACCGATTGCTATAAAACAACCTTTAACGGAAATAACTTCAACAAATACACGAGTGACATCTTCTCTCGCACACTGCTCTGTCGCAAGAACCTCAACCCAAGCACTTCTCCAAACCGCTCTCGTTGATGTTGTCAGTTCCAAAGGAAAGAAAGTTCCAGTGAGAGTGTTCCTAGGCAGTGGAAGTGAAGTAGAATTTATCTCTTCAAGCTGTGTGCAGAAGTTGGGACTATCACAATTTGGAAGAAAAGTTCAAGTCACGGGTATCGCTGGAGTAGACTGTGGATCTACTCTTGGCAGCGTCAAACTTTCTCTCTATTCTAAGGTGACCACATACACTCTTACCATATCTGCAGAAGTTATAGATAAGGTTACCAAAGGTAATCTGCCACAGTACGAGGGTGAAATGAAGTTTAGACATCTAGAAGGACTTCCCCTCGCTGATCCATTGTTCTGGAAACCAGGCCCAGTGGATATCATACTCGGAACTCGTCATATTTCAAAACTCAAACTAGAAGGAATAAGACATGGGTGCAACGGAACCCCATCAGCCGAAAACACTCAGTTTGGATGGATACTTTCGGGACTCCTTAAATATAAGGATCACCAGCACTTCCATGATGCTCAGCCCAACTCTACGATTGTGAACCAGAGCACAACAACTCCTCAACTCATTTCGTGCGAAGATTACGGTGGTAAGGACTATGATAGGGACCTCTGTACGCTAGAGGATCGTATTCAACCCGCCACTACTCTAAGTAGTGCCACGGGTGGGAATGATCTGGTCTTAGCTCTAAGTCCCCGGTGTAGATCCGATGACCCATCAGAACCTGTCTCAAACTCGCTTCTTCCTGTACTAACAGATGAAGCTATGCTCAATATCACCTTAACGAAGTTTTGGGAAACTGAAGAAGCAGAACCACTACTCACTCCTCGCTCACTGGACGACACAATTTGCGANAATATCACCTTAACGAAGTTTTGGGAAACTGAAGAAGCAGAACCACTACTCACTCCTCGCTCACTGGACGACACAATTTGCGAAAGAAACTTCTCAAGCACAACCAAACGCGAATCTGATGGACGTTACGTGGTTTATCTTCCATTTCGTCAATGTCATTCCCCTCTTGGAGACTCTTTCTCAGTCGCACGGTCGCGGTTTCTGTCAGTAGAACGACGCATGCTCAGAGACCCTGAAATAGCTCAAATCTATAACGACTACTTCACNTCGCGGTTTCTGTCAGTAGAACGACGCATGCTCAGAGACCCTGAAATAGCTCAAATCTATAACGACTACTTCACAAGTCATTTGGAATCAGGTGTTATGGAGCTACTGCCCTCTCATGAAGTCCAGCCTGCTTCCTCAAAGTGCTACTATATGCCTTACACTGAAGTAGTTAAACCGAGTAGCACCAGCACAAAAGTTAGAATTGTTTTTGACTGTTCCGCAAAAACTAATAATGGACCATCTCTTAACGACATTCTATACCCGGGGCCTAAACTCCAAGTAGACTTAGTTTCACTCCTCATAAGGTTCCGAACCTACCCAATCGCTATTTCAGCAGACATCGAAAAATTCTTTAATCAAGTTTCTGTGCATCCAGAGCACAGAGACTTTCAACGCCTCATCTACCGCTCATTACCATCCCTCACGATGAAGCACTACAGAATGAAGAGAATTATGTTTGGAGTTACTAGTGCTCCATACTTGGCTTCACGCGCTCTCCATCAACTTTTCTTAGACGACTGTGACGATCCGGAAATTGCAAGAGTCATAAACGAGGACACTCTGGTTGACAACGTTCTTACAGGAGCGTTTGACCTACCATCAGCACTACATATTCGAAATACACTTTTGGCAGTCATGGCCAAAGGAAAATTTCAGCTCCGGAAGTGGGCATCCAATGATGTTGGAGTATTAGATTCCATTCCAGAAGCAAACCTTGAGTGTCAACTACCTCTGAATATTGTAGATTCCGGAGGTTTGCCCACCCTTGGNTCCATTCCAGAAGCAAACCTTGAGTGTCAACTACCTCTGAATATTGTAGATTCCGGAGGTTTGCCCACCCTTGGGCTGAACTGGAATCCGTTAAGTGATTCATTGTCTGTGGTCATTCCTACAATGGATAGCAGAATTTCTCACACCAAAAGAACAGTACTATCTCAAGTCGCTCGGATCTTCGATCCACTTGGGTGGATCTCGCCCGTCTCAATTCGTGCTAAGATTTTGTTAAAGGATCTTTGGAAACAGAAACTGGATTGGGATACACCCATTACCTCCTACGACTCAAGCAAGTGGAACACAATAGTCTACGACTTGAGTCTACTCACCGAGTACAGCATCCCTCGATGTTATTCTGCATTACGTCAGAGCAGTGACAAAGAACAACCAGTCAAGTACGAGTTATTTGGATTTGCGGATGCTTCCAACAGCGCATGTGCAGCAGTGGCCTACATACGAACCACATCTCCAGTTAGCGTCAAAGTCTCACTCATAGGAGCCAAAACAAAGGTTTGTCCGGTGAAAGGAGACACAACCCCTCGACTCGAACTCAACTCCGCCAAATTACTTGCAACATTTCTAAAAACTATTAAGAATTCACTTCGAGTTCCTATAGCCTCAATCACTTGTTTTTCAGACTCAACCAGTGTCATAGCATGGTTGGATCCTGCCTCCACCTCGTCTAAAACTAAAGGACCGTATGTGCTTAATCGAGTTCGTTATATTCAGCACGCTCTTCTCGGAACTAAGTGGTTGCATGTTAGTGGGTCAGAAAACCCTGCTGACTGCGCTTCACGGGGAATACGTGCAACAGAATTTAAGAAACACTCTCTTTGGTTGGAAGGTCCCGATTGGCTCTCACAACGTAACTTTATTTCATATCTACCATTGTAGAATCAATTTCCCCTTCTCCGTCTGCTATTTTACTGCAACGCCTATCCTCATATTTAAAGATTCAACGCAGCATGGCATATATTCTACGCTTCGTCTCAAATCTTAGAAACAAGGTCAAGGTCACTGGACCACTCACGGCATATGAGATGGAGACTTCCTTAAAAGAATTCATACGAGATGTCCAGCAAAAAGAATTTAAGAAAGAAATTAAACAACTGCTCAACGAATCTATCCTGTCACCTAAAAATCTTAAATATCTCGCGCCGTTCATTGATCAAGAAGGACTCGTTAGAGTCGGAGGACGACTCACAAATTCAGCATTTGTTTATGGGAAGAAGCATCCTCTTTTACTACCAAAAAATCACAATTTTTCGGTTCTGGTAGCACGTCATTTTCATTGCCTTCACCAGCACGCTGGACCCACACTTCTCCTCTGTCTACTACGTGAAAAATTCTGGGTTCACAGAGGTCCTACGCTAGTGAAGAAAGTGGTACGGTCCTGCATCATTTGTCATCGTAGCAAACCTAGACCTCTCCAGCAATTAATGGGTGACCTACCGCAACTTCGAATCACACTTTCAAGACCCTTTGCGCATACAGCAATGGACTTCGCAGGTCCATTTATCCTAGCCATTCAAAAAGGAAGAAATCCGAAGCTTGTCAAAGGTTATGTATGTGTGTATGTTTGTATGGCAGTGTAAGCCATACATATCGAACTTGTCAGCGACCTTTCAACACAAGCATTCATTGCCTCCTTACGCCGCTTTGTTTCTAGAAGAGGATTACCTAAAGCTCTCTACAGTGATGGTGGGAAGAATTTTGTCGGAGCGAAGAATGAACTTGACAAACTGACTTCTCTTCTCACCTCTTCGCAATACAACCGAATTATGTCAGATTATTGCTCCTCGTGTGAAATTTCGTTCAACTTTAATCCTCCTCTCTCTCCACATCATGGCGGACTGTTCGAAGCAGCGATAAAATCTTTTAAATACCACCTCCAAATAATAATAGGAAATCGGCATCTCTCCCTGGAAGAGAAGACAACCGTTTTGTGTCAAGTTGAGTCTGCCCTCAATTCGCGTCCATTAACTCCAATGTCCACTGATCCTTCAGATTGTAGTGCACTCACACCTGCACATTTTCTAGTCGGCGGGAGCCTCCATGCACTACCGGATGAAGAACTTAGTGGAACTAAACCAGGCGTTCTAACTCGTTGGACTACAGCTCAGCAAATATTTCAAATATTTTGGAAACGTTTCTATTCGGAGTACCTCCAGACTCTCCAATCTCGTCCGAAGTGGTTATCCAATCTACCTAACATAGAACCTGGAGTGTTGGTGTTAGTCAAAGAGTCTGCTGCCGCTTTCTCCTCTCACAAATGGTTCCTAGCACGTATCACTCAAGTCTTTCCAGAATCAGATGGAAGAGTACGTGTAGTGGAAGTGAAAACACCTAATGGGTCAATCTACCATCGTCCCATTGTTAAAATTTCCCCCCTTCTACTTAATCAGTAGTGAATCTTTAGCATCAAATCTTGCCCGGGAGAAAATGTTCGTAGAAATACATAATTTTAGGATATCACAAATTATGATTCTTCATATGACCTTTGCTCCTTATCTCACTCATTCTCATTTGTAGACACTTTAATTAGAATGTCTCATTACCTTCACATTAGAACCACTTGTAATTCAACTCTGTAAAAATTGATATGAATTTTCTTTTTTTTTGTACATGAATTGTAAAATATCGGCTCTTCTAATAAACAGAGATAAATTGGATTTACAGCCGTCTACCGGGTTTTTTCATTTTGGTCTCTGGGACTCATCTCAATTCAAGTCTCCCGTTGCAGTTACTCATTTTTTCACAAACACTGACTACAACCCAGACGAAACTATATTCGACGNACTGACTACAACCCAGACGAAACTATATTCGACGACGAAAATATCCCACATATATACCGCCAAATACCCGAGTATATCCCTCGCAATAATAATCCCAGGCGACGAATTTCTTCATATCTGTCTCGCTACCATAATGATTTACAGCCTGCAATATCCAAACAGTTTAAGCCGCGATTTCTCTCAGATGCGCAGTCTAACGCACAACTACCATTTGTATACGAAATGACTAATAAAACACAAACGGCTAACATGCAGTTACTAGCTCGACAAGTTTGCAATACACAACGACAAACATTAATGCTAGCTCGATCTTTAGCTGAAGTCGGCAGTCCAACACATGTGGTTCGTACACTTCTAGGGCCAACTCCGTATGCTGTATACTCCAATGGAGATATTTTATCCATCTTCAAGTGTCATGAAGTGAACCAATATCATTTTGTGGACATTAGTAATCTTACAAATATTGAAACGTGCTATCGCGAACCTGAAATACGATTCCAACTCGGTTCCCAAATATTAACTGGTTATTTACGACCGTTGTCTCGAGAAATTGTCATGGAACCAACTCGTACATTGTGCCCATCTCCACCATTTTACTTTGATCTTGAAGATACTGATTTAGTTCTTTTAATCAGTGATGAACCTATGCTTTTAAATGTCCCCATCTTACCATTGGCCTATGCAAACCAAAATAATATATCCATGCCAGATATTGCATTTAGCAGTATCGGTGTTTATAATCTCCAAGAAGTTTCCGGTCTCCAAACTATCTACTCTTTAATAACACAAATGCAGGCTCCATCAGCTCTTGATAACATTATTACTACCCGTATAAAAGGTTGACTTCTTTCTTTCGAACAACTAGGAGTTGCCCAACATTTGAGACAGCTTACTTTTGACCCGATTCAACATCTACTAAT
>NIPM01000200.1:44657-98322 GCA_002738285.1 Holacanthella duospinosa | reverse complement strand
TCTGCCGATACCATATGTACCCAAAACTGGCCCTCAACGGAATATTACTGGCTAACAGTGAAAGTTACTTCCGAAAAAAATTATTGCATTCGCCGACTTATTCTTGATGTCAACCTTACTTCTGGTCTAATTTCGGCTCTCAACACACAGTTCTTTGATCACTGCCTTGTTGATGCACAGGAATGCACCACAACCCAAGGCGAAGTTTATTGGATAACCACCCGCATACTTGAATTACAACAATGTAAACCCACTTTCTATCAAACTGATTTTGCAATTCTTACTGATTTATTCATGTATGATCCTACATATAATTATGTAGTTAGCTCTATCCAACACCGCTTCCACTGTGGCATTAAAATTGCCTATGTTAAAATTCGATTAACTAAGAACCCAGAAGAATTCTCCCATCGCGACAACGACGTTAGTGTCGTGGCCCAACTAGATTTTAGTACCCTGATGAATGCACATACAGACATTGACCGGCCCTATTATATAGCAACCAACCAACTTGATATGTGCTCGTACTTTGTCACTACCACAACTGCGGGAGATTCTGACGATTATTTAGAAGCGGAATCATATCCACTCAACTTGACCACGACCACTCCAGCTACAATTATCTCCACGTTTATCCCTCACAACGATCCAAATATGAATACAACAACAATGGAACCGGTAATTCTCATGTAACAACAGAAACTTTTCCCTTTTCTCTTTTCTTTCCCCTCATAATATATACCTCTCCTAACTATATACCTCTCCCACATCCAAAATACGGCACTTAGATTACTTAAAACCCTTTGATCATTGTTAATATAATATTAGTCAATATAGTTCCCTGTGTACATCCAGCGCTCAGTCGGACCCTTGTCAGCAAATAAAAATAAAAGAGTGAACAGGGACGGCTACTCATACACAGAAGCATTCAAATAAAATGGATGTCAACAGTGAAAGATAAAAATAAATTGTATTACAATATTGCAAACTAAAAGTTTAAATTACTAAAAATATTTGCAGTAATTAGTAAGCAAGTCGAGCTTCAATAATTACCCACCTTTAGAATATAAACATTAATAGTATTAAGAATATAAATTAAAAATAAGGAAAATTAATATTAATTTGTGTCAGTAGAAACCACTAACCAATAATTATAATTAAACTTATAACTAGACTAAGTGAAAATCAACAAAAAATGACAAAAAAGAAAATGTAATCAAAAATAATAAGCATGTTATAANATAATTAAACTTATAACTAGACTAAGTGAAAATCAACAAAAAATGACAAAAAAGAAAATGTAATCAAAAATAATAAGCATGTTATAATATTAAAATTATATAACTCGTGACAATATCACTTCAGGATGCCGTATCGTAAAAGTGTAGTAACATACACTCATCAAAAGAAACAACCCAGTTTCTTAAACCCCAGCGCTTACCGACTCGGTATGCCAGTGAAAGTGATAGTGACCAGTGGAGATATAAAACATCATAATTCCGCTTCACGGTTAGTTATTTAGCCTATAATAGTTTAATAAGACTTCTAAAAATAATTCAAATAGTAGTTTTAGAATCAAAAAATGAAAGAGTGAGCAGGGAGGGATGTTATGCCTATTCCTTCCCGAGCTCGGTAACTCGGGAAGGAAATACCCAACAAATAAACACCATGGAGACCGACGGTGTCTCCATGTGCGTGACTGGGTCAGAAGGACATCGGGCCCGCATTGCGGATTGGTTAAAACCAATCCGCGATGAGGGCAATGTCCTTCGGGCCCAGGAAAAACAGCAAAAATAAAACTAATATTGAGTTTATTCTCTCCCTGGCTCGGTTACCAGGGAGAAAAGCACTAAACAAAACACCACGCGGAGATCAATTATATCTCCACGTGCGTATCTGGGTCGGGAGGATGGTAGCTCCGCATTGCGGGTTGGTTTTAACCAATCCGCAATGAGAGCGTCGTTCTTCTGGCCCGGAGGAACCTCTTTAGCAAAAGCTATAAGAGGAACTCAAAATTTAGAGAAAGGGACTCAGTCCAAAAAAGGTCATCATCCTCTCTCTCTCTACTCCACTCTGGTATTACCATTTGAATAAATCCGAACTCATTCTCAAAGTCTTGCCGGAGTTCTATTTATTACGAATAACCCTAGTGACCTCTGGGAGGGTCACCAGTTCAGTTCCATTGTGTACTCTGCCTTCACCACCGACCACAACACGAGAACAATAATAACACAACACTAAGGAGCGAAAACGTTTAGGGCGAATGCAATTTGTGCAAATGCAAACTAGGGCGAAATTTAAAAAAAAATTAAAACTTATGCTCCAAAAACTTTCAATAACGAAAATATAAAATGAAAAAAAAAGCATAGTTTTTAAATTTGAATGATTCATTCATAAGAGAGTTTTAATCCAAACTTATTTTCAATTACATTTAAGGCCAAATATTTTGTTAAAAATTAAATTTTATACTGCACTTTAATTCTTAACTTTAACAATTTAACTAGGGATCGACCGATGCCGATTTTGAAATCGGCACATCGCCCTAATCGGCCATTTAAAAATAAATCGGCATCGGCCATTTTTGGCCAATTTTCTTCCCCACTTTTTGTTTTAGTTCTAGAGAAACTTTTTGTTTTAGTTCTAAATATATTAGTGGAAAAATTTATTTAACATAACCTTTCAATTAATTTTGAAATTCAAGTAATTTTTAGTTCAAAACTAAAGTTTAATTTAGGAAGGTTATGATGAAGGAATACGAATTACTCGGCTACGTCTGGATTCAAACGACTTCTAGACGACCTAAAAATCGGTCTCCGATTCACTATGAAGGGCGTTGGGCAGTAGGGAGGGTGGTAAGCGGTATGGTGGTGAGGGGTTGATTTCGAAACAATTTTGTCAAACAGATATTACGAAACAGGCAACATTGTAACGATTTTTATTCGGGATGGATTCTTTGCCATACAATTGATCACAGCTGGGCGTTTTGAGTTCACCGTACATTGGATACAGAAAATGTTCGCCATACCTGTACGTACCTTTATTTGTATGTGTATGGGAATAACCGGACGTTATTTTTTTCGATAAGGTACGGATATGGTATATACGCCGAGGAAAAGGTGCGGGTACTGATATGAGCAGCTGTAACTTTTAACGTGAAATTATGGGTACAAAGCCCAGATGTACGCCATACCTGCTTGGTACGTCGTACATTTACGCGTACGAGTATGTGCGGAGGCTAAATTGCACGTGGTACATTATGACGACGTGCATCTGTGCGCGTGGTCCATTATGACATATTATTGTAACGTTGATTGAAATGGCAATTCAACTTTGCAGTCGCTTGCAGCTTAGAAATACCATACCTGGGTGATGGAACCTTTATGACAGAGTTAGCGATGGAGAACATAACGATGGAGGCTCAAATTTTTAAAAATTTGGAATTTAATTTGGTAAAAAATGTGCTGACTGTATGGAAATTTTCCCGTAGTCGGGGTAGGAGTCGTGTTAAGTTTTTACTATTGCAATTTTCAGTAGAGAATAATAACTCAAATCTAAGTTTAAATATGCTAAGATCAATCCTAGATATTACTGTTAGGAACTTATTTAAAATTATGACGCAATGAAATCGGCTGCAATTATATCGGTATCGGCCATATTTTTATCTAAATCGGCCGAAATCGGCATCGGCCAAAAAGTTAACATCGGTCGATCGCTAATTTTAACACTTAACTTGTCAACCCTAATANCCGAAATCGGCATCGGCCAAAAAGTTAACATCGGTCGATCGCTAATTTTAACACTTAACTTGTCAACCCTAATACAAATTAATAAATACTTAAAATCAAAGTTTTTAAAACTTACTTATTAGTTGCCTGTGGATAAGTTAATGTGAATATTGTAATTAAGTAATATTAATTCTAAATTCTGGTAAGTAGTAGGTTCGACAAGGCTATAGAAAATGAAAACTTTTTTCATTTGTTTTATTCCTAAAATTTTTTCGCCCTGATTACCTAACAGTAAAGTTATTTGCATGTGGAGTATATTGCAAAAAGTACTTGCCGATCTGTTCCCCGTCGCTTACAAGCTTATCTTGATGTTAATTACTAGCACGTCATTAAATCTGACAAAGAAAACTAAACAACTAAATTGTTGATTGTTACAGTAAGAATAAAGTGAAGTAAAGTAGACTTTACTATTTTTGCTTTAGTGTAAATAGATATTACCAATAACAATTATGGGAAAATTCGGTGAAAGGGGGTACAAAAGTTTGACTAACAATGTATCTAGTTCTCCGAAGGCTTCTTAAATTCTGTTCTGCAATTCGCAAAAATCGTTCGTTGAAAATTGGTTGATTTTAATAAAACGACATTAGATAAAGTCACAAAGCTTAAGATCATGTGATCTCGGAAGTCATCGTATCCCACACTTTGGATTGCTACGACCAATCGGGCGAAATGGAACCAATTGGGTAAAAAAATTGACCACTGTTAGAAGCAAATAGTAAAAATATTCATCTTGCTTGAGAAAATGATTAACCAAATTGGGTGGTTTCAGCAGCTGAATATAAAAAGAAAATATTTTTTTCAACATAGCGAGAGAGCGGTCAAAGGTAATAGTATAAGGGTTAAATTGAGATGCAATTACTCCCGGTCCCTTTTTGTGAAAAAAAAAGAAGGTCCTATAATGCTCTGACAAGGAAAGTTCACGAACCCATAATGCGGATTTCTAAATTTCTTTTTTCCAATCGATTCTACATGAGATACGATTGAAGAAAAATATGGGGTATCGATGCCTGAGAGGTCAAACTTTGAAGTCACAGGTCATCAAAGGTCAGAAAAATGCATTTTTTTTTNTGGGGTATCGATGCCTGAGAGGTCAAACTTTGAAGTCACAGGTCATCAAAGGTCAGAAAAATGCATTTTTTTTTTCCTGTGAACTAGGTAGACTGAGGTATTGTTTGAAAGATCTTTTTATGGAGATTACAAAAATATATCATACCTCACCTAACTAACCATTCTATGTTGACATAAATAAGTCAATTTATAAAAAAGCAATTTATAATTTTTTGTATTTTACAACTATGGTTTTTTTTAAATTCAAAAAACATTACAATGATGATAATCGATGAAAAAATGTTCAAAACAAAGGAAATTTGCANTGGGGTATCGATGCCTGAGAGGTCAAACTTTGAAGTCACAGGTCATCAAAGGTCAGAAAAATGCATTTTTTTTTCCTGTGAACTAGGTAGACTGTGGTATTGTTTGAAAGATCTTTTTATGGAGATTACAAAAATATATCATACCTCACCTTTCTAACCATTCTATGTTGACATAAATAAGTCAATTTATAAAAAAGCAATTTATAATTTTTTGTATTTTACAACTATGGTTTTTTTTTAAATTCAAAAAACATTACAATGATGATAATCGATGAAAAAATGTTCAAAACAAAGGAAATTTGCANGTTTTTTTTAAATTCAAAAAACATTACAATGATGATAATCGATGAAAAAATGTTCAAAACAAAGGAAATTTGCACACCAAGAGCACCGAATAAAATTATTTTTTCCGCATAGGCTACATGGATTACATCCAATGTCGAAACAGAACTTAACTGGATTTACAAATTTATCTTTATTTTCCAAGTACCCACATTTAAACCAAGCATATCGTATCATTGATTCATACCGTGGAAACGAAAATTGGTTGTGGACAAGATACTGAAGGCGAAGAATGTTGTCACGTTGGGCAAGTACTTGTAAATGAAGACATTACTGTTGTTTTAGTCTTTTAAATGCAACAAAATGTTTCCATTGTCGAAAAAAAAACACGTCCAGTGGTTGAGCAATGCTTGTTGTGCCAGGTGGGATTACCAGAGCTTCGAATTCAAAATTTGGTGGTCGTACTTGCTGAAGTAATTCGTCGTTTTGGGTTGATAACGAATACAGCAGCAAAGTCGCTGGAGATATGACATAAGGGAAAAAAACGCTTGTGAACCAAGTTATAACTATCGCTTTCGAGACTTTTCCAGATTTTGAAGCTACGACATACAGGTTTTCAGCGACAAAAATTTCTTTCTGTACTCGTGGTCCTAGCCTTCCAGTTGACTCCTTCAGTACTACCAGGAGAGGTGCTAGGAGTCTACTTGCAACACTCACTGTAGGCTGAATGGTATACCTATGGGTCATAGCGGAAATACTTTGCGCCGTGGCTTCAACGTGACGGACACCTTGGGTGTCAAGTGTTCTTCCCGAGTGAAGTTCTACATTAAATCCACTCTGATCCATGTTGTACACGCAATGTGGACCAAAATTCTGTATGTGAGGAACTACCGTTTCCACAAAGGCAGTTGCAAAATTCGCGATTTCTACCGCAGATGATGAGGCACGAGTAATAAATTTTGTGATTTTCCTTGAAACAATCTTGTTCGCTGTTTTAAATTTTGCATTCCATTCAGAGGAAGCGGTGAAAGTATCCATGCCAATTTCACGAGCTTCTGGTAAAGCCCAGGTGCGTAGATCATTATCATGTACAATAATTCGTTTCTCCTTGGATCTTCGAAATTTTGTCAAAACGGAGTTGCAAAAATTTTTATACCTTCCTGAGTATATGCTCTGTGCACAGACGTTGGTTAATTGAATTAGCCTAGGGTTGGTGAAATTGAATAGCCCAATTTGTGACGTATGAAAAATATTGTGAACTAAATTGTTGGTCGAGATTTACCATAAGAATATACAATATGAGCTAATTGATTCATAATTATTAAAAATTGATGTTATGAGAGGCAACTTTACACCAAACAATTTGTGTGATTATTTCGAATTACGCGCGGTGTAAATTTTGTTTTTAAGGCCCCAACTAATTTTAGGGAAAGTAACTGTCTCTGGGTTAGTAATGTTGGCTAATCCTATTCAATTAGTAATTTTTCATTAGTATATTCTTCTGTATGACTATTTTCCAAAGACTAATATCCAATGCCCAGCGTGACAATTTTGCCATGTCGCTAATTCTTGTGATTAATCTTTGCTGTGCAATAACTATTTTTCAGTGAGAATTCATGCTGTGGCAAATATTTGTCTGACATATCTGGAATCATTGGCTCAGATATATTTTACTAAATGTTGGTAAAGCTTGAATTTCCTATTGAAATATAGAAAAACTTATAATTGAAAATAAATTTTGCATCGAAACTAATCATGTGTACTCGAGAATATTTTGGACTGATGATGAGCGATGGAATAAATGATGTGTGAATACACACACATTTGCGTTTGTTGTTACTGAAAATTCTAATTTAAAATTGCCGAGCGACACTAATGAATTCCGGTTTCCACTGTTTCATTATGAATGAGATATATAAATGAAATATACAGAGGGAACAGGTTGGTCGGAAACGTTTCTACCCCTGTTACACTAACCCAACCCAGCCCAAATATGGGCATCATTAGTTTTGCTCTAGTTTAATTTGTAAATGGTGGTTTCAAAATGATGAAGCTAAAATTTATAGTTTGTACTTGTGTACCTGTCCATGTAAGTGGTGAGCAGATGCCCAAACGCAAAGGGTGTGAAACAAGTGAATCGTTTTATATTTGGAATTTAGCGACATATCAATTGATTTTGTTTTTGAAATGCGTATCCCACCGCACCTTCGCCTCATCGTAATAAAATATGTGTACCGTTATCCTGACGATTCATACCACCAAGTGATGAACAGGTACAACGCCCATCCCGCCGCAGCTAACTATCAAATTAGGAGTAACGGTACAATACACAAAATTGTTACTAAATTAGAAACCACATTCACACTACTCGACGCCGCGCCGAAAAATCGCTTTAAACCCGCCACAGGGGATGAAATGTCAGCTAGTGTCATAGCTGCAGCAAAATTGAATCCGAACACAACTAGTAGGAAATTGGCTCTGGATTCTGGTGTAAGCCAAACGTCAATCGTAAAAATTTTACACCACAACAACTTTCATCCATATAAGTTGCAAATATTGCACCTCCTGAATGAGGATGACCCTGATCGGCGGATTGATTTTTGCGAATGGGCTCGTCATATGTGTCACGGTAATGCAGATTGGAGCCGATGCGTTATATTTGGTGACGAATGCACAGTTCATTTGAACGGCGAAGTGAATCGGCAGAACTATAGGTGTGAAGAAACAATAACTTCAAATTGTATTTAAAATAGTAGAAAATATAAATTGTAAAATTGGAATTAACACATTTTTGTGCTATTTCGCGCGATTTTGATAAAAATTTTCACAATCCATAATTCTGTTGTTTTGTATTTTTGAACATTATTGCATACCGTCTTAGATATTGGAGTCAAGAAAATCCAAGATGGATGGAACCGTTAAGAAGTCAGAACTCACCAAAATTAAACGTATGGTGTGGGATCGTTGGGAACAAGGTAGTTGGTCCTTACTATTTCGATGGCAACATTACAGCAGCAGCTTATGTTCAGATGCTGGAGTCTTCGGTTATTGTTGAATGTCAAGTTGCAGGAGAGGAGCAGGGAATTCCATTTGAAAATCTCTGGTGGATGCAGGATGGAGCCCCAGCACATTTTGCTAATGTGACTCGTGCGGTGTTGGATTCTATTTGGCCAAACCAATGGATTGGGCGGAGGGGTACAAAGGAATGGCCCGCTAGATCCCCTGATTTGAATCCATTGGATTACTTCTTTTGGGGTTACATGAAGTCCACAATTTTCAAATATCCACGGGCCGAATCTATACCACAGCTCAAGGAAAAAATTTGGGCTTTTGTTGAGCATGTAAATAACCATCCAGAAATGCTGCAGAATGTGAGGAAAGAGTTTTATGATCGACTAAATCATTGTCTTTTTATGGACGGTGGCCACTTCGAACAAATGTTACATTAACAGTCATCATTTTCATTGTAAATGTTTGATTATGGTGTTTCAATTAAATATTCCTTCATCCTAATAATACAGAGAAAAACAGCATGCCCATATATGATGATTGAGGCGGGTGGAGTTAGTGTAACAGGGGTAGAAACGTTTCCGACCAACCTGTTCCCTCTGTATATAGTCAATTTACCATTGCCTTTGGTAAGCAAACTTCTGGGTGGAGGATGGGTCGACTGGATATTGTGTATATCATCCTAACCATATATAAATAAGCTCCTTCCGAGCAATCAGATGATCAGAAGATCAGATCATCAGAAGATCAGATCATCAGAAGATCAGAGCATCAGAAGATCAGCTCATCAGAAGAATAGATCATCAGAGAATTAGATCATTAGATCAGATTACATCTATAATATTGTAAATAAAACCATCTACTCATGATCAACAAAAAAACCTCAATAGAGCATTGTTTATTTCCATCAACATAGGAATATTAAAATGGTGGAGATGACTCGCATCATTCTTGCTACATCTCACAACAGCCACAACTAATAATAATGACCCCATGTCCCAAAAAGCTTACTCAGCAATCTCCACTACTGAACCCATCCATTCACAAAACAACATATCAGCACTAGATACAACCATTCAAAATAAAAACAACACGTCAACGTCCTCATCCGAGAATATCACACGAGTCTCCAAAAGACTACAAGGCAAAGACCCAAGCCCATTACCTATCTTACAACTTCAGCGAAAAAGATCAACACAATCATTAGAATCATCGGAACAATCTACACAGTCCCAAGAAACAACAGATAGCAATTTCCAAGACAAGGATTCAGTATTTTACGACTACGGACAACAACCGCGAACAACAAACAACACAACATCAATATTTACGACGATTCAACAACCGCGGACAACAAACGACGAAATATTACTACCAACGTCTTACCAACCTCGAACAAACATGACATCATCAGCCAATACTAGCTTCACCCCAATCGTCCCCATCTACCTTCGCACTGATAAAAAACCCTCCTTTAGACAGAAAATTACGGAAGAAAGCCTTAAACACTTTATAATAAAATTCGAGACCTGGGCCAATTCCCTCAAACTAGTGATGGGACTGTTTCGTTTATAAACAAAACAAAATACTGTTTATTGTTTTGTTTCGTTTTTGTTTAAAGCTCTCTTGAAACAAAAGCTTTTGTTTTGTTTTGTTTTGTTTCTGTTTAAGGAGAGTGGAACAAACAAAACAAAACAAAACAATACAATAAACAAAGTGTTTTTGAGCAGGTTTTGAAAATCATAAACATATTACAAACAAGTAAGTGTTCACTCGCACACACGAGTCATTACCACTTTGAGAGAACAGTTAAAATCGCAGCCCCTATATTCACTACTTTGGGTGATGCTACATAGATGGGCATATGCGCCGAAGACTTCAAAAACCGAAATAACATTTTGCAAAAGAGCAAAAATATTAGTTGAACCGAGTATTCTTAGCTTATTTTAAGAAAAATCTGGGCATTACAATTAAAGGTGAATAGATTTTTGAGAACTGAGCGCGGGACAAAATTAGTTGCCTGCACGAGTATAAATATGTTCAAAATTGTCATTCTATTTACTATTCTTGTTATCAATCATAAACTTTATCTTTCCGTGGGCAGATTGCTTTCGACTTGATTAAATCTCTCAGCAAACAACTCTATTCAGTAACAAATTTTGGCTACATTTAAACTAACAAAGGACTACAAAAATGAAATCAGAACTAATCAGCCAATTACCTAGAACTTTGCAATTATAAATTACGCTGGAAAAATTTTTTCATATAATGGATTCAAATTTAACATTATCGGATTACAATTCGACCAGATTTTTAGAACTTACCTGAGGAGACTTAACTGAGAAAAAGACATTTTAAGCAAAGTCATGAAATTCCAGCCTTTGTTGACGTCTAGGGTCACGGCAAAGGAAAAATAAAAACGCCAAAAATTGTTTATTGTTTCGTTTTGTTTTGTTTTGTTTTGTTTTGTTTCGTTTTTGTTTATCAGTCCAATTATTTGTTTTGTTTCTGTTTACAGTCTTATTGTTTTGTTTCGTTTTTGTTTAACCACTTAAACAAAACAAAACAAAACAATTCCATCACTACCTCAAATTAAGCGACAGAAAGAAAAAACAGCAATTAGCAACAGCAATTGAAAACCCAGGGGCGGAACAATGGTTCTCCATCTACCGTACCAAAGTAGACGACACTACTACCTGGGAAACATTTAAAACGAGCTTCCTGGCCAACTGTCCTAAGGACCAGGAAAAGAAGGATATAAAAATGGTCGACATTGGCAACTACCACCAAGAAAAGGGGGAAAACGCTATCTCATTCGCCACACGACTACGATATCTTTTCGGAAAGAATTGGGACGCATACAAAATCGACGAGCTCTGTGAAGGGATAATCAAGCAAATGTTACCCTCAGTCCGCAGATTCGCAGAATACAGAGGACTCCCAATTACATGGGAAGATCTCATAAAAATCATGAAAGAACATGAAGGTAAAGGCATGCGGGAACCGCCTTGACCCGCCTACACCAACCACCAGAATCAGTAAAGAATCAACACACAAACCAGACCCTACAGAACAACAAGTCTCAGCACTTAAACAACTCAACATAAACATGATACAATCTACAGCCCAACTCACCAGACAACAATACCAAAGATCCTCTCGAGATCAACAACCTCGACGGGATAAAAATCCACGCCAAATTCCACTCCGATATACCAACAGATATGAATGGAATCGTAACTTTAACAACCAACCATGGTGTTATGTCTGTAAAAAACTAGGCCATGTAGCAGCCAGATGTTATTACAACCAACAAACTCCTACAACCAACTATAACCAACTGTAACCAAAACAAAGGAAGATTCTACACCCAAAGTCAAGCGATCACAAACCGCTACCCAACTCGGACATATCCGTCACCACCATTTCTGGCGACCAACCAGTATCAACCACTAACACCTACGCAAAATAACTCGGGAAACGCCCAACGGCGGGCCAACTAGAGTCCGCCCAATCACCCTTAGTAACATCCAATCAAATACCACCTATGCATCAACTTCCAACACTTATAGCTCACTTATCACAAAATATTCAAAGCATCAATTCGTAACACACCACAACACGGAGGTCAACTAACTATCATCGGCAGGATCTGCGACACAAATAGACATTTCATCATAGACACAGGAGCTATGGTATGCCTAATTGACCACAAACTTAGCACCAATCTAGCCAACATTCGCAACAATTTCATAAACCTAGGACAACTTAAGGATCCACTAACTGACAAAGGCATCGTTATCGTACTCATAACCATAGGTTCACTCACAGTAAACTACCCCTGTCTTGCAGTCGAAACCTTAGGTTTCGACCTTCTTCTTGGACTCGACTTTCTGGAAACATTCGCATTTACTATCAACTTAACACAACGCACCATCCATGCAGAAGCAGCAGGCATCATCCCAATTATCAACAAAACAAAGAACATATGGAAAGAATATAACATTCCCACTGGCCTACCCATCTCTAAGAACATAATTATTCGAGCAAGAAATAAAACTCGCATTCCAGCCAGATTCCAAACCATTATCAACATCGAACCAACACATCTTCAGACAACAGAGGAACGAACCATAATAGGCTCTACCACCGCCTATTATAACAACCAACTACTTATTCCCAACATGTTAATCAACGGGGCCACCAACGCAGTCGTCATCACCAACTCGTCTTACCAAGATAAATGGATCAACAAAGGTTTTATCATAGGTAAAGAAGAAAAAACAGAACCCAATCCAATATTAATCAACACAATGACAACCGAACGTATCAATAAAATAGACATTAATCCACAATTACACCCATCTGACAAAACTAAAATTCTAGACACTATCAATAACTTCAGCAATATTTTTGCCTGGGACCCTGCACACATCGGTAGAACAACCAAATTAAAATTTACGATAGACAACGTTGATCAACCCCCAAAACGGATTAGACCATATCCCGCATCCGAACTAGCCCGCACCAGAATCCAAGCTGCGGTCGACCAAATGTTACAACTTGACCTCATCGAACCAAGTAATTCTTCATGGTCTAGCCCGGTGCACTTAGTACCCAAGAAAGGGAACACCGGAACTCTCAGGTTCACAACCGACTTTAGATTCCTCAACAGTATAACTAATAATATTACGGCATGTCCACTCCCATTAATCAACGATATCCTGTCTAGACTCCGATCAGCAAAATACATATGTGTAATGGACCTCAAATCTGGTTTCTGGCAAGTACTTATCGACGAAAAAGACAAAGAAAAAACAGCTTTCGCCACACCAAATGGGCTCTACCACTACAAAGTCCTCCCCATGGGCATATCCGGAGCTTCAGGACATTTCAGCAACCTCATGGACCTTATCCTCACCGGCTTAAAACCCGAAGTAGTAGCTACATTTATAGATGATATAATCATCTTTAGTCAAACTATACACCAACATATCGCAAAATTAGAAAAAGTCTTTACACGCTTATCAGACAAAAATCTTACATTACTACCCAGCAAATGCCGCTTCGCTTACGAAGAAACCAACGTCCTCGGCTTTTTAGTTGGCAATGGACACATACGCATAGACCCAGCAACCATTGAAGGCGTCAGTAACCTCCCAAGACCCAAAACCGTCAAACAATTACAACGAGCGATTGGAATTTTTAATCATTATAGGCGATTCATCCAAGACTACGCACTTAAGATGACATCTCTACACAAACTCCTGCGCCAAACCGAACAATTTGTTTGGAGTAAAGAACAGGAAGATGCTTTCAACCTAGCCAAAAGCACTATCACATCAGCCCCAGTCCTAGCACTCTTCCAACCCGGATTAGAAACTACACTTAGAACCGACGCATCCACGGTCGGCATCGCCGGCACTCTGGCACAGATCCACAACGGCATAGAACGACCGGTAGCATTCGTCAGCCGAGCCCTCACACCGAACGAAGCAAAATGGACTACAACTGAACTCAAACTATTAGCCATCCTATACTCCCTCACTAAACTTCGCCAATTTACCCACGGGCATAAAATTAAAATTTTCACAGATCATCATGCCCTCTGCTGGATCTTAAGAGCCAAAAAACATGAACTCAGTCCCAAATTAGACAAAATGGCTTTCAAATTACCCGAATTCATCATAGATGGCATTCATTACGTCAAAGGTAGCCTAAACCACGTACCTGATGCCATGTCACGCTGCCCAGTACCACATGACATCAAAAACACTACATCCTTAAACAAAGAAGACGACGATGTATTACCAATCCTCTCTATACAGCTCACCCAAATCACATCAGAACAACTAAATGACCCTGACATTAGCAAAATTCTTGAGAAACTAGAACAAAAAGACCCTACAACCAGCAAAAAGTTTATCACCCATGACACTTTAGTATACCATGTCAATAATTTTGGGAAACCACAACCCTATATACCAACAAATATGAAACCAGACATCATTCACGCATCGCAGGACGACCCTATCAGCGGTCACCTAGGTTTTCATCGTACTTACCATAAAATCAAACAAAGATACTTTTGGAAAACAATGAAGCAAGACATTTTCGCATACATCTCATCCTGCCACACCTGTCAAGCTCAAAAAATACCACGAAGATAAGCTTTTGGCAACATGCAATTCATCGCAGTACCCAAAGAACCATTTGCGCATATTCAAATCGACGTAATGGGACCGTTTACTAGAACCACCACCTCACAAAATAGATCAAAGCTACAGCCATCAAAGAATCAACGACAGAAGAGATTGCTAAATTCATTATTAAACATATTATCTGCCGACATGGCTGTCCACGTATAATTCAGTCCGATAGAGGTACAACATTCACTAGTGACCTATTCCGGCTACTCAACAACTTCCTCGGGATCGATCATCACATGAGTACAGCCTACCACCCGGAATCACAGGGGCTAGTCGAACGTTCCCACAGCACACTCACAGATTGTATGGCTATTTACACGAGCAGCAATCAAAAAGATTGGGACACGTTTCTCCCACACATCATATTCGCCTACAATACCTCAATACAAAAAACGATCAAAACTACTCCATTTTACCTAGTATATGGAAGAGAAGTTACTCTCCCTTTAGAAGCCCAAATCCCTACAACCCAACCATATACCACAATGGATAACCTCATCAAACATGTCAAAACAGCAAGAAGTATAGCTAAAGAATTTATAGCAAACGAACAGATTCTCTATGCTCAGAGACTCAATCAAAAGAAAATCACATGCGAATTCCTATCCAACGACCAAGTCATGATTAGAAAATTCATCAAAAAAAAAGACTGTCCGGTAAATTACTATATCACTTCCACGGACCCTATTCAGTAATAGAAAAGATCTCCGAAACAAATTATATTGTACAAGGTACAGGAAAAAAACGCAAGTACAGAGAAACTGTACATATCAATAAAATGAAACCCTACACAACAAGGGAGCACAACGGAGAAATCAATCCCACAGAAGATGGAATTTTACAACCCCACCACCCAACCAGCGACAACGAACATTACGAAACTGCACAAGAGTCAGCAGAAAAATCCAGTAATGATTCATTCTTCAAACGACAATACACAAACCCCTCACCCATTGAACCTATAAAAGCACCAGTCCCAGCTGCAGCAAATCACCAATCTCGCTACAACCTCAGACCAAGGAACAACAATCTCTCCAAAGCAAAATCTCCCTCATCATCAACTAACCTTCCACATCCAAACCTCATAATAACACCAACATGAACCCATTCCGACTTAAAACCATTGAAGGACATCTCAACACCATCAAAACCGACACCAGTGATATCTATGCACTCACCACGAACGGCGAGTGGGCCAACCCACAGGAGAATATAATACTCAAAATAAACTCTATCCATCAAGGAATCAACAGAATCACGCATCTCATCAAAAAACACAAAGGAGAACTAATACAGAACCAACAGCCAGCAACACCACCCCATAACNAATCCAGTAATGATTCATTCTTCAAACGACAATACACAAACCCCTCACCCATTGAACCTATAAAAGCACCAATCCCAGCTGCAGCAAATCACCAATCTCGCTACAACCTCAGACCAAGGAACAACAATCTCTCCAAAGCANCACCAATCCCAGCTGCAGCAAATCACCAATCTCGCTACAACCTCAGACCAAGGAACAACAATCTCTCCAAAGCATTACCAGCAAAATCTCCCTCATCATCAACTAACCTTCCACATCCAAACCTCATAATAACACCAACATGAACCCATTCCGACTTAAAACCATTGAAGGACATCTCAACACCATCAAAACCGACACCAGTGATATCTATGCACTCACCACGAACGGCGAGTGGGCCAACCCACAGGAGAATATAATACTCAAAATAAACTCTATCCATCAAGGAATCAACAAAATCACGCATCTCATCAAAAAACACAAAGGAGAACTAATACAGAACCAACAGCCAGCAACACCACCCCATAACAGCTCAAATCAGATGCACAGGGACATCATCCATGCCAAAATCAACACGTTAAAAATCCGAGAAGAACTTCAAGAAATACCAAACAAAACAGCCATAAAAATAGCGCAATGGGTCACCCAAAGGGACAAAGAGGACTGCAGCCTCCCCAGTGGAACACAAACCCCTCATCGTAAGACAATAAAATATATCATCATGATGGCACTCTACTTACTGCTACTCGCAGCAACCAGTAGCACCTACGCACAAGACAAATAAGTAAGCATTTCGAAAGGCGCCCATATCAAACAANAACACAAACCCCTTATCGTAAGACAATAAAATATATCATCATGATGGCATTCTACTTACTGCTACTCGCAGCAACCAGTAGCACCTACGCACAAGACATAAAAGTAAGCATTTCGAAAGGCGCCCATATCAAACAAATCAATGGAATCTACGCATATGATGCCAGTATCCCCCTNGCAGCAACCAGTAGCACCTACGCACAAGACAAATAAGTAAGCATTTCGAAAGGCGCCCATATCAAACAAATCAACGGAATCTACGCATATGATGCCAGTATCCCCCTACTCTATGAATTCAACACACCTTCGGATCCTGTGTTGGAAATCACCACTAGAGAAAGGACAGAGCTTCAGACAATCATAGACGACGCATTAGAACGGACACTCCCATTCATGGCAACAAGCATCTTAGAAACTGAACCCCGAACAAACTCCGTTAGAAATAAGAGAAGCATTGACTGCATCGCACAAAGATACGAATGGTGTTGCGGTTTCGTATCCAAACCAACCTTCAACGAACTCCGAACTTCGGAAAAGCAATTAGAAGGATTAGTACTCCAACTGAAATCACAGGTCCAACAAGAACATCAAGAAGCAATACGCGTGACTCAAATCATCAATGACTATTCCTCTAACGTCGACACAATACTTCAAAAAACCCAAGAACAAATAGGAAAAGACATCAACCGCATAGTCCTAGAAGACGAGAAATTAGTGCACATCATACAAGACATCACTGACAACCTGATTCGCATATCCCAAGCCTTCACCAGTAGCGTCTTCGCATCAGCATGTCAGAATATCATCACCAAATGTTGAAGCGGACATATCCCCCACCTAATCGTAACTCCAGCCATGTTAACCAAAGACATCCGCATCTTCCAAACTCAAATCATGAAAAACGGCTATACAACAGCTATCCCTCTCAGTCAGATTATACACTACTACCAAGAAGACCTCACAACTTGTACCTTCGCCTCAAATTCAAAAGCTATAGTTAACATTCGGATTCCCATTAGAAAAGTCACCTCAACCTTTACTTTTTTTGCAATTACTCCCACCCATTTTTTATACCAACAGAGTATTTGCAGCATCATACACGAAGTAGATCACATCGCCCTCACCAACACAGGTGACACTATCCACATCACCCAAACAATGCACCCTCACTGTAATCTCCATCAATCCAGAACATGTCATATTCCTAACCACATTGAATTTCCCCAAATCAAACCACAATGTATCCCAACCATGCTCAACGTCAAGTCTTCCAGCAACGAACTCAATCAACACTATATGTTCCAATGTTCTAACCATAACAACCACACTTACAGAAAAGAAACAGACAGAAGGACATATCATATAATCAACCCGAGTGAAGCGTTAACCATTTATTGCCCAACAATGAACGTCACAATCCCAGTCCTACAACACGCTGGAGCTCATATAACCACTGTCGGATGTCAATGCTTCATACTCAATTCGAACAATCAAAAAATAATCTCCAACGGTTTCCCATGTCTCGAACGCAACCACTCAAATTGGGAAATACACCATAATATCCCTGCGGCATGGAGCAACCTCCAACACGCACAGGTCATCGAAGAAATACGGTTTGCCAACCTTACAGACATACTTAACCAGAAATGGCATGACCACACAGAACATCTGAATATTTCCCTCAACAAATTGAACGAAACTTCCAGCATTAAAAACCTGGAACATGCACTTATTATCAATAACCATTTTTCCTTTATATCAAACATCATTATGATTGGTATAACCGCCTGGGGAATCTGGATCACGATAAAAGTAACAGGCACAGCACTCTTCATCCCATTCCTACCAACTGCAAGAGGACAATCAGACACCTTATTAATGATCGAAATAATGGACGATATAATCCTCATCATCATCTTATTCGCAATTATTTTATTCATTCTGATGATTCGCTCACATCACCAAAAATGTTCCAAAACTCAAATCCAATTCTTAAGAAAACACGAAAATCCAACTATGCAAATATCAAAAGAGTTCCCACCACAAAAAGCAACGGCTGCAGAAACTGCAGAAATATTTTACTAATTCCCTCAACCAATCAATCAATTACTATATAAATCGCCAAACAAATTTAATCATTCCCATTCAATCCTAAATCAGATCTACATGTCTCAGCCTACCAATCCTTAAAACACATACCCACCTCTACCAAACAAATTAGAAAACGAAAAAAACTTTTGGAAGTGCTACGACCAAGTTAAAGAAGCCAACCACCTCATGTTCGTTCANAAATTAGAAAACGAAAAAAACTTTTGGAAGTGCTACGACCAAGTTAAAGAAGCCAACCACCTCATGTTCGTTCACATATGTCGTAGACTCCGACATATGGAACGACAACAGGCAAACACTAACAACTACATTGAACACCTAAAAAGTCAACTTTCAAAAACCAAGGGAAATACTCCATCACCTTCTTTAACAATCATTTCCGAACCCACCAATCCAAAATATACACTACAACCCCCCCCCNGTCCATAACCACCACCCTGCACCCCTCTTCCACCAATTCCAAAATTGCCTAATCGAAAAATCATCAGACCAGTGAAACCACCACAGCTCACACCAAAACCTGCTATACCACAACCCACCCCACTCACTAAACACGGCAAGCAAACGAACCCACCCCGGACGAGGCACCCCCACAAAAAAAAAGCTAAACGTACTCAACATAAGGACCATAACCACAAACGTCAACTTTCCTCCCCATCATCTTCATCAGCCTCTTCCAGCGACTCATCCAGCGAAGCTTCCCACTNAAACGTCAACTTTCCTCCCCATCATCTTCATCAGCCTCTTCCAGCGACTCATCCAGCGAAGCTTCCCACTAATCCACCCTGACACCCCCATCTTGACACCACAAACACTATTTAAGCACCTAATTTCTTTCCACTCTTCACCAGTCTTCCGCATCTACTCATCGCTCACACATCTTATAACCACCACTAATCATGTCGGACAACCATAATCTAGTTAGCTTCTGGTCGAATTTCGCTCTACGCCAACGATTAGAAGAAGAAACAACCTGCACCCTGCTTCACAATATTCACCTACTAGGACACCGCTTATCCACTTTAAAAAAACGCAACGGTACCTCAACAACCTCATCCCCCACCACTACAAATTCATATTGTCAAACTCCACACCGTATCCCGACGCCACCCCTATCTTCCTCCACTCATCCCTACCGTACTCGCTCTACCACTAGTGGACGACCCAAAGGTACCACTCTTTCCATCCGTAGTGCGGTACGAGGACTTCGTCCAGGATTGGACCGACATACCCTACGACGTACACTACCCCATTCCACTCCACTTCTATCTATCCCGAAATGTTCACCACCAGCTACCACCCTTTCACCCCCACTGACCACCATGGACCACTCTACAAACACANTACCACCCTTTCACCCCCACTGACCACCATGGACCACTCTACAAACACAATCAACCCTCCTTCACACCTTTTCAACCTACAAAATCTCCCCAAGAACACGATCAACCAGGAACTTCCTACTCCCTAAATCAACATTCAGGCTCCTCACTATCACCGATACAGGGAACCTTCCTACCTGGCCGCCATCAGCTTCTCAGCATTTATTTTTCATCGCAATTGATTCCAACATTCCAGCGCTTTTGAGTCCATCACTCACATTGTTATCCATGAGATGACGCCGCTTAAGCTTTTTTTTTTTTTTTCTTCTATTTCACCCTCCTACTATCTTTTTTTTTTCAATACTATTGAGACAATGATCTTTTTAGGCTAGATGTATTAGGTTACGATGACTCAGATTATCGTTTGTCCGACGTGGAACTCGGGTGTTGNGGTATCCATGAGATGACGCCGCTTAAGCTTATTTTTTTTTCTTCTATTTCACCCTCTTACTATCTTTTTTTTTTCAATATTATTGAGACAATATAGAAAAATCCGATCTACATAATCCAATGCTACTGAGTCTAATACGTTTGTCCGACGTGGAACTCGGGTGTTGACATAACACACCGATATCGTTCTACGTTGGATGGACGACATAATTTGGCTCATCCTAACCATATATAAATAAGCTCCTTCCGAGCAATCAGATCATCANACGACATAATTTGGCTCATCCTAACCATATATAAATAAGCTCCTTCCGAGCAATCAGATCATCAGAAGATCAGATCATCAGAAGATCAGATCATCAGAAGAATAGATCATCAGAGAATTAGATCATTAGATCAGATTTGTAGATATTATAACAAAATAAAACCATCTACTCATTATCAACAAAAACACCTCAATAGAGCATCGTTTATTTCCATCAACATAGGAATATAACAATTCCCATCCCGCGTTTGAAAAATTTCTCAATTTGGTACCACTGGTGACTCTAAATGTTCCATACATGATCGTGAAGCAAGTTCTCTTATTGTAAACCACGTCTGGGTTCCCGAACTTGCCGTTTCTGGAAAGAAAACTTGCTCCCTACTTGTTGGTTCGAAATACCAGAGGGGTTTGTGGATTACTGATTCGAATTTAACCACAAATTGAAAATGATGAATTAAGGTATTTAAAATTGGAAGCAAATAATTATAGTAAGGGTAAAGGAAAAAATTAACGTGAAAATCGATAAAAAAACATTTTTTGACGAGGAAAATCGATCAAAAAAAATTCGTGAAATTCGGTGTAGAAAATTTTTCGTAAAAATCGGGACAAAAATTGACAATAATGTGATGAATATCCAAATATCAAAAAAATAAATTCACACGGAAAAATAATATTTTTATTTATTTTGTAGTGTTTTCTGTGTAAAATATACGGTTGGACTGAACCAAAGAGGACTCAAAATATTCGCATTAGATCCTCCTATTATATCCTTCCAGCAAAAAAACTGAAAAATTTCAGAACCATGTTCTGTGTCCCTCTTAAGCGATAAAATGACCTCTACAAATGTTGCTTAGAATAGTTCAGTGACCAACTTTTTCTAGTAAAATTTTTCTCTGATCACTTCAAATTTTTGAAAATTTTGAAAATTTTAAAAAACATTGAAAAATTTCACAACCATGTTATGTGTCCCTCTTNTTTTGAAAATTTTGAAAATTTTAAAAAACATTGAAAAATTTCACAACCATGTTATGTGTCCCTCTTGAGCGATCCTTACTGGAGATGTTTACAAAGAATATTATTAAGTCACTGCAACTTTTTCTAATAAACTTTTTCTGTGATCAACTGTTTAAAGTTTTGAAGTTTTCCCTTGTAATTACGTAAGGTTGAGAGGTGTTTTTGTCAATTATTTTGTTGGGTAATAGACGTATTCACGCAAAGACGGATCGGTAACATTCACAATCGTGATTGGGTTAGTTGAGCGTGATTGCATACCTGTAACATAAATCGCGTTCAGGTAGTCCAGACCATAATTACATGCGGCGTTTGAACGAGCCGACGGTTCGTTCAACAGCTATCGAAGGCGCCGGAGATTGCGCGCCGCCATTTCTTTCGCGTGATAACAAAATACTAATGAAATATTCTATTAATTAACAACCTAGCCTAACAACCTAACAAATCCTAATCCTAAGAACGAATGCATATTGTTTCAAAACTTCAAACACTTCAACAGTTGATCACAGCGAAAAAATTCATTAGAAAAAGTTGGTCACTGAACTATTCTTAGCAACATTTGTAGAGGTCATTTCATCGCTCAAGAAGGGCACATAATATGGTTGTGAAATTTTTCCATCTTTTTTTAAATTTTCAAAATTTAACAAGTGATCACAGAGGAAAATTTTATTAGAAAAAGTTGGTCACTGAATCATTCTAACCAACTTCTGTAGAGGTCATTTGGTCGCTCAAGAGGACACATAACACGGTTCTGAAAATTTTTTTTTTGAGCCCTCTTTGGTTTAGTCCAACCAAATATACAGTGAATCTATACATTAGTGTCCCTATAGCCGAGGTGCTATCTTTTTTGTATGCTTCTCCCATTCATTCCACTCACTCAAATGTCGAAAATGGTGTATAGGTACTATATAGGGACTCGGCTATAGGGAAACTAATCTATAGATACCCTGTATAACTAAGAAGCGTGTAATTGTTTACAAGAGAACTAGAATTAACGGGGATATCGAAAAAAATAATAAAATTTTGAGCTGAGCCGAGCGAAAGATATGCCGAGATACGACACTACGATTTTTTTGAAAAAAAAAAACCCTTAAAAATCGATGAAAACGACAAAAAAACCAATGCACACCAGTGATGGGCAACACAAGCGCCTATCCCAGCCCAACCCAGAAATTTCTAAAGTCTCCCAAACCCAACCTAACTTCGAAATTTTGTAAAGTCTCCCCAACCCAACCCAACCCAACTTCGGAATTTTTGNTATTTAATTTTTTTAAAGAAAAAAAAATCCTGAAGCTCTGTAACTCGTTTTCAAAAAGGGTCTAATTGGTGAGACAATCGACAATCTGAAAAGTTTTACCTTTGACCAGATGGGGGGTGAAAGTTTTCCAATGATTTTTTGAAGTCTCACCCCATCGGTTTGCCAGAAAATATCCAAGGTATCAAAAATACTGATAATAAGCTTGTTTCAGTGGTTTTAAGCTGAGCAAAATTTTACCATAGATATTTCGCGGCAAAATATTAAAAATGAATTTATAAAATAGGTCAAATTTTAAGAAAAATTACTTCAAACTGAAAAGTGCAAATCAGTAAGTGCCATGAGTACCTATTCAGGTAGCACACATAGTCTTAACTGTTTGGGTACCAGGCTTAATAATGAACTTATAAATAATCGAATCATAATTGTGACTATTTTTCTCATAAAATATATAGTTAAATTTTTAGGAAACAATTAATTGAATTATGGATAATTTTTTTATGCATCAAGTTGACAACAAACATGAAATAATTACCGCTATGCTAATGTCGTATTACCGGGAGCGTAATTGCAAACCTTCAAAATTTGATATTCTAATGATATGAATTTATTTGTACATAGAAGACAAAACACAACCATATTTATTTGAACTTATTACCGCTTTGCTAATATCGAACTGTTCGGAGCGTAATTTACAAACCCCCTAAATTTGGTGTGTTAATGATATGAATACATTAGTACGTAGATTCCACCAAACATAAACAAATTTTTTTGAATTTTATACCGCTATGCAAATATCGAATTACCGAGAGCGGAAATACAATCTTCAAAATTTTGGTACTATAATGATATAAATGCATTGGTACATAATTGCAAACAAACACAAACATATTTATTTGAATTTTTACCGCTATGCCAATACAAATTACCGGGAGCAGAATTTTTAACTTCAATAATTTGCTATTCGGATGATATGTATGCATTGGTACATAGCTGCCATCAAAATCCTACTGGTTTCTCATTCAAATTTTTAATGTAACAAGGAGTTTTTAATATTAATTATTTGATTGATTATAACTTGAGTAAAAAATTTGAAGGCCTGATGTAAATTTTACAAAGTACACACTCATCGTCAAATTTTTGAGGTTTGAAATTTCGCTCCCGGTAATTTGATATTGGCATAGCGGTAATAATTTAAAAGAAACTTGTTTCATTGAAGGTTGCTATGTTCCAATGTATTTATATCATCAGAATAGCATATTCTTGAGGTTTGTGATTCTGCTCCCGGTAAACCGATGTTGGCATAGCGGTAATAAATAGAAATAAATGTGGTTATGATTGATGTCATTTATGTAACAATGCATTCATATCATTAGAATAACAAATTTTTGAGGTTAGTAATTCTGCTCCCGGTAAATCGATATTAGCGTAGCGGTAATAAATTAAAATAAATTTGGTTATGATTGATATCATTTATGCAACAATATATTCATATCCTTAGAATAACAAATTTTTGAGATTTGTAATTCTGCTCCCGATAAATCAATATTGGCATAGCGGTAATAAATTGAAATATGTGGTTAAGATTGATATCAATTATGTAACAATGCATTCATATCATTATAATAACAAATTTTTGAGTTTGTAACTCTGCTCCCGGTAAATCGATATTAGCATAGCGGTAATAATTAAAAAAAAATTCTTTGTTGTTTGCAGGTTTATACCATACGTAAGTATGATATTTTTATGGTATAAAAAATCTAATTTAATTTCGCTCCCGGTAATTCGATATAGGCATAACGGTAATGATTTCAAAGAAACATATTTATGATGCTTGATGGATGCTAAGTACCAATGCATTCATATTATTAAAATAGCAAGTTCTGAAATCATATATAATTTAATTAATTAGCACAAAGGAGTCAAGTCCATCAAATGACTCCTGATCCCCAAAAACCTTGAGAGTCAGTCGATGTGACTCAATCATGAGACTCAGTCATGCGAGTCAAAGTCATGGAGGACACTAGCTCAAAGTAAAGCGAAATTCCTTTTGTATTTTTGTACTTTATTCACTTCTCGTGAGCGAGGTACCTCCGGGGGTCTAACCAGGTATTGTGAGCACTTACTAATAGTGAGTTCACAATTATTTACTTTTTGATTCGTGGAGAAGAGTGGGTTGGTGGAGGGGTGGGATTTACCTTTTGTTCGGCATCTTTATAAATAAAGTGCCCATGCCCGAAATATTAAAAAAGAATAGTTCAGAAAGAATTACCCTTTTGTTAGTTACGACGTATTGATTTATTTTAAAGTACGGTTTTTTAA
Organism: Holacanthella duospinosa; assembly: GCA_002738285.1. Taxonomy (NCBI): domain Eukaryota; kingdom Metazoa; phylum Arthropoda; class Collembola; order Poduromorpha; family Neanuridae; genus Holacanthella; species Holacanthella duospinosa. Next base: position 72,808 of record NIPM01000200.1, on the reverse strand, counting down.
GGCTAAGTAACAAAAGCAGTCAGGGTGTATCATATAAACTTGCAGAGCAAGTGTCACACAAACCTGGGGCTGAAAAAATTTTTGGCCCGAGTATTTTTAAAATTGAAAACTCGATATGGCATAGCGTACAGGGTTATGCTAGGAGTAATAAAAACTAAAAATTTATGAAAGGAGGGGGGCAGGGAAAAAGGGTTCAAAGTTTAAACATTCTAGTTTTTTGTTTATACGGGGTTGTAAATAGACATGACTGTCCCTGACTGCATATTCACAAAAATCCTAGCGAGTGTTTTTTTTAGAAAAAAGCCTGAATATACAGGGTCATTTGAAAGTAGCTCCGGGCTTTTGAAAATCTGTAACTCTTTATTGAATTGACATACAGTTGTCATTTTCGACTCGTTGGAAAGCTGAATGTCAAGAAGAAATATTGGACGCAATCGTAAAGTTCAAGGGTCACAATTATTAGGAGTAATTCATGATGAACCGGAAATTTTTTAATTTAGCATTACGATTGGCATGAAAAAGTTTTAGAAACAAACCTTGAATTGTTTGATCGACATCGGTTTGGGTACCTTAAAAAGTGCTGAAACGGATTGTTTGGATTTGCTACAATAAAAGCAGTCAAGGTAATCCTAATGCTAAATTAAAAAATTTTCATTTAATCATGAATTGTTAGTGACGCTGGTTCCTATTCTTTTTGATTGTGACCAATATTTCTTCTTGATATTCAGCTTTCCAATGAATCACAAATGAGACTCCTGTGTCAACCCAATAAAGATATACAAATTTTCGAAAGCCCGGAGCTTCTTTCAAATGACCCTATATTTTATGTTGAATCAGCCATAGTGAACCGGTAGGGATTGTTTGGGCGGCCCATCAATGGTGATGGACATCGCAAGCGCCTATCCCAACCCAACCCAACTTCGAAATTTTTAAAGTTTCCCCCACCCAACTCAACCCAACTTACGAATTTTTTAAAGTCTCTCCAAACCAATCCAACCCAACTTCCAAATATTTTAAAGTCTCTCCAACCCAACCCAACTTAAAAGCTCTTTCAACGCTTCGTATCCCAACCCATCCGGTTGGGATTGGTTGAGCGGCCCATCACTGATTCACGCACGCTATCTCATCGATAGCGATCAATAAAGCAGATAATCAATGAGAAATCGGGATGAGAGCTGCGGGAACCCACGAGAGAGGGGATGTGGGAACCTGCTGATTTTGATTTCAATTTTGTATGATCAAAAAATGTTTACTTATGTAGTTTTAATTTCAAATCTTCATGCATTGCAAGAATGCCTTCAGTGAGCCCATGATATTACAAAAGTAATATCGGTTAGCCCACGAATTCTGCGGTTCTGATTACCTGGGCTCTTATGCAATTTCCATAAACCCAATTTCTGGCGCTTGTCCCTTGACCCTGGCCGTGACGGAATACTTTCAATAAGCTTAAGCAATTTTAGGCAGTCATAAAATTTCAGAATTTTCTTAATAGCCGATTTGCTGTTTTTGACGTTCTGCGAGCGATCCTACAAATGTAATATAGCATCGTCCATGCCGAGTTAAACTAGGATAATACGTACTTAATTGTTTTCAGTTTTAAGAATTGCAATAACAATTAAACAAAAATTAGTTACGTGAAATTACGAAAATGTTTGTATAATATAGCCGCCTAGAAACTATATTGTGACGAAATTAAGAAATATGAAAACCAACATCAGAAAAATTTACTAAAAAATGCTCTTAGCATTTTCTAAAAAGATCCAAATCAGAGCTATTGCATAAAGAAGCTGAATTTACCCTTTATCAAAATTAGAATAAAAATAAAACAAATTATTGATGCTAATTGACGGAATGGCGGTGCAGGTAGGCCGAATTAAATACCCAAGCTCGGCGTAGTCGCTCCACGGTCCATGAAAAAAAAAATATATCTGATACTTGAGTGATCATAGCATATACCAGAACCGTACGTACATTTTTAATAAGAAATCCAACAATTAGAAATTTTCAAAACTGCCCTCACTGCTCTGATTATAGCTTATTACGTAAGGTAGTGGTAGTCTTTAGCAAATTTTTTTAATTGTTTTTGTATTTCTGTTATCTCAAGTTATAAAAGGAAATTTACTACTTAGGTACTTTTAATAATTGTAAATTATATATCATTCTCTTTTGAGAAATAAAAACATAGTTTACAACTTTTTCCTTCACTGTAGAACTATTTCCTCATTTGTTTTACAATTAATTGATTATTATTTTCTTATTTTATTTTTCTTTATAAAGAATTTTTATAGCAAAACTCAAAAATATACTACGAAAGTTATGCAATAGCTCAAGCCCCTAGAAGTAGAAGCAAAACAAATAGAAATAGCAGCTACTCTACTTATACCTATCAGCAGAGCTGCTAGATATAGCGTCCACTATATCTAGTAGCAGAGACTCTACTTCTTTCGTATCAGACATTTCTGCATTGGAAATCTCAAAACTCTTAAGCGTAGAACTCACCGTGACAGAAATTATGCTTTGAAAAGTGTTCCGTGCAAAAAAATTCTCCGGCGGAAATTTTCTGTTGTTATACCTCACCAAATAAAGTAAGCGACAAAAGTTCCTTTCGGATTCCTTCCAAGGAAGGATAATCCTTACATGTTTTTCTTCAGCCAAACCACACCAATAAATGGACCAATTAACTGCACCGTTGGTAAGGAATGCAGTTCTTAGTTCGGTCTGGGTTAATGATGGACAGAAATACCACCAAAAGATTTTTATGAAACAGCGAAATAGGAATAACAAATCGTTTTATGTTTCCAGAATGTGTTTGTGGTGAGAGGAATTAGTTTCCATTGTATTAATAATCTTCAGCATGAAACAACGAAAAATTAAAACATCAGCACGAGGAACGGGGCTATACGATAATTTAGTTGGTAATTTTTCAGCTTTGTTGGTGGGGTTTAACAATGGAAATTGTTTCCGTGGAAAGCTTTTCATTCAGAAGTTGAAAAAATTCAACTTTAAAAAACCATCTACAGAATAAATTCTGTCATATAGTGAGATGGTTTCTTTCGGTCTGGCCTAGAAAAATGGGAAATTGGACGAACGGAAATTCTTTCCAATCAATTCAGCAGAATTTTTCTACTGCGACACATCTCTCGGTGAGTTCAGACGAGAGAAAAACTGATTCGCTATAATTTCCATCCACTTTACTATGTGGAAATATTTTCCACTGACAAATCTGACGGTGGGTTATACAAAAATGAGTAAGGAATGGAAATTCTTTCGGGCGAACGAAATTCTGCAACGGTCAGTTCCGCCCTTTACTTTTACCTCGCAGTCACAGTTTCTTACCATCTTCTATTATAATTCAGTGTGTTTTTTCGTGTCTGACGCACAAATTCTCTTAAACTAAGCAATTTAGATATAGGGTAACCTATTACAATTATCATTGGTATGTATTTGTGATGTCACTCATGCTATTTTTATTAAGGTCGGAGGTCAAATGTTCGATTTTTTGATTTTATAATGAAAAATGGGAAAAAGAGATAGGGAGAATACAGCAAAAAAATTGTCATTATAGTTTCTATATGACTTTTTTTTTTGGTTTGAGAGATGGAATGTGAAAGGCATGTTCCCTCTACTTATCAGATTTTTTTATGTTTTTAAAACAATGCCACAATCATTACAGACTTCCATGGTTTAGTGGTTATGGCATGCGAGTTTAGTGGGTTTGGTCGGAGGTTCGATTCTTGGTAGCGTGTTGTTACTTTTTTTTTCCAAAAGAAATATAAACAGCATTTTCCTGATGCAGATATCAGGATGCTTGATTAATTTTTTCCCCAAAAATGAAAAAAAAACATGATTTATTTAAGCGAAGTTTACATTTGCAATATATTTGAATGAGGAGTTTATTTGTTAATAATTTTAGTCCATTTTGAAAAAAAAAAGTGATTTTCATTCTGATCCTAAAGTTATGACACCGCTTAATCTAATTATTCTAAATTAGAATAATGAAATTCTGAAGTCTTAATGTAATATATGGCAATTATTTTTTTGTTTATAGAGCTACAAGATGAAAATTACCAACTTTTCACTGGCCTAACAAAAGATAACTTCAATGTCATTCTTAGGTATTTAAAATGTAAAAATGTGCAAGCGAGTAAAAACCAAAGTGTAAGGAATGTATTTGGGATGTTTATAATGAAGATGCGCCTGAATTTCAGTCACAAAGTCTTGCAATTCGTATTTTGAATGAAAATCATGTCGAATGTAACAGAGACACTTCATTCAGCTTCCAAGTCACTCCATGCACATTTTGCCTGCAATATAATTGCAGGGCATCTTCTTTTAACCATGTTAGGGAATCAAACAACAGTTCATTTCTCTTTAATTTTATTTATTATACTATTCTTACAGGTCACTCTATTAATATTAGAATCTGCAGTTGCTCTAATTCAAACCTATGTTTTTTCCATTTTATTAATTTTATACTCTAGAGAAGTAATTTAATTAATGATATCAAAAGTAATCATTCTTTCCATTTAGTAGATCAAAGACCATGACCTATTTTCTATAATTAATGACCCTGCTCTTGGGTCATTAATTATAGTCTCAAGTTGAACCAAATCATTCGTTTGTAATTCCTCAAGCCTTACCACTTTAGACAATATTCTGAAGCATTTTTTCAGATCATGGCTGAGGTGGGTTCAGGAGGAAAGTCTGTTTTCATGCAATCATAAATAGCGTCGAGAACTTCTGGAATCATTTGACAAATCGATAATGGTGCAACATTGAAACAAATAGTCAAGGAAATCTGAAAGTTCCAGTTGCATAATGTCTGAAAAAGTAAAAAAGATAAAGGTTTTCCCACTACCTTCAGGACAGACATTTGTGTGTACCTGAACGTGATCACCAGTCGTTGCTTCGGTGTAATTGGTAGTAGGTGACTCCTTGGACGCTTTTTTTGGACCAAATTGGTTTTATATTGTTTATTGATGCGGTTCATTGTTCAAATGATGGAGAAATTTGACAAAATGTTTTAATGTTAATTTTTTATTGTTCAACAGCAATATCGAAGGTTCAAAATATAAATCGACAGATGCCACACTTAGTAGTGCGGGGGACCAGACAGTCGTACAAATCCCCCTCCACCCCGTCTGGTCTCCCTAAGAGTGGATGGGGGCACTAATTAGTTGCTCTTTTTATTTCAGATGCTTCAAATTGGCTCGCTTACTATTGACGTTATACTTGTGTGGCTTTCAGACTAAATCGATTAACAGTAACCTACTTTCCTAACTTATGCTATCCCACGTTTTAACTTACCTCTCCTTCCTATGCCGAGTACAATGGAATGCGTGCAAGATCGCGTCCATGCATAGCTTTTCTTTTGAAAGTGAACTGAATTTCATTAGCGATATTTTCAATTTCCGCTAATAATTTCTGTTGACCGTTTTTTTCAGTTTCAGCCAATATTGATTAAAATTTTATTTTCTGCGGCATTTCTTAACAATAAGCCTTGGCATCTTAGATAAAATTTTGCTTTATTCAACTTTTTGCCGCATGCGTGGACCGACTTGAATCGTTAAGTGATCGAGTCCGCTGAAGGCTGGGCAAAATTTAAAGTTATCAAAATTATAAATTTTTTGAATCAATAAATAAGCTGAGCGAGAGAGGAGCCGAGAGATCAACCTTTATGAACGCAGTGCAGAAGCGACACAAATATATTTTTGAAAGCCAGTGTGGGAGCTGTGGCAACAAAATCTTAACTTTGTAACCCAAAAATTATTTCAATAGTCTGAGTGATCCCAAAGACATAATCTTCAGAGCCCTAAAGCAATCCCAGAGAAAAATCTTCTGGGAACTACAGTTAAAGCAGAGCCGAAAGAAAATTTTCTAGGAGCCATAAGGAGTTAAAGATTTAAACATTAAGAGCGGAAGATCTAGCTCAGCTAAAAAAGACACCTTAGATGCGGAGCGGAACCTGAGGAAGACTCCGATGTTTGGTAATATATGACTAAGAAGACCCCAGCTGACTCACAAAAAAAAAGTAAAAAATTTTTGCCCCACAAAATAAAACTTTCGGTATCGGCTGATCAGGCAGGCATGGACATCGTAGAAGTAGTTTTATCTCGCTGTTTGACAAACTTTTAGTTTACTAGCTATACAGATACTGTGTGTTTACTTGGAAATATTATGCAAAACAGCTGTGATAATATTACTAGTAAACAGGTTTCAAATTTAAGCCGAATGTGATTCAAAGCTGGAAATCGTCTTTTCCTGATTCCAATTGTTCTCTCGATTGTAGTCCTTGTAGTAATTTGAGCATGCTTGTATCTATTTTTACAAAGCGACTTTGAAACAGTGCTCAAGGTCCACTGATACTTAACTACCTTTTTTAATCGAAAGTCCGTGGTTATGCCACGGGCGGTGCCGTTTTCAAGTTTTTTAAAATGTGAGAATTTTCAAAAATTCCATGAACGTTAATCGAGCAGCATCCCTTCCTATTTAGAAAGAGTTCTGCGTCTTTATTTACAGGAAAATCAATTTTAATATGACATCCGTCCACCGCCCCTACAATACCTAAAATTTAAATAAAATTGCTTATTTTTTATACAATTTTCTACGTCGAATTCAAACGTCTTTACATTGAAATCTCGAAATTGTATAAAAATCTTCTCTCAACTTTTTTGCTTTACAAGTTGTTGGGAATTTAATAAATTGTGGAGTTAATTTTGCAAGAACAAAGGTGACACTTTCCGAATTGGGACTGATATTCTAGACTGTGACACTGCAGTAAAATATCCAATCACCAACTGGAAACTTCCAGTGCTGTAAAAGCGTAGAACTGCTAGAAATTTTAGAATAACGGAAGGTTAGGTGGACTAACGTTAGGTGGAAGTTGAATTCCTCGCCTTACGTGTGATGTCAATGAACTTCATAGTTTCATAACAAACAGCACTGTTTCTTTGTTCATGTTAGTGTTCTCCATGACTCTGCCTCCGAAGTCATCACTCTGACTCTGACTCCCATGACTCTGGCTCCCAGGGTTTTTGGGATTCGGGAGTCATTTGATGACTCTGACTCCAAGGGTTTTGGGAGTCAAAGTCATGACTCTGAGAGTCGACTCTCAGACTTGGGAGTCATGACTATTTTGAAAAATGCGCACATATGCATATGAAAATAGTAACTATTTTTTACTTGTTTTTTTTNGGGAGTCATGACTATTTTGAAAAATGCGCACATATGCATATGAAAATAGTAACTATTTTTTACTTGTTTTTTTTTCACCTACTTTCATCACTTAACGCAAGGTAGCATGACAAAAATAACTAAGAAATAAACTTTCTTCANTTTTTTTTTCACCTACTTTCATCACTTAACGCAAGGTAGCATGACAAAAATAACTAAGAAATAAACTTTCTTCAGGTTACACAATATGTATTAATTTTTTTAAATAACAAATTTTTTTCATGAACTTTGGTCGACATCCAGACGCAAGGTATGGCAATGGAGCTGCAAACAAAATTTACATGCAAATATTATTTTGATAGTTATTTTTACAAAGAAATATTTAAAAAAGTTACGAATTATTTATTTAACCTGATGAAAGTGACTATTTTAGTTTCTTGTTATCAAGGAAACTAGACTAAACGTATAAAAAATTTTAGTGTCACATTGTCCTACCCGATTTTCCAGTTTTGTATTATGAGACTCCAGAGTCGAGAGTCATGACTCTGACTCTGACTCAGAGTCGACTCCCAAAATTCAAGTCATTTTCATATTCCCAATCAAAATTTAACTTTGGACCGACAGTCACATGTAACAGAAACCTATTCATAAGCATGAAAACCATGTTTTTCTTGAAGTAAAAATATGGCCATATTCTTAATCAAAGTCATGACTATGAAACAATATGTCACAAGTAAGTCAACCATGACTTGCGAGTAAGAGTAACTTTGAGATTCTCAATGAAAAGTCAACTGTGTGTTAGCGGAACCACAGTCAGAAGCATGAAGCTACAATGAGAAATAAAAAGAAATTCATAATTCAATAATATAAACTTAAAACTAAACATTAAGGGCGGTATTACCAAACAATTTGACTAAAGTCAACTTTACTTGAGCTCAAATTACTCTGATGAGTTTTGAACCCGTTGGTGAAAGCAAAATTGAAATTAACACTGAATTGTAAACTCGAGTTAACACTATCTTGAGTTCTTGGTTCAAAGTTACTAAAAACTCTCGAGTTCACATCAGTGACTCCACGATTCTCTATTCAAAGTTGAATTTAATTTCATTTGTTTACTTTCTGAAAATATTATGTCAAGTATTTGTAAAAGTAGTCAGAAAACCAAAGAAGGAAACCAATGACCATTAAGATGAACATGATGATAACGTCAGGGAGTTTTTCGACGAATTTGAATAGGAATAAGCAGCAAGAAAAGACGTAAGGCAATTGTTATATTTTAAATGTTAGGTTAAAGAATTATTATACCTTAACGCCATAATCCAAATCGTTAATGGTTCAGCTGACGAGAGTACAAATAGGTGTTAAACTCACGGGCGAGGTCCTAAGGTCAAGGACATAAGCTCCGAGACTGAAGAGATGTTAGCCATTATTCCGAATGAGATAAACCCTCTCATCGATCTTTTTGTTTCGGATGGCGATAACTATTACGTTGTAAGTACACTGGTGACAATTGCACAAATTGCAATTAAAGTTAATTCTATGGCTTAGGGCAGAATTTGTGGCAAAAAGTTAAAGGAGAGTTGTACTCTTTGTCGACTTCTCATCGGAGAAAATTTTTTTGTGTTGATGAGTCATCTGTTCTTTTTATACTCATTCTCTACTCATTCTCAAAAAATTGTTGCTTCACAAGAAGCAGCCGACTAGTAAACACAGCGTAAGCAGTAACAAATCCGCAGATTACGCATGTGATTTTTTTTCTGATAACCATACAGGTCCACAAATGTCACTTTGACCCACCGCTACCGCTACTATGGTCCATGCTAGCGATACCTCTAACGTTACTTTGAGAAATCTAGCAACCTAAGAATTCGTATAAATGTTCCTTATATATATTTCTGTTGTGCAGAATATCGGTGTTAATTGATTTATCCTGTGGGGTGAATTTAAAGGAATAACCGCATGTGTGACTTTCTGGATATTTACTGATCGCCCTGTACAATGTTGTAGATTTTGCAAAATGAATGCGACAAGGAAGTGTGTGAAGTTCATACCGAACATACGTCTCACAGTTCAGCACCTGTTGAACCTATTGACGAGGCTCATCAATTCTTCTCTAACGGATTTTCTCTGCCTTTAAACCTAACTATTGCTGTTGACCTAATCAGTTGTCTTCGCCTAATCATATTTTGAAACCGTAAAAATTTAGTAATTCTATCTAAATTTACTATTGTTATTTTTCGAGTTAAATTCGTAAAGAACTAATAAATAGTAGCTTGGTGAACCTACTGGAGAAGCTGGTTCACTTTTTTGACTAAAGTAACTGAGTTAACCAATTACTTTGAGTTCAACTTGGATTCGTAATACGATTTGTGCTACTTACTCTTGAACCAAATAGCATTGAGCCCTTGGCGGGATTCACATATTACAGTTTTCAAACAAACATCTTAAAATTGGAGTTGTGTGCGGCAGTCATTAAATTGTAGTATGAGTTAGTCAGCGAACANTTTCAAACAAACATCTTAAAATTGGAGTTGTGTGCGGCAGTCATTAAATTGTAGTATGAGTTAGTCAGCGAACAACATGTCGCCATCAAAAATTTCGAAAATTTCTACACAGATACTGCTATCGATAGAATTTTCTAATCTTAGAATNAACATGTCGCCATCAAAAATTTCGAAAATTTCTACACAGATACTGCTATCGATAGAATTTTCTAATCTTAGAATACAATTTTGGGTAGATTTGATTAATTCCATGTTTCTGTCAATTAGTCTATCGCGAATCTAATATTTCTCTTCAAATTTTTAGTTTTTACTCATGTACCATTTAAAACAAATTGCCTGCATTTGTTTCGTTTTTGATTTGGAGAGACCAGGTTTCATTACAATAAAATATGTTGTACCCTGTGTCCCGCATTTGTTTAATGTGGCGCAAGTAGCACTCACGTTCAGCAGCTATGTCATTGCATTCCAAGAATACAAGTTTACTGAATAATTTATGATATTTAAACTTACATTTTTCAATTAATCATTTTCTGAATGCTTCTTTACCAACTCTTGGAAAGTTATCACCTTCCAAACACTTTTGGTGCAACTTTTCGATTGTAGAAAACGCATTACTTTCATAAAAGCGATGACACATTTGTCTGATTACAAATATTGTAAACGAATCAATTTGTTTTGTGTGACGAGCAGGTGTATCATTTTCAATTTTTGTGGTAGAACTGTGAATGACATTTTTACCATTGATACCGTTTGGGGAAATAGGACATGGTTCTTTTTGGAGTTTACTTTTGCATCACTCATTCTCACCAACAAATCCGCACCCGTATTCCTCTTCACCCACCTTCTCTCACACAACAATCTCGCCTAAATAAATTCCCTCCAGTCCCAGACTCTATTTGATTTATCCATTCATATTCACGGTTGTAACTTCGATCATTGTGAACGCTTCCGCTTCTCTTAAGAAAAAAAATTCGCTACCGCTCCCGCTTCTCTCAATAAAAAAAAATCCCGCTACCGCTCCCACTTCCGCTTCCGCGTCTGATACCCCGCTTGTTTCCGCTTCCGCTTCTCTTGAGAAAAATTATCACGCTTCCGCTTCTGGTTCTCTTAATAAAAACTTAATTACCTTCCTTTAGTAATCACGTGCACACTGCTGCATTATTTCCGTATATTCATTTTTCAACAATCTTCTAAATTCGAGCGTATGACATGGTATCGGGTCGAAAATTGTTTTCCATAGTTTAAAACATGTTCTAGTATCAATTTCAGAAACTTTCAATGCAAAATCGCAGTTTTGCTTAAATTTTGTTGCGCCGATAGTGTGTAATTAATTAGATCCCGAGGTTAATGTTCAGGTTAAGAAAGGAAACCGCTTCCACGTCTGAGATCCAGCTTCCGCTGCCGCTTCTGTATAAAAATTTTCCCCGCTCCCGCTTCCCCTTCTCCTGAGAAAAATAATCCCGCTTCCGCGTCTGACACCCCGCTTTTGCTTCCGCTTCCGCTTCAGTAGAAAAAAATTTCTCTGCTGCCGCTGCCGCTCGAAGCGGAAGCGGGAGCGGGAGTGTTCTATCGCACCTTAGCAAGAGCGGCGCTTCTTTAGTTACAACCGTGTTCATATTCCAGTCAAACAGTAGTCCAAAATTGAATTTTTTCATAAAAATAACAAACTGAATAATATTCAGTCGACTCCCAATAATGAAGGAGTCAGAGCCATGAGTCCGAGAGTCGACTACAATATTTTAGAGAGCCAGACTAATTGATTGTAGTATTCATCACTGACTCAATACAGATCGTAGCGAATATTTAAAAACTGATGTGTATATGAACACATATATTGAGTTGTGTCCATCTATTATGGGTGTTATGATGTAGTGGGAGGTGCGGATTTGCTGGTGAGAATGAGTGTTTCAAAAGAAAATTCCAAAAAGAACCATGTCCTATTTCCCCAAACGGTACGTTAACACCACATGCTATAGCAGTGCTTGAATCACAATTCAAATTTCAATTTTTTTTGGAAATTTCTTAGGCGTTCCCACCCAATCCCCTGTATACACTCTCCTTCAAAATAATTAGAAACTGTTTCACCTTTAAAACATTGTATTTTTGAAATTTTGGTGACAAGCTAAAAGTAAATCAAAGAATAAGACTTATCTGAATCGCAAATTAAAATTTTGAACTTCACCGCCTAAAAATATAAATGAGAAAACGCGCACATCTCGAAATGAAAAACAAACTTCGAGGGCTCAATGCTATTCGGTTCGAGAGTATCTCGAGATATTTTGAATCTTACCCACAGAAAGAAAGAACAAATTAACTCGAGTTCAATTTTGTATTCGTAGTACCAGACACTTACTTTGAACCCGGAAACGAAGTTCAAAAGTTAAAAGTAACTTATTGGTAATACCGCCGCCCTAAGGAATAATTTTTTTTGCGGATGTTTGCATAAACATTTGAAAAATTTTGAGTTTAAAAACAAAATTTTTTTTCAAAATGTTTTTTTCAAAAAATTTTTTTCAAAATATTATTTTTCAAAATATTTTTTTCAAAATTTTTTTTTTCAAAATATTTTTTTTTTAATATTTTTTTTTCAAAATATTTTTATAAAATTTCAGTTAAAAAAATTTTTTTTTNTTCAAAATATTTTTTTTTTAATATTTTTTTTTCAAAATATTTTTATAAAATTTCAGTTAAAAAAATTTTTTTTTGGATGTTCGCATTTCTACACGAATTATTACATTTGAGGACGTTCGTTAGGTTAGATTATGTTCAANTTTTTTTTTGGATGTTCGCATTTCTACACGAATTATTACATTTGAGGACGTTCGTTAGGTTAGATTATGTTCAAACTAACATAATAAACCTTAATAAAATATAACGTAAAATTTTATTCAACAAAATGTTTTTAATTTTTGGTTGTAAACACAGTTGCAACTATTCGATCTTCTACCAGATCTAAATCGACAAAGATCTAGATTGGGGACGACTTTCTTTGTTAAACAGAAGATCGCCATTTTTTTATGGTTTGTAGGATGATCTAGATCGAGATCGAAAGCTATCTTACCTTTGGTCGAATGATCGGGATCGAAATCGACATCCACCGATTTCTCGATCTAGAGATCAAGATGGAGGTCGATGCTTGTCTATCTTTTAACCAAGCGATGGAGATCGATATTTTCACATGGCGTTCGAGATCGAGATCGGCTAATCTGATAAACTAGTGAGTGAGAATTACTACAAACTATCAAGGGAAACCCAAATATTCTCTACCACAACCGCCTTTCATTCATTCGTTCAAATATGTTTTGCTCAACTATGCGTCATACATATTCAATGAGCTTTCTATTTTTATATGGGTGTATTTTGATAAACAGAACAGCTGACCATAGCAGTTTTGCGTTTTTTACTACTCGCGTGAGTAGGGTTCGTGATAATTATCACCTTGATAATTATCATGATAATTATCAACGCTGAAAAAATGATGATTTCTTTTATTTTAGTCTACTATTAGTCTGATGGTCCTGAAAAACCAGAGTTCTAGTTTTCCGACAATTTAGGAAGAGAAAAAGGGAATAAAGAGATCACTTGAAGTCGAAGTTAAGGGGACTTGCTTCGAAGGAAAATTAACGGGGACATAATTTTGTGGAAAATGAACGGGGGATACGAATTGTTGTGACGAAGTCTTAGAATAGACATACATAAAGCCTTGGTCTGTCTTCAGGTCCTGAAATCCAATATTCTAAAGCCAGAGTTGTCGATTGAAAAATTCTTTTCTAATGTGTGTGGATGGAAGAGGTAAATTTTTATCATAGTCAAAACACAAACACATTACGTTATTTGGTTCTTCGGATATTCTATTTTTNGGAAGAGGTAAATTTTTATCATAGTCAAAACACAAACACATTACGTTATTTGGTTCTTCGGATATTCTATTTTTCAATTGGTTGTAAAACTCGTCTGGTTCAGAAATATGATTCTTCTGCACTTCAAGCTCTTCAACAAGGANATTTTTCAATTGGTTGTAAAACTCGTCTGGTTCAGAAATATGATTCTTCTGCACTTCAAGCTCTTCAACAAGGATTTGGTTATTTTCAAGTTGTGCAGATGTTATTTCAACTTTTAATTTTTCACATAGTTGACAGATGTCACTTCTCAGATAGCCAAATGCGATATTATATTTATTATTGAAAATTTGCTTGAAAGCCCAATCGTTAATGTATGGGTCATGCTGCTCTTCGTTGATGTCATGGTGAAGATATTGTGCAATAAATATGCGATAAAGCTCAGCAATTGAGAGACCTGACGATAGATATTGCCTATCTGTGTTTTGAGATCTGGAGTAGTGTGACTCTAGGTTCAAGTGAATCCAAAAATTCGCGAACTTCCAAAATTGAACCTGGATCAATGAGTTTCCTAGTATTATGTTTCCCTCATATCAGCAAGTGGGACTCCTCTCGTGAAATCCAAAACAAAGTTTACTAATAGTTGCTCGGAATTAAATAGAGATAAGCTCACTTTTTTTCGCAGCCGCGATCGCTTTATATCATGCATTCCAAAAAAATATTTCTCGCAAACTTCAATTGACATGCTTCCACATTGACCAGGAGTGACTTTGAAATGATTCCTACCATCGTTGAAAATGCAACCACGCAGTTAAAAGTTTTTTCGGCTACGGTTAATGAACAAAAATTATTAAAAAATTTTCGTTTTTTGTTCAAGTGTAAGTTTATTGAAACAATTATGTCTGCACGCCAGGTCTTTTCTCTCTCTTCTTTGAATCTTTGTCGAGAAATTGAAGTCCTAAATGCTAAAGAATATTTGAAAATGAAAATACCAAATTTTTGGTATAACTCGTTAATTAGTTACAATAATCCTTTGCATTCTTTGCGAAGTTCTTCTTCCACTGTGGCAAATTAGGCTTAAGTTTATCTGGACGTGGAGCCGGACCCTGCATGTTATCTGAAAATGAGAATAATAATTGGGAAAATACGGATCAAATAAATTCTTATAACCAGCGATGGCTTAATTGGTCGCGGCAAGAAAAAATTGAACATAACCTNAATACGGATCAAATAAATTCTTATAACCAGCGATGGCTTAATTGGTCGCGGCAAGAAAAAATTGAACATAACCTGTCTCGTTTCCCTAAAATTTCTTGTCTGTCTCTGCCTTGATTCATCACAAATACAATAGGATTATACCATAAACACGATGAACCACGGCTAGTTTTGTCTTATGACTTTACAGCCGTAACTTAAAAANAATACGGATCAAATAAATTCTTATAACCAGCGATGGCTTAATTGGTCGCGGCAAGAAAAAATTGAACATAACCTCTCTTTTCCCTAAAATTTCTTGTCTGTCTCTGCCTTGATTCATCACAAATACAATAGGATTATACCATAAACACGATGAACCACGGCTAGTTTTGTCTTATGACTTTACAGCCGTAACTTAAAAATCAATATCACTAAAAACTGGACATGAAAAAGTAAGTTCAGGTTGAAGTTCAGGTAATTTGCTTTTCATGGACGTGATGCAGAATCTGATTTTGATAGAATTATGAAACACCTTCTGACAAAATCTTAAACTTAATGATGCTTATAATACAGGGTCATTTGAAAGTAGCTCCGGGCTTTTGAAAATTTGTATCTCTTTATTGAATTGACACAGGAGTCTCGTTTATGATCCATTGGAAAGCTGAATGTCAAGAAGAAATATTGGTCACAATCAAAAGGGATATAAACCAGCATCACTAAAGTCAATTCATGATTAAATTAAAAAAATTTAATTTAGCATTAGGATTACCATGGCGGCTTTTATTGTTACAAATTCAAACAATCCGTTTCAGCACTTTTTATAGCAACCAAACCGATGTTGATCAAATAATTCAAGATTTGTTTCTAAAACAACATGAACAAACTATTCTTTACAGATAATTATATGACCAAAATCGCAAATAAGTTGGTCAATTGTGTCATTTGTGTCACGCAAAAGTCATTTGTGTTTGGCAGCTTCGTAAGAAATGCTAGACTACAATTTGATTTTGGTAAGTTACAAACAATAAACTTAGAAATGAGGTTACGTAATTTCAAAACAGTAGTTTTTTTTAGATTAAAACTACTTTGCAAAAAAACTTGTCTATTCCTACAGTAGAAACATGAAGATTCTGAGCGAAGCAATGGAATATCATTTAGCCATAAATATTTTGTTAATTAAAAACAAATCTCCATTAAAACATTCTTGTTTGATCTTTAAGACCTGTAACTTATAAAATTCTGTGTTCACGGGTAGGCATGAAAAAATATTTCGGTCTTCCAAAAATGCAAGCGGAATCTAATTTCGTTGCTTGTTTTTTATACTTTAAATTTTNATGTTGATCAAATAATTCAAGATTTGTTTCTAAAACTTTTCCATGCCAATCGTAATGCTAAATTAAAAATTTTCTGTTTGATCATGAATTACTCCTA
This sequence comes from Holacanthella duospinosa, assembly GCA_002738285.1. Lineage (NCBI taxonomy): Eukaryota > Metazoa > Arthropoda > Collembola > Poduromorpha > Neanuridae > Holacanthella > Holacanthella duospinosa. The sequence continues at coordinate 56,664 of NIPM01000200.1, read as the reverse complement.
ATAATGGTGACCCTTGAACTTTGCGATTGTGTCCAATATTCCTTCTTGACATTCAGCTTTCCAACGAGTCCAAAACGATAACTGTATGTCAATTCAATAAAAAGGTACAGATTTTCAAAAGCCCGGAGCTACTTTCAGATGACCCTGTATTACTCCCATCCCTATTCTGTTAACTTCGGACTCAATGCATTCTCCACCAGAAAGTTTTTATTTTCTACAGAATCTGTGTACACTTAAGCTTGGACTAGAGTTGCCTTTCGCTTTCTTTTCTGTCACAATGAGGTGCTCAAGTCATCCCACGATGGCATCCAAACTTTCTCCTTGTTTCTGACCTTGACTTTCCCTTTTCTTTCTCACCTCGTTATTTTTCTAATTTGAAGTGAGTAACTTTGGATCGTGAATTATTTTACCTAAAATCTTGAAAGTTGGTAAATATTAAAGCAAGAAATTAAAAAATATATGCAGTGTGTTCGAATAAGAAGGGGGAAATTCGGCACTAGCATTTTTAAAAATCTCACAAATTAGAGTCTTGTGACACTTTCTAAGTTAAGAAGAGTTAAAACTTTGGTAGAAACAATTTTTAGGAACTTGAGCAGTTCATAATCTATGTAAAATTTTGACATATACTCAATTTTTAATTTTCCGCAAAATCATTTTTCAAAAATTTCGCCTTCTTATTTGAACGCACTGTATACTCTTACGTCATGTGAAGATGAATAAGATTCAGTAAATGCTCACTATTTTCAATGAACTAGTTGATCGCTGTGAATCAAGTCTAGTTTGCTAGCTAAAACTGTTTTCCCTCGCCTTTTCTCTTACAGAAGTAGAACTCGGTTCTACTTTCAATTGAGCAAGGCAAGATCAAGGAAAAGAAGTGAGAAAGGAAACTGGATGTTTTATTTTCACATCTCGTACATATAAAATTCCCCTGGTAATGTGGTGGGTACGAAAGGAGAAAGTTTGGATCGAGATATTTGTCGAAGGCATGGGCAAGGAAAGGGAAAGTCACGGACTCTGAATCCAGCTTTAAACGTACCGTAGTAAGAGATATCATGGCCCATGTATATTGTCGTAATTTTTCAAACAGTTTTGACCTTGTAGCCGGTGACGAAATAAACAAACGAAAATTTCACCGGTGTGAAAAAGAATTTTTTTTCCACTTCGTCGAGTTATTAACATGCAATTTTAGGGTATTTAAACAAACAAACTCATGATCAAAATATCAACTTACCTTATTCAGGGAATCTCTAACAACAGATGAACCTTGAGAAGTTGAGCTCTAATTTAGTCAATCAAAGATTAAACATTGCTTAGTTGGTCATAGTGCATAACGTATCCATTTTCTTTTTCAAATGATTTAAAAATGAATGTACTTGTAACTATACAAAATAACACTTTTAAATTTGCTGCACAGGAAGGTTAGAAAATTAAAAAACATTTCCTGAGGAAGATTCATGCGTCTGCGCATTCTCGTCGCAGAGTTCATTGTTCCCAGAAATGTGCAAATAAACAAACCTGTTCTGATTAATTTTATTTTGGAATACAAATAATAATTTGAAAATATTTCTCATACTCTAAGTTCTAAGAATGTAAAGTAAACAATGAAGCCTCAAACTGAAGAGGAGAAAAGAACTATTCTAAATGTGAAAAAGTATTTTGAAGACGAAAATTTTTAATCAAAGGATCAATTAATTCAGGCGCAATCCAAGAATCAAATCTACCAATTCCTTTCCAAAGAGTTGCTGAAAGAACTGCAGCTGCTTTGAAAGTATAAAAAAAAATTTTTAATGGTTTAGTATAACTAATATAATAAAAAAATTTTTTTTTTTTACTTAATTTTATTTTNAGAATCAAATCTACCAATTCCTTTCCAAAGAGTTGCTGAAAGAACTGCAGCTGCTTTGAAAGTATAAAAAAAAAATTTTTAATGGTTTAGTATAACTAATATAATAAAAAAATTTTTTTTTTTTACTTAATTTTATTTTNAAAAAAAAAATTTTTAATGGTTTAGTATAACTAATATAATAAAAAAATTTTTTTTTTTTACTTAATTTTATTTTATTTTAACTTGAATGTAAATGACACTTTAAATGAACAAAAATCAAAGATAAAAAAACTAATTCAAAAAAAAATTTTTTTTTTAACAGAATAATATCACCATAACGAGAAAATTTTTTCTAAACTTCGAGCAAGTGGAAGTGTACCGATAATTGAAGCCGCATTTCCTCGTTGAATGATCAAACTAATTATTTGGATAATGTAGGTAGTAGCACGTCTTTCCCCTGTAGCTAAGGATATCTTCTCACCAATTTGCTTAATCAACGAGAGTCCTTGGGAACCCCAAACACCAAAAGTTTCAATTGCAATTGGTGCGAAAATGAATTGATTTTGAGAAGTTAATTGATATTTCTTAATCTTCTTCTCCTCAGTAATCCTGGCGGCCGATCTATTACTACTGAAGTATCACGTATATATGAAGCAGCATAGGTATCTGTACAAGTAAAATTCCAAATTAGTGCCTTCCTTTGGACCAAGGTATTAAAGTCATCCCATCTGGTTTTTTTCATCTGATCGAAAGCATCCATTCGGTTCTCTAATTGATGGAACTTCTGCTGACCGAAGCGCACGAGCAATAACATCGTTGACAGAATCGTGACGAAACCTTCTCCCGTTGCGAGATTTACAAGACAAGCCATGGCGACCCCATTCGTCAACTTCTGTTCCACATGGACATCTATGGGGGACACAGATTCGTCATCCTAGTCGTAAACAGCAAGCGATTCTGAATGTGTTGTCGGGGAGAAAGGTTCCAAGTTGAGCAGATGGTAATGTTTGTAGCCATGCGCTTGATTCAGGGGATGTAGAGGCTAAAATCCTAGCCGTATCCTCTTGTGATTTTGATGAGTATAGGAGACGTTGAGATAANTCAGGGGATGTAGAGGCTAAAATCCTAGCCGTATCCTCTTGTGATTTTGATGAGTATAGGAGACGTTGAGATAAAAAATCTAAAGTAGGCCGTTCCCATGAGATCTGATAACTTCATTGTTCTTCGGAAGATGGTATTTGATATGTTATTTTATTCCATTGTTTTTGAGCTTCATCAACTGCCGAGTCTCAGATATCAGGGATTAAATTTGAAATCAGATCTTGAACACTATAGACAGATGACAAAAAAAGCTGGAATTGCTAGATCTTCAGAATGTTTANTGATTTTGATGAGTATAGGAGACGTTGAGATAACAAATCTAAAGTAGGCCGTTCCCATGAGATCTGATAACTTCATTGTTCTTCGGAAGATGGTATATGATTTGTTATTTTATTCCATTGTTTTTGAGCTTCATCAACTGCCGAGTCTCAGATATCAGGGATATCTTTTGAAATCAGATCTTGAACACTATAGACACTACTGTTTTTTTCGACCTTAACGATCTAGAAGTCTTACAAATATTCCGAGATCTCCATCTTTGATGGAGAGAGATGATTGAGCCCAAAATTCATCAGTAAAGTCGCAGTTGATTATATATTCTAAAGTTGACCTGAGAGTATCATCATAAATTTTCAAAATATTAGGTCTTCTCCAANGAGAGATGATTGAGCCCAAAATTCATCAGTAAAGTCGCAGTTGATTATATATTCTAAAGTTGACCTGAGAGTATCATCATAAATTTTCAAAATATTAGGTCTTCTCCAAGTTGGAGAACAACGGAAGAAATATACTAAGCGAGGAATCGATAAAGATTGGCGTAATAAGACCTAATCAGTGGGAAGAAACGAATTTAAGACGCTCTGCGAAAAATTTAAGTTGATTAATTTTTTCGTTTAGAATCTTCTCNGATTGGCGTAATAAGACCTAATCAGTGGGAAGAAACGAATTTAAGACGCTCTGCGAAAAATTTAAGTTGATTAATTTTTTCGTTTAGAATCTTCTCGATGGATAAATCTGAAATAGGAGATCCAAGCAAAGAAAAGTTAGATTTGTCCATCAATCTAATTGCTGAGGCGACTTCATTAAATTTGTTCAAGATGTCCAATTCATATTCTTTAAGGGCTAAAATTGGAATAATTCTTCTTGAGATTATTTTTGCTATTAGTCTTCTCCATGTATTTCCCACANGGCTAAAATTGGAATAATTCTTCTTGAGATTATTTTTGCTATTAGTCTTCTCCATGTATTTCCCACAGCAATTGATAGGGACATATCAATCAGGGACATATTCCTACAAAATTGAAAAAAAAAATTTTTTTATAGAAAATAAAATGTAAATAATACGCAAAAAAATTTTTTAAAGTATAAATGTTTTATTAATTGAAAATGCGAATATAAAAAAAAATAAATATTAAAGGAACAGAAATGGATCTATTGAAAAGCTAGTTAAAGATAAAAAATTTCTTCCAAATGCTTTCCTTTTGGAAGAGTGCCCAAAATGAAAGTGGCGTTTCCTCGTTGAATAGCTAGACTTATTCGCTGAATCAGAAACGATGTAGAACGAGGTTCTCCGGAAGCGATTTGAATGTAATTGCCAATTTTCTTAATCAAGTCCAGATCTTTGGGTCCCCATACTCCGCTTGACTCGACATCGATAGGAACGTAAGTGAATTTATTCTTTGGCAGAAAGTTGTATTTTTTAATCTTCCTCTCTTCAGCAATGTTAGCAGTAGCGCCAGGGTCTTGTTTGGTGTATGAGATGTATGAATGGGCGAATGTATCCACACAAGTGAAGTCCCAGACCAATGGTTTTCCTCTAGACCAGGGGACGAGTGTCATTCCATCTGGGTGTTTTCCCTCTTGTCTTGAAAGACCTGGACGTTCTCTAATTCTTGGAAATGCGGCTGAACGAAGGGATCTTAGGATGATGTCGTTTATCCCGTCGTGTCTTGCAAATCTTCCAGAGGCTTTCTTGCATGAAAGACCATGACGACCTGTTTCTTCAACTTCTAAACCACAAGAACAAAAGTAAGCAGAACAAATTAAAGAGCCAAGGCGTATCGCACAAAAAATTCTAAAAACTTCATCAGGAAAAAGGGTTCCAAGTTGGGGAGAGGGTAATGACTCTAACCAAGCCCCGGCTTCTTGATTGGTAAAGGAAAGAATTCGCGCTAGGTCTTCATCTGAGGAGCATGTAGAAAGGATAAAGTGGAAGTGATTTTTAGATTGAGGTTCTTCCCAAGTTTNAAGAATTCGCGCTAGGTCTTCATCTGAGGAGCATGTAGAAAGGATAAAGTGTAAGTGATTTTTAGACTGAGGTTTTTTTCAAGTTTTCTGGAATTTTCTTAAAGCACATTCAGAGAGATTTTCAGAGTATTTTAAGGTCCAAAGGTTTTCTGCAGTCTTCACAGAAGGGTCGATTTGAAAATTGTTAGGAAGCAAGGCAGACACTAAAGGTTCAACACTGTTGAATGACGCGGAAAAAGCACGGAATCGCCATGTCAACCGAGTGTTTGATCCCAAAACCGCCTAGTCTGATAAGTAGTGATGATTGAATCCAAGCTTGATCTGAGAGATATGAGTTAATTATGTTTTCAAGAATAGTCTTCAGCATATCATCGAATACAGTAAGGCTCTCGACTTTTTTCCAAGTTGGAGAGCTTCGGAGAAAAAAGAATAAACGCGGAATGGCAATAAATTTTTGAAGAAAGAAAAAGGCAGAATGTTTGGAGATGTTCAAAAGACGTTCTCTAAAAATTTTGAGTGCATCAGTTTTTTGTTTGAGGCAATCTGGAATCACTTCGTTTGAAATTGGTGTTTCAAAAAAAGAAGCTTTGGATAATTCCATCATTTGAATTTCCGGAACTATTAGTTCAAGATTAGAGATTGTATTTTTGAGTTCCTTCGCTTCACAATTTCCAAGAATGGTAGCTTCACATTTAGAAAAATTTGGGGATAATCCAACTTCTCTTGCTAAGTGAAAAATTTTCTCTAAATCTTCAAAAACTTTGGTTGGAGAATCAGCAATGGTGCAATCATCTAAATACCAGACATTAAATTCGGAGGCAATTTGTTCAATTATGGGTTGGACGACAAGAAAAAATAGAGCAGGTCCGAGCGGATCTCCTTGCTGAACTCCTCGATCGGAGAGAATGGATGTTTCTCCATAAAAGATTTCACTTGGAAGACGATAGCATTGGTGAACAAAGTTATATATTGCGGGAAGTCTGATCTTTACTCTCTCCGGAAGCGTATCTCTTCTGATTTTGTTAAAAGCATTCTTAAAATCTATTTTGACAAAGATTTTGACAGAATCATGGAGATTGGTGAAATAAGTTCTAGCTGCATGAGCTCCGGCGTCTGCACCACCTTGGACACCAACTCCAAGTTAGTTGGGAAGAAAGTCTTGAGAAAGGGGTCCAGAAAAATGCTTGGTTATAATTTTAGCTGCTAGTCTTCTCCAAGTATTCCTTATCACGATTGGACGAATGCCTCCAGTCTTTTTCATGAGTGCAGTTAAGGAACCTCCGTAAAGGATTGGACGAACGCATTCAGGAACTTTACCAGAAAGCATCAATGTTAACAGTTTCTTTATTGATTCTAATAAATCTTTTGAGTTGGCTGCTGTTTGACTAATTAAGTTCTTGGGAATTTGTGGACGAAGACCATCTACACCTGCAGCTGAACCGGGTTTGAAGGAGGAAATAGCTTTCAAAATATCAGGTTCTTCGAGAATCAAAAGAGGGTTTAGAAAGTCAGAATCGTCAGGAAAATTAGTGGGAGTTGAATGAGGTGGATGCTTGCTTCTTAAAGCTGATAGAGTTTCTGGACAGTCTGGAGCGATAGTGTCATCGGATGTGGTTAGACGAATGGCTCCAGATATGTCTCCATCGCCAAGTTTGGCTTCAACTTTTCTCCAAATTTTTGATGGAGAATATTCTATATCCGTCATTTTTTGAGGCACTGCTTCAATTTTAATTGAATTCCAATTTTCGATGTTAGATTTGACCCAAGAAGTGAGATTGGTTACTTTAGTCTCGTGGTGTGGAACTTGTAGAGTGACAAATGGAAAAATGAGAAGCTCTGCCCAGGAATCCTCAGTGTTATTGTAAGTTACTTCGTCTATACATTTAGTGAGGGCAGTTTGAAGGGCAAATCGGGCACCTCTTGGAACCCTGCGGAGAGTTGGGATACCTCTTCTTAATGTTGTCAATTTAGATCCGAGGTTAAGAGTATTTCGTACATCTTCATCTTTCCATTTGATGCCTGTGAAATGTGGTCCGTTCGAACCACTTGGCCCTCGCTTAGAAAGTACAAGGGGAAAGCAGATTTTGATTCATTGGCTAGGGTGACTTGAGTAATTGCTCTGAAATTTAAGGATTTTCTGTATACTTCAAAACGGTCCCACAAAATCATTTTCGATATTTGTTTTTCAGGGTCAAATTCTAGGGTTGAAAAGAGCCAAATCAATCCAAGTTCATGTGGGTTGCTTTTACTGATTGAGGTTGCCTGAGCAGATAAGAAGGAAGATTCGATAGGAATTGAGAAAGGTATATCTTCTAGGTCAACTTATTTCTGCAGATTTTGGTCAGCAGTATTTTGGTTTGAAGTATTATCCAAGTTATGTATATCTTCAAATCCAATTCTATTTACTTCAGCCAGTTTGGCTGCTTTCCATTGATTACGAGAGAGGGTTCTTTTGGAGGATTTGGAGGGGATAGGATGATTAGAGGGATTAGTATAACCTAAGGATGAGGAAGCCATTTTCAGCCAATTTTTTTTGAAACAATTTTTGTAAAGGTGAAAAGTATTCTGCAAAGTTTAGTCGAAAATGATTTTTCGGATTTGTCCAAATAATGAGTAGCCAAAATGAATGAACGGTTTCGGAAACCTGAAATCCTAGATAAAAATTAATGTTGTGATAGTATCTCAAAGACTTTTTCAAAAGGGAAAAGGTGTAGAGGACCCAACATATACTAAGTTATTAAATGACTTAGCTTTGAGAGTATTGTTGGATGATGTCAAAAGCTTCTGAAACAGGATGGTCAACTGGGATGAGGCTTCTAGTTGTAATGATCTGAGTAAAACAATTGTTTCAAATCCCTGCAATCCTAGATAGATATAAAAGTGGTGATAGTATCTCAATTTTTCAGCAGGAAAGTTGTGGTGGACCCAACATATACTTAGTTAAATAATTTTCTTAGCTTTGTAAGTAATGTTGGGTGTTGCCAAGGAGATTATGGAAGTTGAGGGTTGTTGATGAGTACCCAACAGTATTTTGAATGCTAAAATTTTTTAGGAAAATTTTTTTACTTCTGATGGACAACTTTGACAAGGTTTGTAGTAAAGCTAATGACCGTAAAGAAACTGCTTCGACAGGATTCGATGACAGGAATGCTCAGTCCAGTGATTCCCAATTAAACAAATGCTGCAGAAAGTAAGATGACACAACAAATAATTCAAAATTGAAGGAGCAAAAAAAGAAGTTCAAAAACACGTCTTTCCTTGACCAATTACAAAATTACCATAATGACAAAAATACGCATAATTGTCTGCGGTCGTTGCTCAATTGTGTAAAATAAAATGAAATTTTGGATAGGTACAAGTACACTGATTACTGAATCAGACATTAACTATAATTTTTTTTTTAATCTTTAAATTTATTTTTATTTAAATATAATTAAATAAAAATTAAATAATTAAATAATTATAATTAAATAATTATAATTAAATATATTTTAACTATAATTAAAAATAATAACTCTGCATTAAGTATCGCAGTTTTTTACAATAGGGGTACTCAATCTCAGTTTTGTAAACTTACAATTTTTTTTTTTTTTTTTAAATTTTTGTTGTATTTATTTTCCTAATGCAAATATGAAAAAATTAATATTGAAAGAACAGAAGTGGATCTATTGAAAAGCAAGTTAAAGATAGAAAATTTCTTCCAAATGCTTTCCTTTTGGAAGAGTGCCCAAAATGGAAGTGGCGTTTCCTCGTTGAATAGCTAGACTTATTCGCTGAATCAGAAACGATGTAGAACGAGGTTCTCCGGAAGCGATTTGAATGTAATTGCCAATTTTCTTAATCAAGTTCAGACCTTTGGGTCCCCATACTCCGTTTGACTCGACAGCGATAGGAACGAAAGTGAATTTATTCTCTGGCAGAAAGTTGTATTTTTTAATCTTCCTCTCTTCAGCAATGATAGCGGCAGCACCAGGGTCTTGTTTGGTGTATGAGATGTAAACTTACAATTTTGTAAGTTTACAAAGTTTGTAAAGTTACAAGAGAGAAATTTGGCGGGAAACAAATTCCAGACTCCCCATTGGTCCTTAACTTTACAAAACCTTTGTAAACTTTGCAAACCAAAAAGGCATGTTTTTAGTTTACAAATTAGAAAAGTTTTTGATTTGTGTCTTCTTTTTTTTTAACCTAATCTTCACAACAAAAAGTAAAAAATTTTAATCAATTCACTAAGCAGCTGGAGCTGTTTGAATTTTTTTTATAAACAGGTGAGTATTCAGAGTAAACAAATAGGTAATGATACACAGGGTCCATGGAGACCGTTTGTTGTCGCTTCGCTTTATAAAGCGAAGCGACAACAAACGGTCTCCATGGACCCTGATGATACACAGCTTGAGTCAGCTGTTAAGTATCTTAGTAACCATAGTTTTGATGGTTTTCCAAAGGGCCAAGCATCAGTAAGGTTCAGCAGTATTTACAAAAAGTAACACGAACTAGGTTACAATTTCCCACTCAGACTTTGTAACTTTACAAATCTGAACTGCGCATGTGCGAGTTTTGTAAACTACAGAGTTGTAAGTTTACAAATCCAGATTGAGTACCCATAATATTTGTTATCATTAGTTTATGCCGTAATTTTCAAATCTTACTTTTCAAACACAAATGGTTTTGCTCATCATGTAACAGTTGTGCCAAGCGAACTAATTTATTTTAGGAGGTACGATGTAGCTAATTGAAATGTGCTAGGGAGCTGTTGCACCAAATTTGTCAAAGGATGAAGAATGTGGAGTTTGGAAGAGGGAGGATCAACAATCCCGCTTTTACTTATTGAAAATAAAATCATAATTTGATCTGATTCATTCTTTTGCTTTCTCTTACGCTTGTTTTATGATTTTTCTTTTTTCAACTTTCTGTACAAAATTCTGTAAGAAAACCTAATTGGAATCAATTTATGCTTTCTGCATGTGTTGTCTAAGCATTGTGAATTGGTTGTCTAGGAGTTTTTTTTCTTAATGCTTTGTTTGAAGAATTCATTTATGGTTTGCTTTCTCTCCCACTTTGCTTATTCTTACCTTAAACCATTGAAAGTTCAACAAATTTAACTTTTTTTTTACTACAAAAAAATTCTGTACATAAATGATTAGAGAAAGCATAAATAAGTTCAAAAACGGGTGGAACGCGTTATGACAACGCTAAAACAAAGAATACACAACGCATGCGCAAACCATAAAACGAGCGTTATGGTTTTCATTTATTTTTATTCATTCATACAAACATTCACACCATCATTACCACTCAAAAATTTCACTTACAGTCCAAAAATCATACGAACTTTCTCATTTATACTTACCTGTGGACTTTCGACGGTAATTTGTAAAAGCACAACTAATACAGCATGTTTACAAAAAACGGATACTGATTTTCTCTGCCTTTCACCAAAAATGGCATAGGGCAGCAGACACACACATGTTGTGTAAGTTGGCAGACACTATTTTTTGAAATTATTGTAAGAGTGTCTAGAAGTAAGTTTTATAATTTCATAATAATTTCCAAATAATGTATGCGTTTCATAACTCAGGGAGCAGGTGTTGCCAATAATTAATTATGACGGAACATCTAACAAACTACATTCAATAATAAAAAATTCGGCAATAATAATAGTAATAATAATTCTTGTCTAATGTTGACTGATCAATTTTCTTTGTTTGACTTTGACATTTGTATGCCGTTAACATCTATGCATGCCTGTAAGCGACAAACCTTTTGGCAATATTCAATATCAATTTCTTCAAAAGCTTCACAAATCATTGGGTTGGATTGAACCAAAGGGGGCTCAAAAAAAACAAAAATTTCAGAACCGTGCTATGTGTCCCTCTTGAGCGACCAAATGACCTCTACAAAAGTTGCGTAGAATGATTCAGTGACCAACATTTCCTAATAAAATTTTTCTCTGTGATCACTTGTCCAAATTTTTGAAAATTAAAAAAAAATAAAAAAACATTGAAAAATTTCACAATCATGTTATGTGTCCCTCTTGAGCGATGAAATGACCTCTACAAATGTTGCTTAGAANTACAGTGACCAATTTTTTCTAATAAACTTTTTCTGTGATCAACTGTTTAAAGTTTTGAAGTTTTTCCTTGTAATTACGTAACGTTGAGAGGTGTTTTTGTCAATTATTTTGTTGGGTAATAGACGTATTCACGCAAAGACGGATCGGTAACATTCACAATCGTGATTGGGTTAGTTGAGCGTGATTGCATACCTGTAACATAAATCGCGTTCAGGTAGTCCAGACCATTATTACCCGCGGCGTTTGAACGAGCCGACGGTTCGTTCAACAGCTATCGAAGGCGCCGGAGATTGCGCGCCGCCATTTCTTTCGCGTGATAACAAAATACTAATGAACTATTCTATTAATTAACAACCTAGCCTAACAACCTAACAAATCCTAATCCTAAGAACGAATGCATATTGTTTCAAAACTTCAAACACTTCAACAGTTGATCACAGAGACAAAATTTATTAAGAAAAGTTGGTCACTGAACTATTCTAAGCAACTTTTGTAGAGGTCATTTGGTCGCTCAAGAAGGACACATAACACGGTCCTGAAATTTTTCTGTTTTTTTTTGAGCCCCCTTTGGTTCAATCTAGTGTTCTCCATGACTCCGACTCCGACTCCGGAGTCGGAGTCGACTCCTTGACTCCGACTCCGGAGTCACCCGTGGTTTGCTATGGAGTCGGAGTCGATGACTCCGGAGCAGGCATATGCAAACAAGGAGTCGGAGTCAATGACTCCGGAGTCGACTCCACACAATTGGAGTCAGCTCCAAAAAA
>NIPM01000200.1:6077-44018 GCA_002738285.1 Holacanthella duospinosa | reverse complement strand
ATTCTGGAATTTTTAAATTATATTTTCTTACTCCACACATACCCTTTGGCAATGGGGTGTGTTAAAATTTGAAGTGTCTGTAAAATGTCGAACATGAATTTATTTTGAGTAACAGGTTTCAAGGACAATTGCTCCTGGCAATTATAGTTGCAAGACTTGTCTTTCACATGACTCAATTTTGCCGGAGGATAGAGTCGNAACAGGTTTCAAGGACAATTGCTCCTGGCAATTATAGTTGCAAGACTTGTCTTTCACATGACTCAATTTTGCCGGAGGATAGAGTCGTTGACTCATTGAGTCCATAATCGGACTCTATTTTTGGTCTATCAAAGCATTTAAAAAATAGCAAAAACAAAGTGAGAATTAGAAATAGTGCCCATTTATGAAATGAGTTCGCGGGTGGTGCCTTGTGGTGCAAGTGGACCTTTAGATTAACGAAATATATTCAATCTTACTAAGACATTAGCTTACCAGGGACAATAGTTGTATCTGACTTTTGACAGCTGTTGCCTGGATTGAAGCACCGTTGGGTTGGATATTTATTACTTTGAATAATTATTTATAGTTAATTAGTTTGTTTTTGTGTCTGGTTGTCTATTTTTGTTGAATAATTCCTCATCTAACTTCACTCCCTCCACTTTTTGTTTTTACCGCTGTTCATCAAATGTCTCAACTTGACTTTAAGAGAAAACAACTTTCATTAGTATCCGTTTTTTTGTAAACATGCTGTATAAATCATTGTAATTAGTTCAACAAGATGAAATAATATTTAGGAACAGAAATGTCGAATGTACGATTAGCGGATGCAAGAATGGAATCGTGAGAAATGGTGAGNGCTTTGCTCCTACTTTTAGGAGCATTTTAAAATTTAAATATTTTAAATAATGGAGGCATGTAGACGAAGAATCCTAAAAACAAAAAATTAGAAATTGTTTACTAATTTTTAAGACTAATACGTAAACAAAATCCGGGACAAATGTCGACAAGTCTTTCACAAATTAGTTTCAATTCATTGATTTTTCTCATGATAACTTCCTAACTTAATTTACTTTTTTTAGACTTTTGTCCTTAATTTGCCAACTTTTAGATGAATTTTTATTTTTTTAAATGAAATTCCTTTGACAACTGCCCCACCTCCACACAAAAGGAATCATGTGTATAGTATGTATTTGCAAAATCTAAGTAAATGTGAACTTTGACTCCGGAGTCGACTCCAGAGTCAGTGCTCCGACTCCGGAGTCAGTGCTCCGACTCCGGAGTCACTCCTTATTTTCAAGGAGTCGGAGTCAGTGACTCCGGAGCCACTCCAAAATTTTCTTGGAGTCGGAGTCAGTGACTCCGGAGTCAGTGACTCCGACTCCGGGTATACCCGGAGTCATGGAGAACACTAGTTCAATCCAACCCCACTTGCGCCGCAAGCCACCGCCCGCGAACCCGTTTCATANGGTATACCCGGAGTCATGGAGAACACTAGTTCAATCCAACCCCACTTGCGCCGCAAGCCACCGCCCGCGAACCCGTTTCATAAATGGGCACTATTTCTAATTCTCACTTTGTTTTTGCAATTTTATTAAATTCTTTGATAGACCAAAAATAGAGTCCGATTATGGACTCAATGAGTTAATGACTGTATGAATTGAAATTCCAGAATGATGGGGGGGGGGGGGGGCAAGGGGCTAGTGTTGAAATTGAAAAAAGGGTTTGTCAAATTTTTTGTGTTTCGACCGACGTCGATTAAGTTTTTTGTGTACCTAATCGTATTTCCCATGTGCCACATTTTTAGTCTTTGAAAAATATATTTTTTTGTATTTTTATTAAATTTTGAAGAAGATTATTTCTGAAAAATAAACATTTAGATCATGTTGGGTATTGTTCTACTCCCAGCAGCCCTGAATGGATGAAATCAGTTTTAGAGCAAAAAAAAATATTTAAAAAATAGTTTAAAAAAATTATTTTTGCTCTAAACATGATTTCAGGCATTCAATGCTGCTCCCAAAAGTAGTAGGAGTAGATTAATACCCAACATGATCTAAATATTTATTTTTCAGAAATTATCTTTTTTATAATTTAACAAAAATTCAAAAAAAAATTTTTTGGAAAACTAAAAATATGGCACCTGGGGAATGCGATTAGGTACACTCATACAAAATTTAATAGACGTCGGTCGAAAAACGAAAAAGATGGCAAGGGTGTTTGAAACCCTTTTTTTCAATTTCAACACTAGCCCCTTAATAATATTTAGGAACAGAAATGTCGAATGTACGATTAGCGGATGCAAGAATGGAATCGTGAGAAATGGTGAGAGATGCTTTGAATGTTTTTTTTTTAAGTATATTTTTAACATCATCAAGGGTTGGGATTACTAATCCCATAACGCAAGAGAACCTTTCGGGTGAATTATTTGAAAAATTACACTTTGTAGAAGAAGCATTGTTTTAAATGCTGCAAATGCGCGTAAATTTGGCAAGTTGTAATAGCTTAATAATTTGATAATACTAATTATTTCTAAAGTCGAAGTACCCAATAATTTTAAAATATGATTTTTGTTTTCAGTGCTGTAAATTAGACAAATAAAGAATCTGATTCGTGGAATTAATGGTAGTTGGATTACTAGAAAGTTTAAATTTTGGTTTTTTGAAAAATACAACTTTAAATAAACATAGCGCGCTGATTCTAACTATTTTTATTTTAGATTGAAAATAAGATAAAAACTATGTACAGGAAGAACTATTGAAAGGATGATAAACGGAAAATAAGTGAAGCTTGGATTACTGAAAAGAAGAAAAACCAAATATATCAAGACATGAAAAACTTAGAAAGGAAAAAGAATCGACCAAGCAGATAGCTAAAGAAAAATATTTTTTAGTCAAATATTCAATAAAAAACCATAAAATATTGAAATTTCATGCTGAATTTAAGAATGCATTGAATTATTTGTCAATTATTTCCTTAGTGTCATATTTTACTTGTATTAATGCACTGTTTCTGAAATAATTAATGTAAAATTATAAATTGAATTTTTAAACTCCGTAATAATGAAATATAAATTGATGATAATAAACGGAAAGTTCAAATTCTTGCTGTAATGAATATTTAGAGTCGTAGACAAAGATATTTGTACAAAAAAAGTTTATTAACAATAGGACTACTAAGAATGATAGATTCAGACTGTTTGACAACAAAATTGAATGTTATATATATAAGGGTTCCTTATCCTGATTGCTTATTGATTTAGACAGAAATAGTAATTTGGTCCTTTAGTTCAAACAAGGCAAACTTAATCTGGTTTTAGAAAGCGTCAGAGGAATGTTGAGTCATGAGTTCAGAGGTCGAGGATGACTTATTCCAACACTTACTGTGTATCCAAAAGCATACACCAAAAAAATATTAATGTACTTTTTCTCAAGTAGAGATGTCTTGTGTCCAGTTTCTCAAACCAACAAACCAGCAAAATTAGAGGCTACCGAAGGATAACTTTCTGTGTTGGGGCCAAGAAAAGGTAGAGGAATTTCTGATGACACTAAAAAACTCATTGGAAATTTGCCCGCAAATTTGAACACAGCACATCTTGGATTTCCTTGGCGGATGTGATTGCCAAAGTTCATCCAACTAATGGGAAGCCTATTCGGACCTGATCGCATATGTATTTGTTTCTGATCGCATGATGGTTGAGAATGGTTTATAGTAAGTATTTCCTCCACGTTTGCTCCAATAGCTTCGCACAAGCAGATTAATTTTGTTAGCTTCAGTACTCAGAGTATTTGCAGAAATTAATATAATTTTGTAATCATTGGGTTCGTCTTTTCTTGCTCTAGTTCAAATAATAATAAAATGGTATTAATACTGGTTAGTGTTCTGCATGACTCCGCGTTTAGCCGGAGTCGGAGTCACTGACTCCGACTCCAAGAAAATTTTGGAGTGGCTCCGGAGTCACTGACTACGACTCCTTGAAAATAAGGAGTGACTCCGGAGTCGGAGCACTGACTCCGGAGTTGACTCCGGAGTCAAAATTTACATTTACTTAGATTTCGCAAATACATATAATGCACATGGCTTTGTGTGGAGGTGGGGCAGTTGTCAAGCGAATACCATTTAAAAAAGAAAATCAAAATTCATCTAAAAGTTGGCAAATTAAGGATAAAAGTATCTAAAAAGAGTAAATTAAGTTAGGAAGTTATCATGAGAGAGGTCAATGAATTGAAACTAATTTGTGAAAGACTTGCCGACATTTGTCCCAGGTCTTGTTTACGTATTAGTCTTAAAAATTAGTAAACAATTTCTAATTTTGAGTTGTCGGATTCTTCGTCTACATGCCTCCATTATTTAAAATATTTAAATTTTAAAATGCTCCTAAAAGTAGGAGCAAAGCAACTGTATATTGCAGCTACACTATATTAAGCAGCAGAGCTGTTAATTAAAGCGGCCCCTATATATAGCAGAAGAGCAGCAATATTTAGTGTATCATACCTTACTGACATACGTGTATTTTGCTTGTGATGTGATGCTATATAGTTTCTGCGCATGATATTTTTTGGAGCTGACTCCAATTGTGTGGAGTCGACTCCGGAGTCATTGACTCCGACTCCTTGTTTGCATATGCCTGCTCCGGAGTCATCGACTCCGACTCCATAGCAAACCAGGGGTGACTCCGGAGTCGGAGTTAAGGAGTCGACTCTGACTCCGACTCCGGAGTCATGGAGAACACTAATGCTGGTGCTAAAGCAAATAAGTTATTAATTATTACAAAATGTACTGCTATGAAGTTAAGAGTTCATGATAATTGTAATTTTTTATTTATGCTGATAATTACGATTCATAGTAATTTGTAATTAAAACGTCACAAAAATTTGACATATGCATCCATAAACATTAAATTTTACTTAATTTTTTTAAATCTCCCCTAACACCCTAAAAAATTTTGTCAAAGAAGAAAGCGAGTATTTTTGTTCCATTTATGGTACTCGTGACTCATACGTCATCTCTTACACAAAATTTTAGCGTATCTTGTGTGCCTAACTCATCAAATGTCAGCAACATAAGTGCTTTCTCTTAAAATGTATAAGATTGTCAAAAATTTTATGTAAAAGAATAAGACCAAAGATTCCTGTGCTTGTTCCTATCTAAAAATTTTTTTTGTAATTATGAAAAATCAGCTGATAATTTAAAAATTGAATTTTCACACACCTTATTATTCAAATTTTAGCATTATTAAACGGTGTATGTACTAATCCTGTAGGTGGCTGCGTTTTTAATTATTCACATATGCTAAATTTGTGTGGATGGTGGCACAAACTAAACACGAGTATTCCCATTAGGAACACTAAATTTACTAACCATTCAACATTACTCCAAGGCACACCATTTCAAGTTTCTATTACATCTGTTGTAATTCCTCAAATTAAAAGCAACTGACGGTACATAACACCGCCGTAATATACATCTTTTAATTAGAAATTTTGTTCTGAAAATTAAAAAAACAAAACTTGGCTGCAATATCATGTTAAATGTTTAGAAAATTGAATACAAGTTGAGGTTCAGGAATACGAGAACGCTGCCTGTTAGAAGACCTCTAAGGCCTCTTTTTCTAAATCCATGATTAAAACAATTTTCTTCCGTGAATAGTACTTTTTTCTAAACTCCGTAAATCGATTTTAAATTTTAGATGGAATAGGGAAAAACATATGTAATTGTAATATTAAGAAATCGTTCAGCAGAAATTTTATTATATTCATTATGTTATTGTAACAAGTTGTCAGTGACAACTTGTCACTGTAATGTGCTTGGAAATTTATATACTGTCACAGGATACTTCCCATTTTTTGGAGAATAGTTTTATATTTTTATTTATTTTTTTAATTTAACCGTACATACTTAAAATGGTTACAAATTCTGTTTTATTGATAGTATTAAGATAATCTAGCAATATTTTCTGTAGCTGGACACCGAATTAAGTCTTTAATTTTTCCAAATCCGAATTCACTGCTTTATAAGTTTAAGGAGCTTGTTTGAAGTTAAAGTGATGACTCCCGGGTTTTAGGACTTAGCAGTCTAATACGCATCAAGCCGAACTATAAATAACATTTGCAGCAAAGCTTATCAACGCAATAGAGGTATTTACACTTTGGCAAAAAGAGTAGTTCTTTAGGAAGAATGTAAAAAGACATTTGATTGTTGGGCGTTGCTAGAAGAGAAGCAGTGGTATAAATGTTTACATATTTCATTTTATGATGTAAGTTTTAGTCTCCGTAAGTAATTAGGTTTAAGTTATTGAAAACAGACTGAAAACTCGTGAGGAGTATGCAAGTGCTTAAATCTATGCGATCATTAATTATAAAATTCCTTATTGTACGTAATTTATTGTAGGGTTTGTTAATTTTTATTTTTATTTTCTCATTCTCAAAATCCCTGCTACCTAGGAAACCTCTTGTCACCGCAAAAAATATTTCGCGTGTTCTGGAGTGAAAAAAATAAAAAGTATAAAACAATCCAGACATGTCCTATGAATTTCTCCATGTCGGCGAGTGGAAATATTTGTCTTATAAAAAGTTTCTGTTTGTTTAACCTCATAAAACTTCATAAGCAAATATGTTACCAAACTTTTAGAGCTGTGTTAAATGTTACCAAGCATATGAGAATGGATTAGCGGATTAGGGAACAATCCACTCTTATTTTACCCCACGCATATTGGGTTCCTGGAAACATTAGTGTTGTTCGTTTACAAATATCACCTAAGTGATGATGACCTATAGTTTGGAGAGTATTGCTGACCTGAAAACAGATCCGTTGGTAGGTAGCTAATTAGCTATGATTAGCATATCTTTGATTTAAATAAGAGATGAAAAACAGTATCGAATTTCACCTCTCTTTCACTCATTTATGGACAAGTTAGTAGTTTTGTGACTGACCCATTTTGGATACAGTTATCAATAGAAAATATTTGTTGACAATCCTACAAACAACTGCAGCTCCAGTGTTTATGGTAACATACTAGTAGATTGTGAAGCAACTCTGAAGGTTATGGGGTGGGTGGAAGATCCATCATTCTAACGAACGTCAAATAATATAGTTGAGAGAAATCGTCATTGAGTATCCAGCTTGCAGTGTGATACGGACTCTTGAGCGTGAAAAGTGAGGTGTATCAAATAAGTGTGCTTACACATAGTGATCCAGGTGTTATCCGAAAAAATGAAATTTCTATATTTAGCAGCAGTAGCCTTTCTAGTTTATCAATTAGTAGCGGACAGTGTCGAGGAAACGTTGATAGGAAAGGTATGTAAATTGTTTTGAATAAATAACATTGTACGGTTAAATCAACTTTCGCATCCATATGTCGTTGAAACATAAGTTTCTACCAATTATTCTACTTTGATATACTGTTCAAAAAATGATTCTATTATGAAAAGTAAAATGGCATATGACTGGAAATTTCTAAATCCAGAATTTTTCTTCCGACAAATTGATGCTACGCTAATTTTTAGCGTAGTTGGTGAGGGAATTCAATTTATATAAAAAAAAAGTTAGCGAGGGTTAACATATATGGCATTTCGTAAGCCAAATTTTGTTTCAAACCTTAAAAAATAATCCGTTCCAATATCTTAAGAAAAAGGTAAAATATTGAAATGAATTGGGATACTCTCTGTATTGAAATACTGATATTGAATATTTTAGTATAGAAAACCAACAGCTTCAAGCAAAAAATTCATTTAGAGATATCAATATTTAGAGATATTTAGAGATTTTGTTTTATTTTATTCTCAGCAACTTCGAAACAAAGCGAACGGTAATTCATATTATGTAGCCCTTGTGTCTGAACCCTCCTACCCTTCCTGGCAAAAATTTTGGCATAATGTTTCATAAAAGCACAGAAAGAACTACGTAAATCAGACAAAAGCTTCATTAATTTCAGTTCTTACTTGTTGGACGGTAATTCCCTCTAGTCAGGGATTATGCAATAATTACCGTAATTGTAAACACTAGTATATGTGGAGGGAGACAACTACTATTTGCCGCACAACTACTGTCCCCTCCACTACTTCGTCAGCCATAATCGAGCCGATAAGCGTGAAAGTTTTCTTCGTTGTTTGGAGGTAATTCCTATAGTAACCACTTCAACTCATTCACTGAAAAATTGGTTATGCACGCCAAATTCATCCGCCTGCACTCAACTTTCTCATACCGATCCCTTCAGAAGTAGTTAGAGCTTTTTGAATTTTTTTCACTCCCTGTTTCACAAACCTCACTTATAAATATATCCAACCCACATACTAAAACTTTCTCATAGTGTTTACTCACCACAAAGCAGAGTCGGGCACGACTACTACGAAATTGCTCGAGATTCCCATGGTATGCGAAAAATAGATTTATTATGAGAAGCAGACCAATACAAAAGAATTGAAAATTGGAAAATTTTGTTGGAAAATTTTTCATAGAGGCAGAAAATTTTGTTGAATAAAAATTCATAAAGGCAGAAAATTTTGTTGAATAAAAATTCATACAGGCAGAAAATTTTGTTGGATAAATTTCCAAACAAGCAAAAAATTTTGTTGGATTAATTTTCACACAGGCAAAAAATTTTGTTGGATAAATTTCCATACTGGAAGAAAATTTTGGTTAATAAATTATCAACAAAATTTTCTGCCTGTGGAAATTTATCAAAAAAAAATTTCTGGCTGTATGAAAATTTATTCAAAAAAATATTCTACCTGTGTGGAAATTTATCCAAAAAAATTTTCTGCCTGTGTGAAAATTTATCCAACAAAATTTTTTGCTTGTGTGGAAATTTATCCAACAAAATTTTCTGCCTGTACGACAACAACACAATCCGGAATAAGTTAAGGCATACGTGATGTTTATGATAAAAGATGTTATAATTTGGCATATATTTAAAAACTGAATGAATGAAAAAAAGTTTTTTTTTTAATGTGAAATAGTCCGCGGTAGCATTTGGTTTTTTGTGAAAATTGAACGTTACTATAGGAATTACCTCCAAACAACGAAAAAAACTTTCACGGTTATCGGCTCGATTATGGCTGACGAAGTAGTGGAGGGGACAGTACTTGTAGCCACTAAGAAACGGCAAAACACTTCTTGTAGGTATTTTTTTTCATAAAGCAGAATGAATCAACTGTTAGTAGTAAACTACTTTCCCCCGTTCGACATAGACGTGAATAAACTGTTTATTATACCAAACACGCTACTATGCTGATGTGGCGGCTTCGGTGACGTACTTTTGTGATATCCTTCCGGTTTCTTCTCTTCGTATTAGACCAGGCTTCCAAAAATTCTTCTAAGTTTCACAAGCTTCTTTTCAAATATACAAGTTTGTACAATGTTTGGGTCCAGCAAGAAGTGGCAAATTGCAACTTCTATGCATATGTTTCCATTCGGATTGCTTCTTTCTGTTCCAATTCTTCCAACTCTTGTTATACTTTTTTTTGAAAGGTTTCTTCTTCCCGTTGTTTTTGTAATCCAACACTTTTTCTTCTTCTTTGCCTTCATAATTTTTTCTTTGTTGATGTTGCTAGTTTTGACTTGGGGAATCGCATTGTATATGCGACTGCTGCATTGCATTTGTCATCCTAATCATCCACCTTCCCTCTCTCGTAAGCCAGTTGTTGTACTTTCTGTGTAGTTTCATTTTCACGTCGTTTAAATATTTGTACGCGAGAGATATCTCCGAGCAAATTAACGGTGGTATGCTAAATGGTTCCTTTTCTTTCGCGAAAGCACTAGCCAATTCTTTCACTTTCGATTTCGCATGCTTAAAAAAAAGAAATGAAGATCCCTTTCCCAGGAAAGGATGCGTGGGAAAGGCAAGTACCTCTCCCTCTTTTGGTATACTTATCGCGAAAGAGAACGTCGACCTTTCCTTTCCCGGCACTATTTCCTTTCAAAATGAAAGGGAGCTCAAGACCTCCCTTTCAAAACACATTTATTAGAATTCTTAAACCCAAGTTTTTTGAAAATGACACTTTCACGGCTCGAACGATTGGAGCCACTCATGGAGTGATACTACTCATGTCCACCGCTTCCAGTGGTACAGTGCAGTTTGCTTATAGGGTATTTTATTCTTAAATCGTGTGGGTAATGGCGCAAGCGAAAATCACATTTCAAGAAAAAACAAAATATCCAATTACTATGTTCATCGAGAGAACTTTGGACTTAATCAAAAAAATTTTTCTAAACTGGAAAACTTCCGAAAAATAGAAATGAAATTGAAGAGTTTTCCAAATTTGAACCGATGTCCGGCGGTGGTTGTGAAACCCACATATTGACTTCAGTACTCTCAACCATGTTGTCAGTTTGAGGATTTAATTTTTCTTTCGCCAGCAACTGTTCTCTTCCACTGACAACAAAGTAACCTTGGTGCTTGGCATAGATGGGCAAAACTCGTAACACTGCGTTTTTTGTATACTATGTCAAAAATAACGTATTCCATTATGTGAGCAAAAGATTGCACACATGTCAGAGGTCTCGTACCTCGCTCCCCGCAATAATCCCATCCCTCTCGTTCTCGCCCGCACCCATCGCGTCTATTCCCGCATCTCTTCCGTTCATTCCCTCCCGTTTCTTCTCATCCTCTTCTCTACCAGAATTTCTCTCGTATACTCCTGCGTCCCTCCTGCCAATTTCCTTATCTCTCCCGTCTATTCCCGCAACCCTCCAGTCTATTTCCATATCCATACCGTTGCCTCCCGCATCACTCCCATCCATCCCGTCCATTCACGCATCTCTCCCGTCCATGCCCGCATCTTTCTCGCACATCCCCGCATATCTTCCGTCTATTTCCGCATCCCTCTCTCCCATTTCCGCATCCCTTTTCTCTATTTTCCCATCCCTCCAGTTTATTTCCTCATTTACTGCACAATGTTTTCCGACTGGTCCTGAAAAGTTGTATTTTGGGTGCTGGTGCTGGGGTTCGGAATCGGGTGTTTTGACTCTGGTAACTTAAACACAGATTTGTGTAAGAAGTGATGACTCACAATCACGACTCCGTTGAACTTTTGGACGAAGCAATGAGTCACTATAATCCTTATGACTAAGCTTTCCTTTCGCTGTTTGTTCGTGCCTTTAAGGCCAATGCTAGCAGATTATCTGTAAACTTAGTTTTGTCAACTAAATTAACTCCTTTCGCGAGAATAGGAAAGGATGCGACTTTCCTTTGCAAAAGAAAGGGTGCGATTTTATTTTGTATGCCTACGATAGTGAAAGGAGAAGGTGGACTGCTTCCTTTTGTTTGCGAAGGTCGCCTTCGTCCTTTCACGAGAGGAATCATTTAGCATACCACCCTTCTAAGGGTGGTATGCTAAATGATTCCTTTCGTGAGAAATTCAATTTCTCCACGAATCATGACATTAGCAGACTTCAAGATTGTTTTCCAAAAAAAAATTTTTTTCTTCAAAAATTCTTTTCCAAAAAATTTTTCAAAAATTTTTTTCAAAATTTTTTTCTCAAAAATTTTTCAAAAAATTTTTTTTTTGAAATTTTTTTTCAAGAATTTAAAAAAAAAAATTTTTTTTTTCGAAATTTTTTTGCTTTTTTTAGTAAAAAAATTGTTTTTTCGGATTAAAGCACATCTCCACGAATAATGACATTTTAAGACTTGAGACTCAAAAACAAGATTTTTTTTTCGAAAAACTGTTTCAAAAGTCTTCAAATGTCATGATTCGTGGAGAAATGCAAAAATCAAGAAAATAATTTTTTTGCAAAAAACTTGGAAATTCTTCGACACCTCACAAATGTATACCCCAAAACCGTAATTGTGACAATCCGTGTATGAAATACAGCAAAACCTTTCATTCGGATACAAGATCTCTCCACCCCGTCTCACCTCACATGGTGGTTATCGTAAACATTCAAATAATGTGGAGGGCAAACTTGTATAAACAATTTGTTAATTATGTGAAATATGTGAAACTTTACGGTACCTGATTGGAAGGAGGGGTGGAGTAAATTTTATGCAGCCAGTGAGAGCTGGTTTCCGAATGAGTGGTTTTGCTATAGTCAGATTACAACACTTACGCCTATTATACACGGCAAAAAGAGAAGAAATTTTGCAAAAAAAATTGACCGCAAGGTTTTCCTAATTCATTACTTCGAATTTTTTCAACTCATTATTTACTTTTGTATATTAACACTGTATTGGTTAATTTTAATAACTAATTTATTATATCGCAGCAGCGTATATTACAACAAAATAAACCTTGCGTTATAATTAATTAACATTATTTTAATAATGGACTTACACAAAATTGTTATCCTTACAATCATTACAATCATACTAGCTACTGGAAAACCCACAAACGATGCAGAAGAGCAGGTATTCATGGAATGGTTTTCATTGTTTCAACCGATTTCCCCTGTAATATGTTCTCATCCATCGAACACTTGTCGAGAAGTTTTCAAAACTCCACCGTCATCTCCACACGAACACTAAGATCAGTATGTGATGATAATACTTGTATATGAGTCAACTGGATTCGTCATTGAAATAAAAATGTTGATTATCGAGGGTGAAACAGCAAAATCGTGTATATCAAGTTTTTTTTCATTTGCACAATTCGTCTATCTCAAGTTTTCGTTAATTTCAAAAGAATTTAACTCAAAAAGCCAGACTTTTCAGGAGAATTAAAAAATTGAAGTTTTAATCACCATTTTATAACAATTGACCAAATTATTTTTTAAATTATTGGAGTAAATTATTGCATACGTCTATTCCAAAATTTTATCGATGTATAATTTCATTCGCTCTATTTTACCCAAATTAAGAGATAAATACTTTTGCTACTGGAATTAATTTTGAACTTGAGCCAGATAGACGGTTCAGTTAGAAATCTTATGAGGCAGTTTGTGATAGAACGAATGGCAATCTGATGGAAGTACTGACTTAAGATTTGTAAATCCTTCCATTTTCTTAAGGTTAGTGGTAGTTTTTGAATATAAGGTGGTTCAGTCGCTGGAGGAATCGCATTTTATTGGTCGACGAGGCATTTCGGTCCAATCATGGTCAAAATTCAGTTTGTATTGTATAGTTCCTGCAGGAAAATACTGGATGCAGCGAATATGTCACAACAGCGTCTCCAACCTTTTCCCCTGGTCTAATCGATTCGTATCTCATAAATTTAGTATTGGAATAATTTCGGAAAAAATCATGAGACAAGTACTTCGAATGGTAAGGCGAGGGCTTCGTCCTGGCTTCTTCACATACAGAAGCATATTCACTGGGCAAATGTATCACCCTTTTTTTCAGTTTTGTTTCCATGACGCTGTGGACGGAGTCACACTCCATTTGAGTATGGCCCTTCTCGAGATATTTTTGTATGATAGTCCTATTTGAGTTTATCGGAAAAAGGAGAAGAGCGTTAGACATGACTGCGTTTCTGTTTTGGGAGGTACAGCCATCGCTGTAAATAATTATAGGCTTGTCGTCTTCGCAGTTTTCTTTCAAATAATCAATGAGACATGTTGCAAAAGTTGAAGCAACTAAATCACCTTCCGTCTCATTCCACCAATAGCAAGATACGTGATGATTGCCTAAGTTGTACACTGTGTAGTTATGGACGCAAAGTTTGGTTTTGTAATACAAAGCACTAGGTTTTAGCATGGAACAAACTTTGACAGACTCAAGGTCAACAGTCAGGACATACGCATGCTCAACGGCTAACTTCTTGTCATGTGTTTTCTCCTCTCTTCCTCTATCCTTCCTAATGATATGAGCACTCCATTCTTCGTCTGATGTTTTTCGTTTTATGGGAGCAACAAGTGTCGCATTGATCCTTTTTGGGTGAAAGCAACGAAATATTCTTTGTTTCAAATATTTGGTCAAATTTTGTTCTGGACAACGGACTGGCTGAAGCGTTTGAACAATGTTCCTTGTAATGCATTGTACAATGATGACTTCGAGTTAAAAATAGGCTCGAGATAAAGCTTTGTGGTGTCGTTTCGGGAATAATGAAAAGGCATCTTGGGCAACATTGTGAGAAAAGTAATTGCGAGCTGTGTACTTGGTGGAACTGGACTACTTGAAGTACCTAATGTCAACCACTTAGGATTTGGTATTCCACAATTACTTTTTCTGACCCAATGTTGTACTTGGGAATGACCAATTGAGAAAGTCGACAGGAATAAAATTTTACAAATTTGAAATCTCCGGTTTTCAAGATTAAGGTGATAAACCAAGGTCTTCTTTCTTCGTGACACCGACGGATTTGGATTGGTTTTCTGTTTTGTGTCAATTAAGTCAACAAGAGAGCAAATGTAGAATTTTCTTTGTCCCCAATCCATTGAATTCCAAAACAAATCAAATATTTTATTTCGCAGATCTAGAACTTCACGACATTTCAAAAGATTACTTCTAGCGCATTTTCTTGAGGAGCATGACTTTCCCAACTTCTTTGCCTCTCGGAGTTTTGTTTGTGAATATTTTGGAGAAGAAACGATAGATTTTGCATTAACTTGTTGGACGCCATAGTACTGTCTTCCCTTCAGCCGTTTCAGTTCGTTTTTATTACGAGTCCATTCATTAGGGTTTGGATTTTTTCTCCTTTCCTTAGCGGCTTGTAGATCACCATAAAAAACCTAAACGTTTATCAATCGGGTTAGTTTGTTCCAATAACAATTGTAAATCAAAATTAACAATAAACTAATCTGTGTACCTCATCTTCACCTGACGGAGCAACAGTGGAGAAGTTGAAGCTTGTAGGTTCTGTTTGGCTAGTCGCAAAAACTTCTTCAACTGATGTTTAGTGGATTTAATATTTCATTATCATCAGCTAATTCATCTAAAACTAAGAAGAATACTGAATATAATCTTTAATTCAAAGCGACACGTACCTTATTTAAAAATTCATTCACAACTCTGTCACTTACCAACTGAACTCATGCCTATAACTGCTAACTCATCCAGCGTGTACACCAGACTTCCTTCCATGTATCAGTTATGTCAAATTATATAAACCTTACAGAAGCGTATTTCAATTTGTATTACCTAACTTTTAATAAAAAACGGCAGGTACGATTTCTGAGATAGGAGGTGAATAAGCGAAAAGTCACTGGCAAGTAAGAAAATTCTCCGATAATATTTATATGCAAAATGATGTATCTCCGAGATAGGTAATTTTGAAAGAAAAAAAGTCTTCACTAGAGATAGTGTTTTGAATTTAAGCAATATGTATTATTACAGAAGGAGGCAACATGCAAGCTTTTGGAAACCGACACAGTGAATTATTCTGAATTATTTGGTACCAAAAATTTTGTTTCAAAAAATTTGAGATACACGATTTGTGCAAATGAAAAAAAAAATTTAGATACACGGTTTTGCCGTTTCACCCTCGTTATGCCTTTAAGATTTCTCATTTCATCTTTATCAAGGATTGCTTCGTACGATTGATTCGTATTAGCTACAACACATCACTCATTTGATATATTCAAAAATAAGTTAGCACATTCATTGAAAAAGTTTATCATCTAAACCAGTCAACTTTTTCGTGGCACAAATTGGTACTAAGTCCATAATTCTCTAAATAATTTTATCACTACTAGCAATAAATGAGATTGGATTCCTTATTTTCATGCACACCGACATATCCAACTTCCAACTGTTGCTCCGTTCCACGATACATTGTTTCTTATGGAGAAAAGAGGATTTATTTTTAAACTCGAATATCTCGAGAACGAAAGAGTTTATTTCAATTCTGCAAAGACAAAGTTGAAGATAAATGGTCAAAGTTTCATTTTAAACAATTTTCGGAGGTCAGGAGTCACTGGGTCACTAGCGCAATTGCGCAGAAATACCATATATTATAATACATGGTTTGGGATTATAATCTATTGGTACGACGTCATCACCATATATTATAAATCGCCAACAATGGATTTAAATACATGGTACGTACCATAGTTTATAAATCGCCTACCATGGATTTAAATCCCGTTTAAGTCTAGTTTTTCATGTGGGAGTAGTTCAAATTTTATTTTCGTTCCACCGAATGTTTAAAACTAGCCCCAATTTACAAATAAATCAATTTGCACCAATTGAAAATGAGATATTTCTCAAATTAATTCCTGGAGAAAGAACTTGGTTCTATTTATGTAAAAGAGGAGATTTTGAGAATCTGTGTAGTCTCTGAGAAAGAGAATTTTTGTAGTTTCTTGACTACAGCTATTGGTGATATGTATAATTACTAGGGTTTCGAATGACTCCCATTTACTTCAGAGTCAGGGTCAGGTGACTCAGAGTCATGACTCACTGACTCCCATTTACACACTGAGTCAGAGTCATGAATTTTAATGACTCAGTGACTCTTATAGAATCACTCCTGAAGCTTGAGTCAGAGTCCGGTGACTCAGAGTCATGACTCAGATTCACAGAAATTTTATATTTTTCATTTTACAGTAAAATGAGCATAATGCGTATTCAAAGCTCAAAATGCGTGATACAAAGACGCTAAGTTACCTGCTCTTTTTCGGTTAAAGACTCTTAAATAAATTTTTGAAATTCTTCTTTATTTTTGATCCGATTTAAAATTAAATTACCTAACATGCAATATTTACACTGATCCGTCGTATCAAGTCTACCAAAATAATCGTTGATTGAACACATCGGAATGTTTTGAATTTTGTTATTAACTCATTTTTAACTGTGTAATTATTAAACCGTGCACTTTTAAATTAGCTTAAAATCTAAATTCAAAATTTTAAATGACTGAAAAGTTTTTGGTTTCGATTTTGAATGAGTAATGTTGAATTTCGATTTAGCTGACAGTTTTTACCAATACTTAAACTTCAATTTCAATTTCGACTGAAAGTTGAATTAAATTTGGATTTCGATCTTCTTCGAATTACTGAATTCGAATTCGAGCACCTTAAAATTGTGAATTTTAATTTTTTTAAGTATAAAACTTTATGTCTATCTTAAGAAAACTCCGTTTTATTATACATGCTTAAAACTTATTTCCAGATCTTAGTATATTTCAATTTCGATGGCCTGAAATATTATGAATTTCGATTTAAAAAAACTTAAAACCATGGATTTAGATCTAAACTATTTTAAAATATGAATTATGGCTTAGATTTCGTGGTTATTTAAAATCATCGATTTCGACTTACATTTCTATTTAAAATGGCTAATGTCTACTTCCATTCTGACTATGAGTTGGAATTTTTAGAAGCGTTGAATTCAGATTTTTATTAAAATCTGGAGTTCAATTTAGATGTGTAGTGGTATAAGTTACAAGTGTGCTTCAAACTAAACACGAGCCGCGCGGTAGGAAACTCCCACTCTCAAATTTGTTGTGTTGCGGGAGTTGAAAAAAATTTGGTAGTACAAAAAAGCAAGATGTAAGCAATAACTCTTTGTTGCTTGGGAGTCATGACTCTTCCTAGTGAGTCACGACTCAGAGTCACGAGTCAGGTGACTCAGTCACGACTCAGTGACTCCCATTTCTCTGAGTCACAGTCACTCAAAACCAGTGACTAAGAGAAACCGATGAGTCAGAGTCAGAGTCACATGACTCAGAGTCACTGAGTCAGTCATTCTCAACCCTAATAAGTACCCCGTTCTCGCACATACTAGGTATAGTCATAGACTTTCTTACTGTATACTTAATCTGTGATGTATCTAGCAACATCTTCAAATTTTTTTGATGTTTTTGATCTCACGATCTGAATGTAATGGAAAGTCATGGCCGAAGGTCAAGCGGTAACATTTCCAAAAAATTTTAAACCCTTAAATAAGTGTCAACGGTGAGAGAATCATATTGTGCGTCTGTAATCTACTGAATTCTTTGATTTTTTACATACTTAGCTTAGCTGCATATTATACTATAAATATTCATACAAGGCGTCCATGTATATAAGCATCAGTTTTCGCACATCGCGTCTTTTTGGTACTCTGCCTACTCGCACGGAGGCAAATTATCCTATGAGCTAATAGGACCCGCATGAGGCGATTGTTATCCTAACATGCTGTTTCAGGTTGCCTTATCTCTCCTCGGGCACTTCTCATCTATAGCCGTTCATTTCGAAGCCTATGCCTTTGCTTCCAGCGTCGCCATCTCCATTCCCTTATTTCTTCCGCTAACTCCCGCATCCCGCATCCCACATCTTTCCTGCGAAAACGCACATCTCTCCAGTTGACTTCTACATCTCCCTGTTGCATCCTACATCAATCCCGTATCTCTCACGCTCTTTCCCGCATCTCCCCGTGGAAGTCCGCATCCCTCCCGTTCATTCTCGCATACTTCCCGCTCATTCCCGAATCTATCCCGCTTATTCAAGCATCCCTCCCGCTCATTCCCGCAACTCCCCGTGGCATCTCGCATCCCTCCAGCTTATTTCCCCATCCCTCCCGCTCATTCCCGCATCTCTTCGTGGCATCCCGCATCGCTGCCGCTTATTCAAGCATTCCTTTCGCTCATTCACATAACTCCCTGTGGCATCNATTCCCGCATCCTCCCGCTTATTCCCCCTCCCCTCCCGCTCATTCCCGCATCCCTCCCGCTCATTCCCGCATCTCTTCGTGGCATCCCGCATCGCTGCCGCTTATTCAAGCATTCCTTTCGCTCATTCACATAACTCCCTGTGGCATCCCGCATCCCTCCCGCTCATTCCCGCATCTCTCCGTGGCATCCCGCATCCGTCCCAATTATTCCCGCATAACTCGCGCATTTCCCCGTGGCATCCCACATCCATTTCGCTTACTCCCGCATCCTTCCCGCTCATTCCTGCATCTCTCCGTTGCATCCCGCATCCCTCCCATTTATTTCCGCATAACTCCCGCATCTTCCCGTGGCATCCCGCATACCTCCCGCTAATTCCCGCATCCCTCCCGTTCATTCCCGCTTTTATCCGTGGCATCCCGCATCCCTCCCGCTTATTCCCACATTCCTCCCGCTCATTCTAGCATCTCCCCGTGGCATCCCGCATCCTTCCCTCTTATTCCCGCATCCCTCCCGCATCTCTCCCGCATTCCTTCCTCATCCCTCCCTCTTATTCCCACATTCCTCCCGCTCATTCCCGCATTTCTCGGGGGCATCCCGCATCCCTCCCGCTTATTCCTACATTCCTCCCGCTCATTACCGCATCTCCCCGTGGCATCCCGCATCACTCCCGCTCATTCCCATATCTTCTATTCCATCCCGCATTCTTTACGCCTATTCCTGCATCCAACTCGCTCATTTCCGCATCTCCCCGTTGCATCCCGCATTCCTCCCGCCCCATCCCGCATCCCACCCGCTCATTCCCGCATCCCTCCTGCTCATTCCCACATCACCCAGTTGCATGCTGCATCCATCCTGCATACATCCCGCTCATTTACGCATCCTACCCGCACATTCCCGCATCCCACCGGCACATTCTCAAATCCCTCGTGTAATGCCCATGTTGACAAATGTCCCAATTAACAAATGTCACAGTGCGGAAAGGATGCAAGCTTGAATGGTAAGAGTTTGCTGGTAACGGAGAAGAGCTTGGCAACGTCACACACATTGATAGGATAAAAATCGCATCATGCGGGTCAAAAACGATGTGATAGGACGAATATCGCATCATGGGGGTCAAGACGTAGACGAATGTGGTAGCCTTATGGGTTTATAATTTTACTAGCGATTATTGTCTCAACCTTAGGAAATTTTTCTTTGGGAATCAAACCATACCTAAAAACACTCTTTATGAGCAAACTCCTTGAATCTTTAAGAATCTGAAGAGATTTTTTTCAGAAACTTTTTAATTTACGTTTGATAGGATTTAAATCCTATCGCGCGGGCTGTGCCGTGTTTATATATCTTTATACATGGCTGTCATGTATAAACAGGGTTGGGTATAATACGGCATAATTGAAATATACCGTATACTACATATAATACGTAGTATACCATATACTACAGCGGTATACTTCGTTTACTTCGCACACTACGGCAAAAACTAATAGATATAACAAATCATTCTGATTCTAATAATCCGACATATTCTTGCTACCNATCATTCTGATTCTAATAATCCGACATATTCTTGCTACCTTGTGTACCGAAATCGAATGCTTCGATACTGTGTGTTGAGAATTATGCCTTCAATCTTTCCACAATTCCAGCATCTCTCCATTGACATAACTTGCACTTGGTCCAAGGTATGTGACTTTAGGGATTCTGTTCCCTGTGAAAATGTTCCCAAATGCAATCTTTTGGACGTGGCATTCCGAAAATTGCGAAATTGCTGGTAGCTTGAAATTAGATAGTGTTTTGAAGCTCAAAATCGTGAAAGAACTCCGTGTCACGGAGGTCGAATGTGATTCTCGTTACTGGCTTTTGATAAAGTAATTTTTTAAATCGTGTTTGCTACTAATGTGAAAAAAAAAGTCAACCTATAACGAATGCTGATTTCGGTCGTTTTGAGAGACCACCCAAGCTTAGAATTAGGAATGCGCTTAAAAAAAGAAAGATGAACTATACGAAAACTACGAAAGATACTAATACTATTTTTGTAGTTATCGATTTCTGTATACTACATGTAGTATACGTATACTACAAGGACGTAGTATACGGTTGGCCAACCCTGTGTATAAATATTAAATAGAAGCAGAACTGTTGCAGACCAATTATTTAAGAAAAAGTACAACCTGGGACCATTTTAAGACGAAAGATAGCAAAACAAAGGCAATTATCAATGTCCCAAGTCAACTGAAAAAGTACTTTAGTAAGGTGGAAAAATTATTTCGCGTGGAGGAGGTGGGAAAGCAACAGCAAATACAAAATAAAAATAAACAATCATCTGAAAAGCAAACATGCGCCGTTCAACAAGACTGAATGGTAACATAAATTAAAGAATTGAACAATTCAGCAAGAATTGAAGGTTAATTCAAGCAAATGCTCCTGATAATGAAATTATTACCATAATTTACTAATAAAATAGAAAATATTGACAATTTTTTTGGTATTTAAAAAAAAATTGAAAAAAAAATTGCCAAAATTTTTTTTTCTAAATCGGCCACAGCATTGGCCAACTGGCCGATTCTTTAGTTTTGGAAATTGTTTCCCGATGCGAGTAGGAGTCCGGATCGGCGGCCGATGCATCGGAGCAACACTAGTCAAAAACATAGGGTTCATGCAGGGGGTGGCGGTACAACATAAAGATGGTTTTGAGAATAAAATTGTCTGGGAGTGACGTCACTGTTCCACACTTCGAATTCCCTAACATTTCTCCTCGTGCATTTTCATGACTTTTCATGGAACATTTGTAGTGTAGTCCCTCTATCGAATTCAAGTAAGTGATACGTTAATCGACTGGAAATTTATCGTAGATTACGAATTTGACATCCATTGTTGGCGGTCAAGTCAAATTTTGCAAAAATTTTGCAAATTTGTGCCAAAGAAAATTTTTTTTTAGGATGACTTACCCCAAGGTTGCTATAAGGAATTAATCTAAACTGACTATGGTAAGGTTAGCCACTTACTCAATTTTTTTTTCAAAATTAATTTTTTGAAGAAATAACAATCAACAAAGTCAAATAAACAATAAATTTTTTCGCTTTCTATAGTTGCTTAGGAATATACTACAAACTCAAAAATTTGGAAGCGAACAAAATATTTAAAAAAAATTTTATAAGTAAAACCATAAATTAGTCTTCTTTTTGATAAAAAATTAATTTTGAAAAAAAAATTGAGTAAGTGGCTAACCTTATCATAGTCAGTTTAGATTAATTCCTTATAGCAACATTGGGGTAAGTCATCCTAAAAAATTTTTTTTCTTTGACACAAATTTGCAAAAATTTTGCAAAATTTGACTTGACCGCCAACAATGGATGTCAAATTCGTAATCTACGATAAATTTCCAGTCGATTAACGTATCACTTACTTGAATTCCATAGAGAGACTACACTACAAATGTTCCATGAAAATTCATGAAAATGCACGAGGAGAAATGTTAGGGAATTCGAAGTGGAACAGTGACGTCACTCCCAGACAATTTTATTCTCAAAACCATCTCTATGTTGTACCGCCACCCCCTGGGGTTTGATTTGATGAACGTTTAGCTACTCTATGTAGATTCAGACCCTCTGGCGATTAATAACTTCCTGAGAAACAAGATCAAGTCGTCAAATAGGATCCGTCAACCCAAACATGACTATGGTTCGCCTTTAAGCATAGTACTGTGGTGGCAGTTTCAGCTAAGCTGAAAATGAAACTGAAAATTAAGTTTACGCTGACTGAAAATCGTTAAATAAATTATACAGATATGACCAACGCCAAATAAAAAAAATGTTCGTGGAAAAAAGCTGACTTAATTCAGTTTAGTAAGAGGAAAATCAATAACTAAACAAATTTTTGTTTGAGTCTGGCCACCGGTATACATCCAATATGTATTTTTAAAAGTAATAAACATACTACAAAAACTTTTTTTTTAACAGATAAGAAAAAAATTAAAATTAAACAAAAAGAAACAAAGTGGACTCTTTTCGAACTCAGCTTCCGCTCACCTGAAAAGGGGTATCTCTTTCAGTGCACGGAAAAAGGTTTTTATTCAGCTTAGCTGAAAAATCTTTTCTTTAAGCTCAGCTTTTGTGCACGACCTGAATACTACAAAACTGAAAGAGAGCTGAAACTGATAATTTTCAGTTCAGCAAGGCTGAGCGGCCACCACAGTACTGCCCTTTAGAGATGAGTAGTCAGCGTGTACGATTATCTTGCTCAACAGACTAGAAAGCTTAATAACCCTATATCTCCATGTGACTTAAGTGCACTGGTTGTTTAGTAATAAATATATCAGTCACACAAAAACACTTGATATTTAGCTGTTTGTGAAAATGTAAAACTTCTTATATACCCCACGTTCATAATAACAACAGCGCTAAAGCAGTTATGGTTGATACGCAACTTATTCTCGGATTAAATAGCTGTGAATACTGACCGGGCAAACAAATTCAAATTTTAACCAAATTCTAGACTTCTGCACACGTTTGGAGGTATTTTCTTTATGGCGCACTAATTCATTGAACACTATATATTTTAGTGCGTCTAGTAAATGTCAAAAATTTCATCACGTGATATTGTGATATCTATACGGTAGTATTTAGTGGAGTTAAGTGATCGGTTGTTGGAGCACTCCGGTCATGATTTGAAAGGATATGCTAAATTGATTAAAAAGTTAGGATTATTAGCTAATTTAAATAGTGCTACGGCAAAGGCTTGCGGCGTAGAATACTGTTACCAGATCTTTTAATCAGCGATCGCAAAATAGCTGTTGCGAAAAACTCAAGGAGCATAGAGTGTGACTCATTTCCTGATAATATAAATCCATCTTATCAAAAATCAATCCCAAAAGTATAACTTTGGTTAGTACTTTCTTTCTTTGATAGTCCCAATTTGGTTTCTTTGTTCTTTAGTAATTTTTTAGTACTGAGTGACACCTTGATTTCTTTAAGTTTCTTACAATTTGTCGCTAACAAGATTTTTTCAAAAAAAGTGCTAATACAAGCGAAGGCTGCTAATTTGTTAATTTAGATTATGAAAATGCAAATCTTCATGGTTTACAATTTTTTTTATTTTGGGCAGTGAAATTACATCATAGTCCATTTTCCCTCAAAAAGTCACATTATGTACCCCTAGAATCAATATTATTACCAAAAAATAAATAAAAATTCATTATTTACCAAACCTAACCTCATTCATAAGCAGTAGTAACATATAATATTAATGATTAAGGATTATAAAAAAATATTCTGTTAGACTAAATAAAATCTTCGTGCAAATGTCTAGAATTTAACTAAAATTTGAATTTTTTTTGCGCGGTCAGTATTCACACCGATTTAATCCGAGAATACTTATTATAACCAATACCTGTATAATGTATTTACTCGTTTAGTAGTAATATTTTCTTCATAAAATGTTGTTACACCGTTTCCCATTCTTCCCCTTCACTTATGTCTTATAATGTTTACAATGCATTACTTCGTTTGTATTTCAGTATATAATTTATTTCGCAAAGCCTACTGAAGACGTCGGTCTGTCTTGTAACGGAGAAATATTCCAACAAGGAGAAGGTCTATATTTGTAAGTCGAACTACTATTAAGCAATAATTGATTAATAATTGAATTCAATTATTCAATTATTGAATACATTCACTTCAATACAATAATGCATACTCAAAAGTAAATAATTCCAATATGCAAAAACAAATTGTTATTGAGTGACCATAAGCTTTTAGCGTTACCGATCAAAACTTAACATGATTTTCAACAGCTATTATGAATAACTCCCAATTTTTCTTAGTTCCACAAATAGGAAATAAACGTGTAATGTCCAGTTGAAAACTGCGTCAGAAGCGACGGTTTGTTGAAACAATATACTCTAAACAACATAGTTTAGGTTTCTGGTGCCGCATTAGATTATCTTTGTTATGAACACAGCAAATTCCTCAACATTGTTGGTTGTTAGAAATATAAAATAAATGTATACTCTGCATTCTAAATCAGAAATGTTAAGTAAACGCGCAACAAGCATAAGCAATTCGCAAAAATGGTATAAATAAATCATATTATATACTTATTTCTTCTCATATATAAATTTCCTCAAATCAGTAGATTTAGCTGCTAAAAATTAATTACAAAAGTCATCGGGTTTTCATGATCATATCCCGTGATTTCCGTAGAAATATGCACTGTGATTCCGTGATTGCGTGGTTGAATTCCTTATTGCCGATACTCAATTAGCGGACATTTTGGGTGCTACCGCATGCTTAATTACTACTTTTTCGGTTATATTCCAAGGAATTTGGTTTGGTTTGTGTTCAGTTCGCGTTGCCAACGAAACAATACCTAGTGAAACATATTTATTCTTTTATAAATATTATTGATGCAATTCATAAGCTCCCATTTTCCTTTAAATTAAATCAGTGTTCAATTAGAATTCAAGGAGGAAGGTCGCTCGCATTTTTGCTCTCTTAATTTCTAATTACATTCATAACAAATTCAATTGTAATTATTTTTATTAACAGTTTTAATTGTTTTTCAAGCTGTTATCACTTTAGTGCACCTATTGACTGGATAATACTTGAATCAATTCCTGTTAACTCTTGTTACTGTCAATCTTGTTACTGTAATCATTANTCCTGTTAACTCTTGTTACTGTCAATCTTGTTACTGTAATCATTATTCCTGATCTGTTTCTATCATCATTATTAAGCACTGTTCCTGATCTGTTCCTGTTCCTGACCTGTTTCTATCATCACTGCCAAGCACTGTTCCTGACCTGTTCCTGACCTGAATCCTTTCCTAGTAAGAAAATTGTTCCAGTGGTATCCGTTACTGAATCTACCTCAAATCTTATTCTGTCCCTGTGTATAAATAACATCCATATACAAGTCGCTTTGTGTTCACTTTGGATACGAGCAAAACAGGTTGATTACAGTAAATTATGCATTTTACTAACCAAGCGTTACTCTGTGTTATCATTATGTTCAACTGCTATTCTCCATTTACTTTCCAGCTACATAACTTTGATTTAATTGTGGCAATTTTTGAATTTTAATAACTACTTTGCCGATACTCGAGTAGTACTAGAAATAGTGTGCTAAAAGATACATAATTGTGATGTTGTAATCATATTGTTACAGTTTTGCTAACTAAATGGTAGAATTTTCTAAACAAATCGTTAACTTTATACTTTCAGATTTCTTTAAACAATAAATTCAAGAAAATTCTCTTTTAATTTTTAATGATTTATTGCTCAAGAAAACTTTTGGGTATTGCACTCAGCTGAGCTCTGGAAAAGCTCTACCAAAATACTGAATACCTTGGTGAAAATTGTAGCGCATTATAAGTCATAGTGCGGACTTTTAGCAACTTCCAACTTGGGTTACATTTAACTTAAACTTCTAGGAATAAATGTCAATGATTAATACAAGATTCGCTTTTCTGGCTATTTATTGGAGGCTCCAGAACTTAATAGTTGAATTATATTAGAACCCTATCTCTTACCATGTGTTTGGTCCCATGGATTCTTGAGAATTTTGAGTATAAGTATACAATTGAAGTGGTTCAACTCATGCGCATAACATTGTGATTTAAAATTTCACAATTGCCACACATTTCATGACTTTTGTGTGGTAATTGTGAAATTCGGTTAATTAATTAAAAATTTGATAAATTAATAATTTCAAATTGAAAAGTCAATCTAGTACTTCTAGTCTATCGATTGACGAAACCTTAAAAACTTACAATGAATCCAACAGTTGCAGTGTCCAATTTTGCAATTGTGTTCCGGAATTCTGAGGTCGAAATTTTTTTTGCCTTTTAGTTTTGTCAATAATTCATCAAGGTTTCGAAAAGAAACTCGCTGAAATGTTTAAACAAACAATTTTTTTAAAGTTTTCGCAATTAGCTAACATAGTAAAAAAAAATCCAAAAGCGGCGAGAACTTTCGGTTAGCGGTTTAGAATTCGCTGTTTCAAATTTTGAACTACGGTAGCACCGTCAAATTCAAATTCTTAATGCCAATTCTAAAAATTGTATGTAGAATCTCAAACGCTGAAGTTTGGTAGAAGCTTTAAGTTTGACAGAAAATCAACTACCAGAGCTACGAGGGTTATACCCCAAATGAAATACAGCTATAGAACCCATCACCACAACACTCCTCTTCCCTCTTTGCTGAAGTGAAAATAACCTGGATAAGTGTTATCCAATTATGCATTCTATGACTTTTACCACTGTATTTAAATATGCATTTGGTGACCTTAATGCTTATACCAAACTTCGGAATTGGGGATTCCAATTCCGAAAATTTTCGGAATTGGTCGTGTTTTTTGCTACCATACTTCCCAATTAGAATTGGATTTCCAAATTCCAATTCCTACGTGCGGTTTTTCGGAATTCGAGCTACCATACTTTATCCCGCGGCGAGAGAATTGGAATTGGCATTTGAGAATGCCAAATGCCGAAGTTTCAGAATTTGACTACCATACTTTGGAATTGATCCTTTCGGAATTGGGTTTTCCTACTTTTCCCACCTACTTCCGGAATTGGATTTTTTTTCAAAAATTTGAAAAAAAGGCAATTCCAATGCTGAATTCTGCTTCAACTTGCCCCATCAAACCAAAACGTTACATTAACCGCGAATTAATTAATAAATTTGAACAAATAAAAAATTAAATTATTTCAAATTAAGTTTCTATTTTTTTGTTGATTTGTCTACTGCCGAAAGTATTTAATTTCAACCATTGACACTTCACTAATTATTAGTCAAGTGTCAAATTGCTGCGATGGACATGGGTTTGACTCGTCTCTACGTAAGTAACAACATATTGTAGAACAGCGCAAAGGAAGCACACTTTGGCCCGATTCTACCTAAACAAAGATTGTTTCTGGATCCCACTTCATCATTTTAAATTTACAGATTACAAATAATCTCCCCTCGTCCACAATAGACACATTAGAAAGACGCATTGTTGCTGGATGGAGAAGCCAAAGGACTTCAACATGTCTTTTCCTAGTATCCTTCTTTCCCGTATCAATTTCTGTTTGCCCATTTCTCTTTTTTCATTTATTTTTTACTCCTAATAAAAAACTTAAGAAAAAGCAAGGAAAAAAAGTCAAATTTTATTTTCAATTTTTACATCCCGTGTAAGTATTTTGTGCACTTGGGAAAATGATACTTTCTACTTCGAAAATTGGAAAATTGGATTCTGATTCTCCAATTCCAAAGTATGGTAGGAAAATGCGAAAATCGGCGAGAACTTTGGCTTTTACATGTCAGAATTCGCCGTTTCAAATTCTGAAGTATGGTAGCACCGTCCAATTCCAATTTTCAATGCCGATTCCGAAAATTGGAATTGGAATCTCCAATTCCGAAGCTTGGTATAAGCATAATAGTCCAAAGAAAATGACCCAGCCATAATAATATTGTCCTAACTCCATTAAAACATACTTCGACTATCATTCTCTAAGATTACTCTCTATTTTTAGTTTGCAAAAAACAATTATGTTTTCTCACTTTCTCTACAGGTTGAAAATTGATAAGAAAGATATAAATAATTTGGACCTAGCAATAGATGACATCATTCGTAGATTAAGCTATGAAGCTAAAGACCCTTTATACATTTATGCAACACACAAGGTGCCTTGTAATCTGCCTGAAAATGATGGGTTGAAATCTCTGCTTGTCGGAATAGAAGATACAAACACGACATCGTCCGATTATTTCTGCATAAATTATTTTGAAATGATACCTGTTTCAATGAAGGTAATCTATCTTTGCGTTGTTTCAAACAAAATTTTTGCAATTGTCTCTGGCATTTTTTAAAGCTTTGATTTTAAATAATTCAAATTCAAAATACTTAACTGCATCTTGTATGTTATTTATACAATTGGGATAAAATGTTATTTTTGCTTGATGCTTAATTATTCTCTCTTAATTGGGTATTAATCTGTTCCCTCTCATTTATCGTGGCGGCAAAATCAGAATTTACCAGAATTTCTTCGAAAATCAACAAAACCATTTAGCAAATAAGTACTTCGCACTAAATGAACTCTAAAATAACTGGCAAATAGATACAATTATAATACAATACAATAGATACAAAAAAGATAATTGACTGTACTCGCTACAATTTGATTCCTAAGTTACTGAAGTGACTGTAGGTGTGATTCAAATGTTTAAAGTCAACTCAAGCAGGCACGTAACCAAAATTATTTCATCATGCTCCTAGTTGGTGTTTAACACATCCAGCAAAGTAATGCATGTCTAAGAAGTAAAGACACACTGTTTTTTTAAACAAAATGAAATACCCCATCCCTAAAGCTAAAATCTGCTTTCCCACATTCATTATCAACCTTTTTAGATATTCTCGTCCAAATATTTTTCTGAATGAACGCAAGTTGTTTGTACCTTTGGTCTAGTATTCTAACTTACATTTAGCCCAAAACTTCTCAATTCCTTTTGCTTGTGGTACGTTTGCTGGGTTCTGTTGCTTCGAGAGAAAGTTGACTTTTTCCAACTCCAGAAACGACTTTACCAAATTCACTTAATGTGACGTGGCTAGGTCGGACCAAAACAAAATCTGGTCAAGATTATGGTGCTTACGTATGAACGGAAGTAATATGTTCTTCAGACATTCTTTTAAGTAGATTTGCTGGTTGATGGTGCCCAAGGAAATGAAAGGGGTTGAAACATTCCCAAATTCGTCCAAGGCTTGCCAAACCAGCACTTTCTTCGGGAGCTTGCTAGTTCCTTTGAATTTGAGGTCAAAATCGAAATCACAATGGTTCCTTGCGTGAACGAACTTACGTCTAGGTTGTTCGGATGGGTCTAGTATGACGTATGTCTCATCATCAATAATCACAACTTTCTCTTGAATTTTTCTGTAAATTCTGCATAGTCCAGTTTTGGCCCGTGTTTCCTGGTCCTTAACATATTTCGGCTTTTTTTTGTACGGGCTGTTATTGCCAACCTGTGTACCTACATCCATGATACAGAAGACAGCGATAGATTAAGTTGATTGACAGCGG
This sequence comes from Holacanthella duospinosa, assembly GCA_002738285.1. Classification (NCBI taxonomy): domain Eukaryota; kingdom Metazoa; phylum Arthropoda; class Collembola; order Poduromorpha; family Neanuridae; genus Holacanthella; species Holacanthella duospinosa. Next base: position 14,526 of record NIPM01000200.1, on the reverse strand, counting down.
TGCGAACTGTAAGCGAGGTGTTCTGAGTAGGTGTTGCGGGTTCCCGATTTAGCGGGAGCGAAGTTCCTTGCGGTTCCGTTACCCGCCAGAGAAATCCGCTTACCCGCATTTTTAAATTTTTACAAAAATTATTTTAATCGCCCGAATTTTACAACTTTTTATCATACGTCAAGGTAGTTACAATAAACCATTATAGCTGTAGGAGCTATGAACTATTGTTTGTAGATCCCAAGCTAAATTATATAATTTTGAGTGAAAACATACGCAAGAAAGATTTCATTTTATATAAAGTTCAAGTATTTCAAGTTGTGATGAAGAAACCCTAGCATGTCCCCATAACAAAAAAGGAGACGATTCCGATGCTTTTCGCAAATATTTCTTTTTTCTGAGGAAAGGCGTCCACTAATTAAGGTACTGGCAGGAGAAGATAGAAATAGTCTTTTCAATTGTGCAAAGTTTGGAAAGTGAGGTTCACTTGCTTTCCACCATTCAACTGGGTCCTTCTTTCTGTCAATCAGGTTAAATGCAATGCGCATGGCAATGCCTGCAAGCGGGAACCCGCGGGTAACGGGTAGCAAGGATGCGGGTATCCGTCACCCACATTTGTTGGGTTCCTGGAACCGCAACACCACTAGTTCTGAAAAAGCTTTCTCCACCTTTCCTAACTTTCTTGGAGAAGACTGTGAGGCACGATCACCAGGAATTTTTCTGTAACCAGCATTCTTAGTCGCGTCATACCTCTGCAGAATTCGGTAGATGGATTTAGGCCACTTAATCTCACTACGGATGTGCTGCACTGTTAATTTCTGGCTGAAACCTCCTTCGTTTTCGTAGTGCTGAATCACACGTCTTGAATACCACTCCCTTTCCTTGCTTTTCATTTTTAAAACTGTAGTAATTGACACTCACAATTTTTGTGACAAAACAACCAGCCTTTGTTCTCTATAAAATAATTGACTGCAATGTCGATATTGATATTGATTAAGTCAGGAAATGAGTTCCAACACTTATGGCGAAAACTTTATAGGTTAAAAAAAAATCAAATTTCTTAACTAGGTAAAAACCTGTGATAATTTGATTTCCAGATCTAGTACTATAATTATACCCATCCTACAGCCTGTTAGGTTACAAATAAAGTACTTTTTGAATCAACTTTCAGCGGGAATTGTCCGGCGCGGAGTCAATCCACCAAGCCACACTTTATATTCACTAAAGCGCAGAGCTGGTCTACCCGCTGTACGCATCCCTCGCAACTATTTATGATTCATGTTTCTCTGCTTTACTCTCAACCTCAACCAAAAATGAATTAGCTCTCTCTAATCTCAGTACAGTAAACCTCGGATAAGCCGACTTTCAAGGGACCGGAAAATATGGTTCGTGGTAACCGAGGTTCGGCTTAAGCGTAAGCTAACATACAACTTAAGTTATAACAACTTGGGGAATAATTTGTTCGTCTTAGCCGAGGTAGTTTTAATTTACCATTACTTTATAATAGTAAGTTGTTGTGGAGACTAAAAATGACTAAAAATGACTAAAAATTAGAGATGCCCCGAGTAGCAATACTCGGCCAATTGCCGAGTACGAGTACTCGGTGTATTGGAGATGGCGGTAGTGAGTACTCGACTTCCTAAACATATGGGGTGTCATTCAATGCGGCTCAACATTTACAGTAAATCTGTGGCGTTTAAGCGTCATTTTCTTATCTCAAATTTGATGCCGCTGCACACCTGCTGATTTTGAATTTAACGAACACTACAGATTGTGTTGAGAATTAATTTCAGCTCACAAGGGAACAGTCATGAGTTGCAAATTAATTTCAAATTAAATTTGAGCTTCTCATGTAGGTATAAGTCAGAAAAGCTCAAAAATGTTTGTCCGATTTCACCGGAAGTTATTTAGAGGGGGCTGTGGATCCCCAAATGTGGTGCATTCTTGTAACAATAATAGTTGGAGAAAACAGTACAATAGAGTTCCACAAATTTTTGAACTGTACGTATTAGATGGGAGTTTTAGAGATACGGAAAAGTGTTGGGTCCCTACATTGTGGTCGGGGGTTCGAATCTAGGTCTTCTCGTTAAAATTTTTTTCTCTATATATCAGCAATATATGTTTCGGATACATTGCAATTTAAATGTTGCTACAAAATAAGAGCAGTGAGCAAGATTGTATTAGCTCTAAAACGCTTCCGTAATGATTAGAAATGACTGCAGAGTTGTAGAAAAGAAGCGAGAAACTATGAAGGGATGTCCATGCTCAGAAATAATTAGCAAAATTATTCAGAAAAATAAGATTAATTAAATATGTAAAAATCAAGATTTAAAATTTGCAATTTCAAATATTCGAATTCTAATAATTACTAGAAATGTTATTTAACCTTGGCAATTGGTGACCTCTGATACAAAACTTGTACCGGTTTGGCTGAAATTTGAAATTTGTACTTCATAAGTATTACTTTAATGAAACTTTGAAAATTTAATTAATTAAATTGAGAAATTTCATAACCTAGGTCATTAGCGACCTCCGATTATTATTTTTCTCAGACGTGGTTGAAATTAAAAATTAGTACCATACAGTTATTATTTTTGCAAATTTTTGCAAATGGGAGGCCTGCGGGAACCCACGTTAGGGCTCCCGTGGGTTACCACAGCCTTCCGGCAGGTTGCCACAGCGTTTCCATTAGTTTCCACAATTATCTGATGCGCCCCTCAGTCCTCTCGTTGCTTCCCGCATCTTTCCGCTGGTTCCCGGAGCCCGCCGTTGGTTCGCGCAGCCCTCCCGTAAATTTCCGCAGCCCTCCCGTAGATTTCCACAACTCTCGCGTTTGTTCCCGCAGCCCGCCCTCGGGTTCCGACTACACGCCCGTGAGTTCCAGCAGCCTTATCTTTGGTCCCCAAAGCCCTCCCGTGAGTTCCCGTTGCTCTCCCGGTGGTTCTCGCAGCTTTTGCGTGGGTTCCCTCAGCCCTCCCATGGGTTCCCGCAGCACTTACATGGGTTCCCGCAGGCCTCCCGTACTATTGCAAAGAAATTTCCAAAAATTATAACTGTATGGTACTAATTTTTAATTTCAACCACGTCTGAGAAAAATAATAATCGGAGGTCGCTAATGACCTAGGTTATAAAATTTCTCAATTTGATTAATTAAATTTTCAAAGTTTCATTAAAGTAATACTTATGCAGTACAAATTTCAAATTTCAGCCAAACCGGTAAAAGTTTTGGATCAGAGGTCACCAATTGCCAAGGTTAAATAACATTTCTAGTAATTATTAGAATTCGAATATTTGAAATTGCAAATTTTAAATCTTGATTTTTACATATTTAATTAATCTTATTTTTCTGAATAATTTTGCTAATTATTTCTGAGCATGGACATCCCTTCATAGTTTCTCGCTTCTTTTCTACAACTCTGCAGTCATTTCTAATCATTACGGAAGCGTTTTAGGGTTAATACAATCTTGCTCACTACTCTTTTGTAGCAACATTTAAATTGCAATGTATCCGAAACATATATTGCTGATATATAGAGAAAAAAAATTTAACGAGAAGACCAAGACTCGAACCCCCGACCACAAGGTAGGGACCCAACACTTTTCCGTATCTCTAAAAGTCCCATCTAATACGTACAGTTCAAAATTTTGTGGAACTCTATTGTACTGTTTTCCCCAACTATTATTATTACANCTTGATTTTTACATATTTAATTAATCTTATTTTTCTGAATAATTTTGCTAATTATTTCTGAGCATGGACATCCCTTCATAGTTTCTCGCTTCTTTTCTACAACTCTGCAGTCATTTCTAATCATTACGGAAGCGTTTTAGNGACATCCCTTCATAGTTTCTCGCTTCTTTTCTACAACTCTGCAGTCATTTCTAATCATTACGGAAGCGTTTTAGGGTTAATACAATCTTGCTCACTACTCTTTTGTAGCAACATTTAAATTGCAATGTATCCGAAACATATATTGCTGATATATAGAGAAAAAAAATTTAACGAGAAGACCAAGACTCGAACCCCCGACCACAGGGTAGGGACCCAACAATTTTCCGTATCTCTAAAACTCCCATCTAATACGTACAGTTCAAAATTTTGTGGAACTCTATTGTACTGTTTTCCCCAACTATTATTATTACAAGAATCCACCACATTTGGGGATCCACAGCCCCCTCCAAATTACTTCCGGTGAAATCGGACAAACATTTTTGAGCTTTTCTGACTTATACCTACATGAAAAGCTCAAATTTAATTTGAAATTAATTTGCAAGTCATGACTGTTCCCTTGTCAGTGCTTTCTAGTTTTGAACTGATCTGAACTGAACTGGAAAAGATTTCATTAATAGGTAAAACTGAACTGAAATGAAAAATATTGAACTAAACTGGAAGTGATTAGAAAATAGTGAAAAACTGGGCTGAAATGTACTCGGAATATTTTGAAAGTAATGGAGTACTGAAATTAACAGAAATGAACTGAAAAACTTAAATTACTAAACTGAAATGGAAATTTTTTTTACAAGTAATAGTACTGAACTTAATTGGACTGAATTTTTTCAGTAAATTGCAAAATTTACTTCAAAAAAGTATAAAATATATTCTTGCAATATATTCTAATTAAAAAATGCTGTAAAATTTCCAAGTGAGTTTAGTTTTTACTTTCAAGAAGTTTTAGAAATACTCGGTGCAGTTGACCGAGTAGTGGCCGAGTACCATTTTCGAATATTGCCGAGTACGAGTACTCGGGAACGAGGCCGAGTATTGCCGAGTACTCGGTGAACCGAGTACTCGGGGCATCTCTACTAAAAATATATCATTGGTTCATTTTCTGTCGAATTTCAATGTTTGAAAAGTCATTCAAAAAATGTTATTCGTTAAATTTTGTAAGCAAAAAGGTGAAGATTCTTTAAAAATTGATCAATTAATTGGTGTTCGTGTTAACCGAGGTAAAAAAGCATGAGACTTATGGACTGGGACCACGGAAAGGCGTTCATGGTAGCCGAGGGTTCGGCTTAGCCGTTCCATTTACACACATTTTCCCTATCTCAGGGCGCGGACCGGACCAAGTGGTTCGTGTTAACCGAGGGTCCGTGGTAACCGAGGTCGGCTTATCCGAGGTTTACTGTACTCCGAAATTACAATGCACTTTCTCTTGCTCATTTGAGGCGAAATGAGTGGTAAGGGCTCATTTTTGGTTTGAGAATACAATAAAACTCAACATCAAGTTCAGAATTCGAGAAGGTCAATTAATTTTTAAGCTTTTGAAAACAATTTTTTTGTTTGCGGTTGGGACTTGGGAGTTAGAACCATGACTCTAGGAGTTGACTCCTTGACTTGTGATTCATGACTCTTTTCAAACAGGCAAATAAAATTGTCAGATTTTTCTTGTTCTTTCTGACGTACTTTCGCCACTAAAGTTTTCATTTAATTTCAGATTATCTTAAACAATCTTCTACATTTTGTATTACGTGACTCTGGAGTTAGAGTCACTTACTCATTCTACTTCCAAAAATCATCGAGTCAGAATCATGACTCGAGGAGTCAACTTCCAAAGTTTCGAGTCAGTCAGGGCTCCCAGATTCACTGACTAATCTGGCTGCGAGTCATGAAAAACTAGGAATTCTATGTAATTAATTGGCTTATTTATGATGTGCCCAGTTATGGGGTGGTGATGTATTAAAATGTCCTTGGCTGTGTAAAATTTTAACGTATTAAACGGAAGAAAACTGATTCAAAAAATACCTTATTCATAACCTAACGGCCTGTAGTTTAACTAGAATAGTCGTTAAAAAATTCAACTTTTTATCATTAAATAACTTGAACAAATTACAAACCGTAGTGTACTTGTGTAATTGACGTAAAAATCAGTTAAAAGTATCATTGATTGAATCATAAATTCTATCATACTTTTATCTTGCCATTACAAATCTTTCTAAACATCTAGTTGAGCGTCGAAGCCCAGCTGACTCAACACAAAAGTAAGATAAAATTTTTACTCCACGAAAAAAAATCTTCCGGTAGCTCTTCGCTTATTTAGGAATGTCTACCTATTGCTCACTGATAAACTTTTCTGCGCAACGTAAAAAAAATTGCAGAAATTGAAATCTTACTTTTTCAGCTTAACTAAAACTCCCTCATGGTTGACCATAGTCGGGCACATGTATGGACACAGAAAATGAATATGAAATCTCTAAAATTAGCTAATGATTGAGCATTCAAGATTAGTGTTATCTATGACTCCCAATTTGGCGTGAGTCAGAGTAATTGACAGAGTGATGATGACTCTGACTCCAAACGTTGTGAGTCGACTCGGAGTTTATTCCCAAAAGTCAAGGAGTATTGACTCTGACTCCGGAGTCACTTAATACAAAACATGGAAAATCGAGCAGGAGAATTCGAATTAAAAACAGTTTTTTTTTATTTAATGGTGGAAGTAGATTAAAAAATATAAGGAAAATAAGTTTGCTATGCTCATTTTATTTGTGTTTGTTGGGAAAGAGTCATGACTCCCAAGTAGGGAAGTCAACTCCCAGAGTTGTCTCTGATTCCCAAACGCGAATGTAGTCAACGTCATCAAATGACTCCCGACTCAAGAACCATAGGAGTCAGTCATGGATAATACTATTAACAAAGACCCCGTTTATATGCGCGAAATTAAAAAAAAATTATTCGGTATTTACAAAAAAAAAACATATGCAATATTATGCGCGGTGATTGGCTTTCTGATGAGCATCAAAACATTTATAAAAATTTACCCACGAAGGAAGTTTCTATTATTGGGAAAATGAAGCGAAAGAGTTTTCCGTTATGTGTTATTTAGAGAGGGAATACCATTCTGGGAAGGAATTCAGAGCGGCGGTTAGGATTTGGTTATGCCTTAACCAAGTGGTTAAATCCTTAACCGTATTCACTGGTTCAGTAAGCTGGTGGTTAGTATTCCGATTCCGTAACCAATCTAACCACCTGCTAACCACGGTTAAGTGATGGTTAGACGCACTAACTCATCAGTATTTGGGTTGTGTCTATTCACAGAGGATGGGAGAAGCAGAGATAACCCAAAAATTCTATCGCACCTCAGAGGCACCGATAAGTCGTGGTTAAATCTGAAATTGAGTTAAATTGGAAAATTTTCGTGAATTTTTCACGAGCTTTTCCAATTTAAGATAAATTCTCTATACTATGTAATAATTAATTGCTGTGTCAACGCCAATATTACCATATTGTGTCAACGCCAGCAATGATATCAATAATAACAGGCATCTATTATTTTATCCATTGGGGAACTACTTTTCAAACCTACTACTAACTATTATTAATTAAAGTGACGGAGATAGAGGTTTCATGTAAGAGTTTGGATGGAGCACGTGCTCATCTTACTTATGACATGAACCACCTCTATCATCGATACTTTAGTGATTCGGTTTTAAAAAGACTTAGTGTCAGAGGTAGGATGACTACCACTCGTTCTACCTCCGAAGTCAACCGTCGATTTACTGAGACAGTGGTGGAGTGTTGACATTAGAGGTTGGAAAAGAATTTACTAATCCAACCTCTGATGTCAACCCTTTCTACCTCTGTCTCAGTAAAGTAACATCGGTAGAGAGGATTGACATCAGAGNCTAATCCAACCTCTGATGTCAACCCTTTCTACCTCTGTCTCAGTAAAGTAACATTGGTAGAGAGGATTGACATCAGAAATAGGATGAGTACATGCCCATTATATCTGTGATGTCAACACTCTGCACCATTGTTTCAGTAAACTGACAGTGGTAGAAATATTTGACATGAGGTGAAGGATGAGTACATGCACATCCTACCTTTGATGTCAGTTATTTCCAACACTGTGCAGTAAAGTGAAAGTGGTGGTGAATGTAGACATCAGAGGTAGGATGAGCACGTAGTCATCTTACCTTTGACGTCAATCGTCTCCATCACCATCTCAATAAATCGACTGGTAATGAACGTTGCATCAGAGGTAGGATGAGCACGTACTCATCCTACGTCTGATGTCAACACAGTGTTGGAGTGTGTTGACATCTGAAGTAGGAATAAAGTGGTGGAGTGTTGACATTAGATGTGGAAGAGTACATTCTCATCCTACGTCTGATAATCAACCCTCTCTATCACCATAACTTCACTGAGACAGTGGTGGACTCTTGACGTAAGAGGTAGAATGAGTAATGAGAGGTAGAATACAACGTACACATACTACTTCTAATGCTAACCCTCTTCACCACTATTTCAGTAAAGTGACAGTAGTATGTACGTGATGATAAATCCCTCACAGTTGAACTCGGCCACACACTCTTCACTTCAAGACCCCAAAATTTATTTTTACCAACAAACACACTAACTCTTGGATCATTTTTGGGATGGGAGACCCTAAGTATTAAAAGAACCTAAGTTTTTTCACCATTCGCCCTAAGTCGCTTTCACCCTAAGACACATTCACCCTAAGAC
>NIPM01000199.1:254985-348933 GCA_002738285.1 Holacanthella duospinosa | reverse complement strand
TTATTATTATTTAATTAATATTTTTTTCAATCTTGTTGGTCAATAGGTGACCCCGGTGACCACACTCCACGGGAAACAGGACCTGCGACCCTTCTTTTTATCAAGGACCCTTTTGAGGACCCTTTTAGGATCCCCAGGCCCAACACGTGGCGACTATAGGAGGATTGGTCACCAACACCAACCAACCAACAATCAACCAAATTCAACATCTCATCTAAATCATCATTGGTAAATTAAAACTTAAATTAAAATATATTAAAACTAAGCAAAGCAAGCGTTAAAGGTCATAAGGTCAGTAGGTTAAGCGCGCCTCATACAAAAACTTACTGTCAGCTTCATAAGGCTTCTATTGAGGCCGAATCTGACGAATAAGTTTACACCGAAAGGCGCGAACTCAAGCCGCGAGATTTCCGGCGCGAAATCAATTCGAGACTGTCTTATTGGTTTCGTAAGCTTCTGCTGAGGCTGAAACCAACAAGACAAGTCAACAAAAAACTACAAAATACAGACAAAGTCTCATCAGTCTGTAGGCTTCAAATTTGAGGCCGACTGATGAGACGGGCTCAAGTAATCAAAGCAGACTGACCTTAGGCCACGCCTCTCTTTTCTATTTAGCAAGCCAATCAGGTAACTGATCTGGACAATCGGTTTAAGCGCATAATTTATAAAAATACAAGGTTATTGTGTACAAGCAGGCCTAACAGCCAATGTACACAACAGAAAGCCCAGTATTCATAAAATAGATATTATCTAATTACTTGAAATTGGTTTAATTGGGGTAATTGTGTAAAACGTAGGCCTAATAGCCTAATTATACAATTTATAACCCATGTATAGACCAGAATTCGAGAAAAAACAAAAATAAATAAATAAACCTTAAGTCCTCCCACTTTTGCCAAAACGGACCAATCACAGGCCGACTTTTGGGAAAAGTTAATTTAAGGTGTAGCAACATTAGTGAATCCTAAATATACAAAAATTTTGTGAAAAATCGGTCAAATTCCCTTAAAAATTTTTTTAACCTAAAAGGTAAAAATTTAGAATTTTTTTTTACCAAGTCGGAAAAAGTGGAGTAAAACCCGGCATATAACACAGCATAATATATAAATTAAGTGTGTTGACTACTGAAGTAGAGATTAAGTGAATTTTTGTTTTCAAAATAGGAAAATCGTTGATGGGTCATGCCAAAAATTTTCGTAAATTAGTGACATAAAACGTTTNAAAAAAAAAAAAAAAAAAAAAAAAAAAAAAAAAAAATACACTTCTTATACGGGTCATGCCAAAAATTTTCAAAAAATAAGGCAGACATCCATGTCTAAAGTACTACGTACTACGACAACAAAAATTAAAAAGGCTAAGAACCCTGCAAAAGCAGAAACAAACTTGAAAACAAATAGACAAAAATTAGCAAAAGAACCTGTTCCATTTCAAACACGAACGAGAAGTAGGAACAGTTTCTCGTCAACATCCTCAATATATTCTGAACAAATGGAAAGCCCAAGTGTTCATTCTGGAGAAGAGGATGTTTTTGATTTAAGAAATCAACCAAGTAATCAACACCTATTCACTGTTGATCCCAGTCCTTATGCCTCTGGTATCGCAGGACAAGGTGAAAACAGTGAAGAAGGTGTTGAGATAAAAATATCAGAAACAAAAAAATCCCTAAAAGTTCCAAAACTAACCCACAGGTCTACACCTCAAGGAATGGGACTTGTAACAAATTCTCGAAACGAAAGTTCTATAAATCAACCAGATCAAACAGGTTTAAATAATCAAAACCAAACTATACAAATTATACAAGACCAAATGGCCCAAATGCAAACAACATTTCAAAATTCTATACAATTAATGCAAACACAAATGGAAGAGCAACAAGCTCAATTTTTCCAACAAATGAAAGTTTTTGTTACAAATCAAATTCAAACAAATACACAGTTGCAAAATCCACCACAATCCCAATCACAAATACATAACCCAATACAAGTACCAACTAGCTCACAAGCTACTTCGCAAATACCAATAGATTCTATTACCTTACTGGCTAACGCCATTCAAAATATCAAAGTTACTGCTGTTACTCCTACGGTTTCGATTCCTAGATTCAAACCTAAGCAGTCATCTGCCTTTGCCTACCTTGCAGAAGTAGAGAGATACTTCCGAGCACAAGGCCATAGTGAAGATCAGTTCTTAGTTTTAGTCAATTCTATCTTACCACAAGATGCCAAAGTCTGGTTTGACCACCATCAAACAGATTTTAACACTTGGGAAGAATTTAAGAACGGATTCGAGCAGAGATATGATAGTTGGATGGACGTAAATGAAAGAGTTAAATTACTTTACACTAGAGAACAAAAGTTAACAGAATCAATTGAGTTTTTTATATATGATATGGTTCGTTGTGCTAAACAGTGCAACCCAAATGAAAGTATTGAAGATTCTGTACAAAGAGCTAGACTTTCTCTTCACCCGTCATTAAGAACCCATCTCGGTACTATAATTTATAGAACACCTGAGGAACTTTTTGAAGCCTCAAGAGTGGTTCATAAGTGCATAATGGCAGAAGATAAATTCAATGGACGCCAGTCCAAACTTCCGCCACTTACTAATAACGACCGCCAAAGTGGAAATAACTTACAAAAGCCCCCTCATAAAATAAACAATAGTCGCCAGGACAAATCGCACGAACCGTCTCGGACAAATAATAACTTCCGAGGATTTAATTCATACAGGGGATATTATCGTGGTCGTTCACAGTTCCATAGAGGGAACGGATATCAAAATTATAATAGCCAACCGAAGAGCTACCAATCTTATCAAAATCCACAATATCAGAATAACTATAGGTCACAGACCTTCCGAAATAGTAACTACCGGCAAGATCGAATAAACACGGTAGACCCTCGTCAAGAAATTGACCAGAACGGCCCAAGAAACTCGTTAGGGTTGGGTCATACTGGTCAAAACCAATTTAGAGGATCCAACCGTGGAAACTGGTCAAGCCGTGGAGGAAATGATAATAGAGTAAGATTTGAAAGGCAAAGACCACAATATAGGCCCCCAAAAACCTTTGGTTCTCAGATTCGACCACTTCAGTGTATGAAATGTAGAGGCTTTGGTCACCAAGCTAATCACTGTCCAACACGGTCAGGACTAGCTATGACTGCCTCCTACCCTGAACAGTTAGAATTAAAAGAACCAGGACAGTGCAGAAATCAAAACAGTTATAAACCAAAACCAGATCATAATAATTCTGATGACGGTGATGACTCAGATTTAAACGAAGAAGGGACAATTCGGAAAAGAACCCACCAAATTGTTCCAAACCGGTACGAGAAAAATGCTTCGGGGTTCCAACAATTTCTCTAAATATTCAAACCTATAAGTGCACCTCATTATTGGACTCAGGTTGCACTTACTCATTGGTTGAACATAATTTAATTCAAAAATTNTTTCAATATCTGATGAATACAGTCCTTCAAGGATTGGATTCGTTTAGTAAAGTATACATGGATGATACAATCATCTTTTCGAGAACGTTAAAAGAACACTTACAACATATAGAAATTGTTCTAGATCGGCTCAGAACGGCAAACCTTACTATTAATATAGCAAAATCGTCTTTCGCTAAACGAGAAGTAAAATTTTTAGGACATATTGCTTCTAAAGAAGGACTTAAAAAAGATCCTGAAAAAATTAAAGCTATACAAGAATTTCCTAGACCTACCGATAAAAAAGGAATCATGAGATTCAACGGTATGTGTCAGTGGTATTCTAGTTTTATTCGTCATTACGCTAGTAAAATGGAACCTCTATTCAAGTTACTACGTAAGGAAAATAAATTTATATGGTCACAAGATCAGGAAAACGCATTTGAACAATTAAAAAGAGACATATGTGAGAGTGTAGTGTTACAAAACATTGATTACTCTCAACCCTTACTCATGAAATGTGATGCCAGTGAATATGGTTTAGGTGCAGTTCTCTGCCAAAGTATAGAAGGAGTAGAACGTCCCATCATGTTTGCTAGTAAGACTCTCAAACAATCAGAGAGATCTGCACACATATATGAAAAAGAGATATACGCAATAATTTTCGGTTATAAAAAGTTCGCCGAATTTATCCGTCACCATGAATTTACAATTCAAACGGATAATAGAGCTGTGAGTTACTTGAAAAAGATGAAAGNCACCATGAATTTACAATTCAAACGGATAATAGAGCTGTGAGTTACTTGAAAAAGATGAAAGGAATGAAAGAAAAGTTAAACATTTGGGCTCAACAGATAGATTCATGGAATGCCCATATTATTTTTCGTCCGGGTGCGGAGAACGTGGTTGCGGACGCGCTATCACGAGCTCCAATACCTATCCAGTCAGACGATATTGATATGGAGGATGATCATGATATCCAATATGTTCCAGTTGCAGCGCTTACCTTTGCAACTCCATCCTTGAGAGATATAGCTCACGAACAAGCTCTCGATAATAAACTTAGTCAAATCATTAGCCTCTTGAGAAGTGGTCCAACGGGTGTACAACCGAAAGACTACATTCTTCAAGATGGAGTTCTGATGAGACTCATAAAACCATTTGACAAAATACATAACTCGAAAGGAGACCCTTCGGGTCATCGAGGAAACCTATGTCAAAAGTGTTTGGGTATAGGTGCAGTATACACACCTACCAACACTCATACGAATATTCAATGCACGTGCATAAAATCAAGACTGATTCCGGTACCAGTCATTCCCCAATCAATGAAAAGTGAAATTTTAAAGTTATTTCATGATTCTCCTGAAGCAGGACACCAAGGTATGCGTAAGACTTCAGAGAAAATCAAAATTAGATGTTTTTGGCAAAATATGAACAAAGACATCAGAGAATATGTGCACAGTTGTGTCACTTGTCAAAAAGTGAACCCAACCAATCAATTACCGTACGGATTATTACAGATTATATCTCCACCATCAAAGGTGTTTGAGACTCTTCATATAGACCTCATGGGTCCCTTTCCAGCCAGTTCAGGCGGAAGATTAAATAAACACTTGCTAGTGGTCATCGATGAGTTGTCAAAATGGGTTGAGTTATTTCCCATGAGAACGGCCACAGCTAAGAAAATAAAAGAAATTATGGAAAGTCAAATTTTTTGTCGATTTGGCACCCCAAAAAGAATTGTTAGTGATAACGGTACCCAGTTTACATCAAATTATCTTAAAAATTTATGTAAAGACTGGAAAATTCATCACGCTTTTCTAAGTGCTTACCATCCTCAGACCAATCAATCTGAGAGGGCAAATCGTAATTTGAAAAAAAATGATACAAGCATTTGTAAATGATAATCATCACAGCTGGGATGAAAATTTACATCATTTTGCGTTAGCCTTAAGAACTTCAATTAACAGAGTTACTCAAGTAACACCGGCTATTCTCAATCTCGGTAGAGAAATCCCTCTACCTTTCGATAGAAATCTGCAAGACTCTCCTACAGATATTTTGTCTGCCGACTATCAAAAATTGAGTGAGTTACCAGCTAAATTACAAATAGTTATTGAGTTTGTAAGAAATAATATAAACCTATCTCAGATAGAAAGTAAAAGATACTATGACTTATCTCATAGAGAACATAATTTCAAACCTGGAGACCTAGTTCTCATACAAAATCATACAATTTCTAACCAAGAGGAAGGAATTATGTATAAGCTAAATCCGCGGTTTATTGGTCCATATAAGTTAGGAGAAGTTATAAGTCCAGTTTCCTTTAAAATTTTGTCTCTCCCAGACAAAAAATATATTGGAAACCGACACGTAANTCAGTTAGGAGAAGTTAGAAGTCCAGTTTCCTTTAAAATTTTGTCTCTCCCAGACAAAAAATATATTGGAAACCGACACGTAAACCAATTAAAACCGTTCCATGAAAGACAGCTGTCAAATCTTAACCAGTTGGTACCAATAACTCCAACTGGAGATGAAAATGATAATTTTATGCCTGCTAGGAGACTCAGACAAAATACTAGAGTGAATTATCGTTCCCTAGCAGGATTACGAAACTAAATTGACAACAAATTAAAATAGACCACTCGCGGGACCTTAGGTCTTTAGTGGTCTAGATTAAATAGTCAATCTTATGTACACAAATATGATGGAGAAAAGTTACAAACATATGATAAGTCCAGTTAAACCAACTCTTATACTGAATTTTTCTCTGTTACAGTTACGGCATTCATGATGGCAAGTACGTCCAACTCCAAAGCCCGCAAAACTGCGGAGTATAAGGCCAAATGTCAACAAGCTGACAATAAATTCAAATATGGATTTAGAGAACATAATAAAGACCGGAAGAATCCTTCATTGAATCTACTTTTGGCTGAAAACCGCACGCGGAATGAAGTTGATTTCCTCTCGACACTACGAGGAATTAACCCTATGAGTGAGGTGATCAACAATTGGTCACTTCCTTCAACCTCATTCTTACAACCTAGAAGTGAACCAATGGATGAGAGATTGATAACAAGGCTTATCATTGTTCAAGATTCGACAGGAATGGACTCTATGATCCAAGACCTAATTACCCATACAGAAATTGGGTTGGACATAGAGGTCTCACGGTCCCATTTAAACACTTATTGGAATCGTCCGTTTATATGCCTCATTCAAATTTCTACTTCTCAAGTTGACTATGTTATTGACCCTTTTCGAGTTCCACAAGACTTGTGTAATTTAAATCAAGTTCTCCAAAATGACAAAATTTTGAAGATTGTTTATGACGGTCAGATGGAGGTTTCTATGTTTCAACTATACCATCGAATTTTCCCCACTGCCGTCTTAGACATGAAAAAAGTTTTTGAAACATTCATTGCGGTTGATTGTCCCATTAACAATAGGAAACGTGACTTCTGCACTGCTCTCGCCTACTATTTCCCTGAATCTAAAGTTGATGAAATTGGTCAACTTGCGGACTTCAGATCTCGCCCAATTAGGAAAGGAGACCCTCTAATAGAATACGCAAGATCTGATTCTCATCTTGTTCTTCGAATGTGGCATAAACACCGCTACATTACAAACATTCAAGGTCGTTCCAAAGAAGAGAAACAGATAGTAGAGGAGAGATGGAAGGCTGTAGAAGACCGCTCAAAATTTGTATCACTTCAAATGATAAACATTCAATTGATCACAGTCGAAAAACTATTAGCTATGGTCAAATTCCCAAGTGATTTAACCAAATTGTTCAAAGAATTATTCGAATTTCGACAGGAGTAATCACTATTTGATATTCGATGACAAAAAATTAATCTCGATTAATGATGTACGAACCTTGTGTGTATGTGNGAGTAATCACTATTTGATATTCGATGACAAAAAATTAATCTCGATTAATGATGTACGAACCTTGTGTGTATGTGTTTGTCGTGATTCTTATCTTGTATTTTGATTGATGATTGAATTTTNTAATGATGTACGAACCTTGTGTGTATGTGTTTGTCGTGATTCTTATCTTGTATTTTGATTGATGATTGAATTTTCCTTCTTTTGTTTACTTTTTTGTAAAATTAGATTGAAAAATTATTTCGCTCGCACAAAAACTTGCAACCGATTACCTCTGCGGATATGGGCATTAGGAAGTATACGGAAAAATCAGAGATCACTTTTTTTAACCAATAAAATAGTATACCGCATGGCTCAGCTTTTAGCGTGAGCCAGAGCCACTGGCTCAATGAGCCATGGCTCATGGCTCACCCGTGCGGTGAGCCAGCTCATGAGCCATGGCTCTGGCTCCGCACTTTTGTTGAGCTGGCTCATGAGCCAGAGCCATGGCTCAACATAAAAAAAAAATTTTTTTTTTCCGTTAATATGCACATTTTGCTAAAAGTGAGAATGACCTAGTGAGAATAAGCCAACACAAATCATAATTATAAACTGGCTAAAGGCAAACTGACTTTCAGTGACCAAAAATTTTGAAAATTTGAGGGAACAGGAGTTTCCTCCCGTCGTCCTCAACAACCCGTTCCTGTGTTGCAGTGTCCCTCATCTCAAGACAACACAACACAGATGACGATGAAAGAAGAAGAAGAGAAGAAACCACGTTTCTTCCTCCTAGGCTAGATTTGATATATATAAAAATAATATATATATACAGATATAGAGAGCGTCCAAAAGAGACGCTCACTTCCATTTTGAAAGTAAAAGAAGAGAGAAATAAAAAATATATTCTATTTCTCATCCATTCGAAACACAATAATTTATTTAATTAATTAATCTATTTATTTATTATTATTATTATTTAATTAATATTTTTTCAATCTTGTTGGTCAATAGGTGACCCCGGTGACCACACTCCACGGGAAACAAGACCTGCGACCTTTCTTTTTATAAAGGACCTCCTGAGGACCCTTGTAGGATCCCCAGATGAGAAGTTAAAGAGCCCCAGGCCCAGCAAATTAAAAAAAAAGGTGATGATTTAAAAAAAAAATGAAAAATTAAGGGAAAAGTGGAAAAATTTAGGGGGAAAGTTGAGCCATTGAGCCATGGCTCACAAGCTTCGTTGAGCTGGCTCATGAGCCATGGCTCTGGCTCAAAATTACTACATGAGCCAGAGCCATGCACTGGCTCTAGCTCAGAAATTGTTGAGCCAGCCAGAGCCAGAGCCAGAGCCATTGAGCCAGCGCATGAGCCAGAGCCATGCGGAACACTACAATAAAATGACACCGATTCGAATTCGAGTCATGACTCAGTCTTTATTGAGTCACATCTCATAAATGCGTCAGATTCAATTATATTATATAATTCCAAAAACAAAGGCTCAACTCAATACAAGAGTTCTTGGTTGTGTCAAAATTAAGTGACACAAAGAGTCACGTGACTTGTTGAGTTGAAGAGTCATGACTTGAGTTTCTTAGGCTAAAGTAAGGCAGCGAGTGTCAATGCTTGAGTAGTTCAACTTTAATAAATTCTTCCTCAAACCAGGATAGTGTTCTTCATGACTCCCAATTTGGTTTGAGTCGAGAGTCATTGATACTTGGAGTCATGACTCCGACTCTCTCAATTTTGGTAATCAACTCTAGGAGTCATGAATATGACTCACTGATTTTTGAAAGTCGACTCTAAATCAGAGTCAGAGTCAGAGTCATAACTCTGACTTCAGAGTCACAATAGAAAATATGTAAAATTGAGTAAAATAATCTGAAATTAAAATTTTATTTGTTTATTTAATAATGAAAGTAGATGATAAAAATAAAAATAAGTCGATATACTCATTAGTGCATGTTCGAAATGAGTCATGAGTCCCAAATCTTGGAATAGACTCCCAAAATCATGACTCTGATTCCAAATCACAAAGGAATCAGAGTCATCAAATGATTCCCGACTACGAAAAACCTTGAGAGTTAGTGAGTCATGACTCTGGAGTCACAATTTATGTAATAGTTGACAGAGGAAAGACTGTTAAATAAACTCCTTTCAATTCAATTCAATTCAGAGTCATGACTCCGGAATCAGTCATGACTTCAGAGTCAGAGTCATAAAGAACACTAATCGTAGAAGCCTGTCTTTCCATCATCCCTCCCACTGCCCATTCCAACAAATGTGATGGTTAACACAATTTATTTGCATTTTCCCACTCAAAAAATTCAAAAAATTGTAAAATTCCTGATTGCAGTAATGTCTCTTTGTACCTCACCCAAGTCTCACGCAATTCTCAAACTTCCAAAAAAAAAAAAAAAAAAAAATTGCGAAAATGAATCTTTTGCATAAACGAAAGAACGCCGTCGCATTCTCGCATTTCATCCTCGCGTGTAGGTGTTAAATAAGAAAAAATACATAAAAAGAAGACTAAAAGAACGAAAATACTTAGGATTGTAATACAATGACCTCAGACGATAAATTAGCTCATCCATCTGTTCTATTCATATTTGACACTGTGAAAAAATGGCACACAGATCAGACAGACCAACAACGCCTACATGCGGTAGGAGGGGGTTTAAATGAAGGAGACAAGAATCGCCAAAATCCTATAATAAGAACAAAAAATCATAACACAAAATTTCTTTTTAGAGAGAAGAATCTAGAACAAGCAGTGTATATTAAAAGAAAAATTTGAGAATATAATTCGCAAACCTCATTATTTTGCAAACAGGAGAGCCCGAAGTTCGCTAAATTTGATTTTCTGCACTAATAATAATAAAAAATTTAAAAAAAAAAATTAAAAAACCTTTTTTTTTTAAATCAATTTTTTTTTTGTGAAATTTTAACTAAATAATGTCAAAAGGTAATCCTGTAGCAATTGGTATTGATTTAGGTACCACTTACTCTTGTGTTGGTGTTTGGCAACATGGAAAAGTAGAAATTATTGCAAATGATCAAGGAAATCGAACAACACCAAGTTATGTCGCTTTCACTGACACTGAGCGACTCATTGGTGATGCTGCAAAGAATCAAGTAGCCATGAATCCACATAATACAATTTTTGATGCAAAACGGTAAGAATCATAATTTATCAAGATATTTTCAACAAAACATAAATATCCATTATTTTTAGAGGTATTGCGGATATCCGGTGCCTAAATTTTGCCGGATAGACTATCCGCCGGATACCGGATACTTATAGGTATCCGCGCAGATAATTTTCTAGACAATTTTTTCAGAAATCATAAAAAATGAATCAATAATTTTATTAAATTTATTATATTAGAGTATACATATATTAAATGTATTAGAGCAGTTTAAAAATTGACCCCTGCACATTCGCGTGAAATGAGTCAAAACGCATTTTGTTTGAATAAAAATTATGTGCAATACGAGCCTTACCAGGCAAGAATGCCGGATATCCGCACCGGATATCCGATATCCGGCAATCAAAAAATGCCGGATATTCGATATCCGGCAAACCTGCCGGATATTCGATATCCGGCAAACCTGCCGGATATACAATCTGCAACATGCCTAATTATTTTCATCCCTTATTTTCTATTCAGTTTAATTGGACGAAAATTTGATGATCCAAAAATTCAATCGGATATGAAACATTGGTCTTTTAAGGTAATCAATCGTGAGACCAAACCACATCTTGAGGTTGAATTTAAAGGAGAAGTAAAACGTTTCTCACCAGAAGAAATTAGTTCAATGGTTTTAACAAAAATGAAAGAAACAGCGGAAGCATTTCTTGGACAAGCGGTCAAAGATGCTGTCATCACTGTCCCCGCTTACTTTAATGATTCACAGCGACAAGCAACAAAAGACGCAGGCGCAATTGCTGGAATCAATGTACTTAGAATTATCAACGAACCAACAGCAGCTGCACTTGCATATGGACTCGATAAAAATTTAAAAGGAGAACGAAATGTACTCATTTTCGATCTTGGTGGTGGGACTTTCGATGTATCTATTTTAACTATTGATGAAGGCTCACTTTTTGAAGTGAGATCAACAGCTGGAGATACTCATCTTGGAGGAGAGGATTTTGATAATCGTCTCGTCCAACATTTTGTTGAAGAATTTAAACGAAAGTAATCATCATTTATAAATATATTATAATATAATTTATAATAATATATATTTTTATAATCAAAATAGTTATATCAACTTTTTTTTTTAATTTAGACACAAAAAAGATTTATCATCAAATGCCCGTGCTCTGCGCAGACTCCGTACTGCTTGTGAACGCGCAAAACGTACACTCTCATCTAATAGTGAAGCAAGTATTGAAATTGATGCACTTCTTGATGGAGCTGATTTTTATACAAAAATTTCTCGTGCTCGTTTTGAAGAACTTTGTTTAGATTTATTTCGCTCGACACTTGAACCAGTTGAGAAAAGTTTAAAAGATGCGAAAATGGACAAAGGTCAAATTCATGACGTTGTACTTGTGGGTGGATCAACAAGGATTGCAAAAGTTCAAAAATTACTTCAAGATTTTTTTAATGGAAAAGATTTAAATAAGAGTATTAATCCGGATGAAGCTGTTGCTTATGGTGCAGCGGTACAAGCAGCAATTTTAATTGGTGACACAAGTTCTGCAATTCAAGATGTTCTATTGGTTGATGTAGCTCCACTTTCACTTGGGATTGAAACAGCCGGAGGGGTTATGACAAAAATTATTGAAAGAAATTCACGAATACCTTGTAAACAATCGAAAACATTTACAACCTACTCGGATAACCAATCAGCTGTTACCATTCAAATTTTTGAAGGTGAGAGAGCAATGACCAAAGATAATAATATCCTTGGAACATTTAACCTCACAGGAATACCTCCAGCACCTCGGGGTGTTCCTCAAATTGAAGTAACTTTTGATATGGATGCTAATGGAATCCTCAATGTCTCTGCTAAGGATACAAGTACAGGGAATTCTGAAAAAATTACAATCAAAAATGATAAAGGGCGCTTGAGTAAAGAAGAAATTGAGAAAATGGTAACTGATGCTGAGAAATATAAGGCAGAAGATGATAAACAAAAGGAAAAAGTTGCAGCACGAAATCAATTGGAAGCTTATGTTTTTGGTGTAAAACAAGCGCTTGATGTGGCGCCGATTGATAAAATTCCAGAAGCTGAGAAAACATCTGGACTCAAAAAGTGTCAAGAAATTTTATCATGGCTTGATAATAATTTATTAGCAGAAAAAGATGAGTTTGAATTTAAATTGAAAGAAATTCAGAAAGAGTTACAACCGCTCATGATGAAATTGCACGGTGGGAACTCCACTGGTGGTGGTGCCACTGGAAAGGGGCCGACGGTCGAAGAAGTCGACTAACCACCCGCCAAAATTCAATTTTTTTTTGATTTAGCTGATTAATTGAACGTTTTCAAAAAAAAAATTCGGAATTATTAGTTAACCTTTTGACCTCTAGTATTTACAGGTTAAATGAAATTTTTGCCTCTTCTGTTGTATTAATACATAAATATTTGTTGTTTTTTTTTAACAAAAAGTTTCCAATAAACTAAAAATTTTGGAAAAGATTCCCATTTTTTTGGATAAAATTTTCAATAATAATTATTGTAATAATAATAATTGAAAAATATTGCAAAAACTATATATATGCATTGAATATTTTTCAATTAGACATTAGAAAAGCGTTAATTCCGAATTTCTTTAGAAAAATGAACTAACTTCAATCTGAATCCATATCTTCCCATTCGTCATCTTCATTTTTTTTACTATTTTTGGCAACATTTACTACGGCTTCTGCATCTGCTGCAATCATTTCTTCACGAGACTTCGAGTGTAACAATTCTCTACGAATTTCTTGTGTGATTTGATAATGTGGATGTGCTCGTAGGAGTGCTTGTAGACTCTCTTTTTGTTCCAAACTCAAATAGTCCTTGTAGCGTTGAATGAATGTAAGGAAGCATTGATGCCACAAAACTGGGAGTTCGCGTTTATCATGTTCAAATCTAAATTAGAAAAAAAAAAAATTTAGTAAACTTTTTTATTATATTTATACAAAATGGACTTACTTGAGAAAATGATATACGATTGAATCTATGACGCGATATGGAAGTGCATATTTTTTATCAATAAGAAATTTTAGAAAAATGGAATTGGCGCCAGAATAGTCCATTTCTGCAATCATGAGCATGGCAGCTGACGAATGAAGAACTGGGATTGAGTTTTTTGCCAATACTGAACCAATTATCACTGCTTCCCGCAAAGTACATGTACCACTCTGAAAAAAAAAATTTTTTTTTTAATTATTACAAATGTCATTGATATATTTGACATTAGAATAGTTGTGTTTTGTTTTAGTAACTCACTTCACAAAGTGGAATTAACATCCCTTTCATAAAGGCCGCTGGTTTGAATAATGATTTACGAAGTGCCTGGTATAGATGAAAATTCAATTTTTTATACTGCATAATATCATCACGAATACGAGGGAGTAGAACCAAATTAAAAAATCTTTGAGCCATTTTATCTTTCAAATTTGAAGCAAAGATACGAGTCGCTTGATACATAGTTGCTGCAGTCCATGACTCTGGTTCTATAAATTAAAAATTTTTTTAGTATTTTTAGAATAAGTTANCAATTTTTTATACTGCATAATATCATCACGAATACGAGGGAGTAGAACCAAATTAAAAAATCTTTGAGCCATTTTGTCTTTCAAATTTGAAGCAAAGATACGAGTCGCTTGATACATAGTTGCTGCAGTCCATGACTCTGGTTCTATAAATTAAAATTTTTTTAGTATTTTTAGAATAAGTTAGAATCAAAAATGAGCATGAAATGAATAAAATTTAACCAGTTATATGGAGAACCTGTTCCCAATTGACCAATCGTGGAATAATTTTGAATGCTTTTGGTAATTGTCCACTTCGATAAATTTTAAGACAATCTCTAACTCCTTCGTACATAGCCTGAACTTTTGGATGAAGATCGTGCATTGTCACACCTGAGAAACAAAAAATTATATATAATTTGAATTGTTACATAATTTGAATTAGTTACATAATGTTAAAATGTGTAGTGATAGTGAATTTACCTGCGTCCGAAAACTGAGATTCAAGTTCGGTCTTTTTCTCGTTTATTTTTTCCATGATTATATTAGCCAAATTCTTCATGGGTTCTGCATCCTTCTTCATAAAAAGTTCCAAAGCTTTTTCTTCTTCTGGATCAATTGTCTATAAATTATAAGTCAGAAAACTTATTTAGTCAGGTTTAGTAACTAAATTTATATTTTTTATTTGTATCCTCATAATTACCACATCGAATGGTTCTCGTGAGATCCCAGCTTCAGGTAAAGCATAACCAAAATCATCGTCAGATGAATCAGAATCCTGTGTTCCCAGTGACATCACCTTGCGTTTTGGAACTGACTTTGCAGAAGAGGCTCCTTGTTCAGTTAAAATTTCGTTATCTATACCCTGTTGTTGCCTTCGGGCTTCTTTTAAAATCTTTTGTGTCATTTTCTCGTCCACAAACTAAAGAGAATACCATAAAAATTAGTTAACTAATTAGCAAGGTAAGGTGTTGGTTGTGTAACCAACAGAAATATGCTTATTTCATTAATTGACGTAATTTACTTCTGGTTCTTCGACATTCTTCTGGTACTTTGCCTTCCCTCGAGTCTTGGCATCATCGGTTCCTATTAAAACTCGTTCAGCGATCATCTGCTCCTCCAAATTGTTCCGTGATATAGGATTTGATCTTACAGCTTTAGAGATTTTGTCTCTTTTGTGTTTACCCATTGTTATTGTTTCAATTCAAAGGATGATTGATGATAAATCACTAAAATCTTCTATAAATTTTAATGGATAAGATGATTTACTCGTAACCTGGACACTACTGGATCAGTCTCTGATGTTACGTTGACCGTGACACGACACAACACCCAAGCAATGCAAGACACCACACACCACACAAGACCAAAAGATAANGATGTTACGTTGACCGTGACACGACACAACACCCAAGCAATGCAAGACACCACACACCACACAAGACCAAAAGATGATTTTTAATGAAAAATTATTTAAATCAAAAGCACGTGACAAGCAAAAGCACATGGTATGAAAAAATTCAAATAAGTCACGTGACCTTGACCTACTATAGGTACGGTGAGTACCCATCCAGTTTAGTTGGACTGAAGATAGCAAACTGTCATCAAAGTCTTAGGTAATTTAACACCATGATGATATTGTGACATAAAATTTAAAATATGTCTTTTTGAACATTAAAAGCTTAAATTTCATCTACTATTTTAATATTTGATTGAAAATTTTTAAATAACAAACTAAAAAGTCTAAAAATTTAAATTTTAGAAAACCAAATGAAGAATTTTGAGTTTGGGATAGAATAAAGGACATTAAATGTCTTTTTAGCCATTTCTAATTTCTAAACTGCAAACGTTAGGATAAACTAACGTCCTAGAGTTGATACTGTTATGTTAAATAAATATATAATATAATTATTTTTTTTNAACGTTAGGATAAACTAACGTCCTAGAGTTGATACTGTTATGTTAAATAAATATATAATATAATTATTTTTTTTTTATAATAATGAAATACTTGTGCAAAGTAATGCCAAGCACATTTCCTTGTCATTCACACGGAAATAAGAAAGACATGAATTATTTAATATAAAACCATGAGCTATGATTAGTTAAAATTCCCTTAGATTCCAAACTAAAGTAATCTAAATTCCAAAGAAAAGTAATCTAATAATTTCTTAGAAAATTCAAAAATTTAAATTCATCCAATCAGATTCAAAAAAAGAAATTTGAATATTCAAATCTGATTGGATGAATTTAAATTTTTTAATTTGCTTTGACAAATTCTAACTAAAATCTATAAAATCTATGAATAACTAAATTATTTTATTTATATGAGTCACTAATAAGTCACTATTTTGAAAAGAATTTGGTGGAAATTAAACGATTAGGATTTAGTCCTGAGTAATTTGAACTATAAATCAAATTGTAGCGTGTAAATTTAAAGTGTATATAAATCATCAAATTTCTTATTAAATTCCAAATAAAATTATTTAAAAAAATCTTAAATTTTTTTAGAAATTTATTAGTGTAATTATAAATTTTTGTTTTTTCATTGATAGTGGTTAAAAATGTATGTCTACTTCACACTTTATAAATAATTTATAAAGGAATCTGTGGTGGTGCTGTGCAGGGTGGGTGGGTGGTATTTTTTAGAACAACCATTTAAATTCAAATTCAAAAGTAAACAGTATGCTGTCAAGTGTCAACAATGTCAATTTTATTGTTGGTTTTGGTTACTTTATANCAAATTCAAAAGTAAACAGTATGCTGTCAAGTGTCAACAATGTCAATTTTATTGTTGGTTTTGGTTACTTTATATTGAACAATTATTAACAATTCAACAATTCAACATCGGCTTCTTCTACATACCAAGCAAGAACAAGCAAGTAGCAAGAACAAGCATTAGCAAGAACCAGAAGAGGTAAGGGTAAGGAAGTTATTGTATAATTATAGTCAATTTTATTCAATTTTTATAATGAAAATTAAAAAAAAAATGTTGAAACGAATCCCAAAAGTTCTAATCTACATCTTTGATCTACTTTATAAGAAAAATCTATTCAAAAATCCTTTTCCAAGACAACCAACAGGTTTCTGTGAGAAAAAATTATCAAAGTGTCCATTATTGCTGTTGCTGCAGCTTAAACTTAAGAATAGGAGGGTCCATGGAGACCGTCGCTTCGCTTTATAAAGCGAAGCGACAACAAACTGTCTCCATGGACCCTGAAGAATAATGGTGCTTTGAAATACAATGTGAACGAACGAATCGCAAGACTTTTATTTTTAGAAGCAAGATACTACTTAACTTGGAGTGAAGTGACGAGCATTTTAACTTTGCACTTTTGCCTTTGCATTCACCTAATTCTGTCGTTGCTTTTTGCTTATCTAGTAGTGTTCCGGTAAACTACAGCAAAGGGTAAAGTGTCTCTAATCTGAAGTTCTAGTCTATCCATCACTCTCTGTGTGTATATATGTTAGAGGATCATGGATGTCTTACCAAATACTCGGAGCAGGGAAACGTTTAATATTTACCTAAGTCATATACTTTCGTCATGGGGCGATCGAATGTGGGCTTTTGCAGTTGGTCTTTATTTGATTACCCTCTATCCTCAATCTCTTCAGGTGATCTGTTTCTTATTTGTGTTTCTAATTCAATCCCTAAATCCTTCAACACAAACTTTATTTCTGCTCATAGCTTACAGCTATTTATGGTGTCGTCTTGTGTGTGTCTGTAATAATCTTTGGTGCTACTCTCGGGAAATGGATTGACAAAACTAAACGAATCACTGGTACGTTCCTATCTAATCAAATTACTGTAAATAATAGCTTTTGCTTAGAAACTAATTTATCACTTCTGTTAGTTGCTCGCCTGGCACTCGTTGTACAGAATACTTCCGTCGTGATTTGTTCCATTTTGCTCATTTGCTTACTCTATTACAAGCATTACTTTGAAGTAGCTTGGGGTGGGGGTGGAAAAACAATGGTAATTGTGGCAATCATCGCATTTGCTGTTATTGCAAATTTGGCATCTGAAGCTAGCAAAATTGCACTGGAAAAGGACTGGATTGTAGTACTATCTGGAGGCAATAAAATGAAACTTGCAAGTATGTTTTTATTAATTTACAATATAATTTTTACAAAACATTTGGTTTCAGAATTTTACAAAACTAAATCTATAATAGTTCTAATTATTTGTTAAAATTATCTGAAGAAATGAATGCTACGATGCGATCAATTGATTTGACCACTTACATCCTAGCTCCTATTCTTGTTGGTCAAATTATCACTTATGCTTCACAAATCATTGGGGCTTCGTTCATTGCCTTTTGGAATGTAAGTTTTGATTAGTTTCTTATTTACTTCTTGCTTGAGATTGAGATATTTACCTATTATGAGTATTGTTTCCATGTTTACTAGATTCTATCAGGATTTTTTGAATACTACCTCCTTACAAATATTTACAAACGAGTTCCAGAATTAGCTATCAAGAATATTCCACTAATTGTAATAGACTCACCGACAGAAAGTACTTCAAAATCAACTGATCCTGAGCAAGAGAACAACAATTCCGGACAACCTCTACTGGAATCTCGTTCTCATAAGCAAAAACGTTCTAGTCAGTCTTCAACACATGCGAAACCAGACACACCCAATACTGAGCTTGATTTCGATGAACTGACTGAGATTTCTCTCGCGTCTCCCACTTCTCATCACTCTTGGAATCCATTTATGAATAAAATTCATCCAACTAATGGTTGTCGTGAGGAATCGAAGAGTTGTTTAGTTAAAACTGCGTCAGGATTCAAGGCACGGTTTAACGAATCATTGATTGGTTGGAAGGATTATTTTGGTCATCAAGTTCGTTGGGCTGGCATTGGACTGGCTTTGCTCTACATGACAGTTTTGGGATTTGACATCATAACCACTGGTGAGAGGGAAAATTCAATTTTTTACAGTAAATAAGTTCTAAAAATTATGATTCTACACAAATCTTGTAGCTTATTTTTGCTGATAAGCGAAATTTTGATGTTATTCTAACATTTATAGTGTTTTTTTTTAGCTTACGCTTACTCTCAAGGAGTGAGTGAATCCATGTTGGGAATTATGACAGCAATGGGCGCTGCTTTTGGAATACTTGGAAGTGTCTCCTTTCCTTGGCTTCGAAAAAATCTCGGAAAATGTGTCACAGGGATTTTGGGATTTGGCATAGAAGTTGCTTGTCTTTTGCTTTGTGTCATCTCAATCATTGCTCCTGGGTCTCCATTCATCAATAAAGATTTAATCTTCAACCAATCAGAAATCGAAGGAATTCCTTGGACCAATGGAACCATTCCTTCAAACCTAGAGATGATGCAGTCATCAGAACACAAGGCTCTCTCATTGACAGAACTTTGGAACTACCGAATTTCCGTTCTCTTGCTCATGAGTGGGATTATCATGGCTCGTTTTGGTAAAGATGAAGGAATTATATAATTTTTTGGTTTTAGTTAAAAAATTAAAAATTAAAGGTTAGTGGGACTATTTATTTTGTTTATAGGACTGTGGATTGCTGATTTGAGCGTGGTACAAATTTTCCAAGAAGAGATTCCTGAAAATAAACGTGGGATTTTGAACGGTGTCCAAGGATCACTCAATCAATCTATGAATCTTCTTAAGTTCATCATTGTAACTATTTTACCAAATCCAGAACAATATGCATATCTCATTGTTCTCTCATGGGTTTTTGTGTTTTTGGGGTAATTTCTAATTTGTATTTTGTAATGAGCTTTGTTCTAATAATTAGTTGAATTATATATAAAAAGTTTAATTTTCGTTTCAGGTGGATTTTCTTCATCATTTTCTCTTGCACTCATCGACGACCGACTGAAAATACAAGTAATATGTCGTGTAGTGAACTATCTTCAATCGGAGTTTTCAACGAATCCCACAAGACTGAAACTGTGATACAAAAATTGATAAAGCAAGAGGAAAAGATGGAAATTCAAAATAATAACAATACCTAGTCAAATTGAAGTCTTATTTTATTTTTATTATTTTTTTTTTTCAAAAATTTTTCCAAAATTCCTAAGCGCAATTTTAGTCTGAAGTCAAAATTACCACGATCCATAAGAATTAAAAATGTATAATTATTAAGGTTCGATTTGAAGGGCTTTTGTTAGCTCTACCGTTTACATTTCTATTCTTGTTAATTTTAATTTAGTATTGAATATTTTTAGCATAAGTTTATGATTTGATCTCAAAATATGAATGAAATGAAAATCCTTATTTTAGTTCACTTTGTTTTTTGGAAATACATGTATATTTTTGATTATTCAGTATCTAAAACGCTTTTTTATTTCTGTTTCAGGAATCTGAGGGAGTTTGCACAAGATGGTGGACAAGGCGATTGGTTTTGAGGATTCTGGATTTGACCCAGTAAAATGTGAGGAGAACCAATAATGTTTCAATTTCAATGTGATTGGCTGAATTTGTATTTTTTTTTTGATGAATATTGAAACAACTGGTATTTTAATTACTATTTTGGTTTATAGATGTAAACGATATCACTATCAAATGTGTCGGTGGTTCAGAACTGGTTGCACAGAAAACAAAACTCCTCGCATTGAGCGAACAAACACACTCAGCGTTGAAGAAAAATGTTTTTGAGCATTATGGCCAGTTCATCGAAACTGCCAAGGACATATCATGTAAGACAATTTCAGCTCAATCACCTTAATTTTAAAAATTCATTTATATTTTGTTAGATTTGGCTGGTGAGATGTACCAAATTTCTCAAATGCTCCGTGATCAAAAGAGTGTAATTCAGAATATTATGGAAACGTCCATTATTTCTGCACGACGAAATCAAAATACAATGGTCAGTCCAACAGAAGTTGAGCTCAAATTGAAGACCAATGAAGAAGACGAGCGGAAAAAGTTATTGAGCGTTTTGGAAAAAGTTGAAGGAGCTGGAGTAAGTAGCATTTTAATCAAATAAATTACATTTTTTTTTACAAACTATTGACGAATTTGTATTTTTTTTTCTTTTTTACAGGAAATCATCGAAGAAGGTGGAAAGCGCTCATTAATATTTGAGGGAGATTTATTANAACATTTTAATCAAATAAATTACATTTTTTTTTACAAACTATTGACGAATTTGTATTTTTTTTTTTCTTTTTTACAGGAAATCATCGAAGAAGGTGGAAAGCGCTCATTAATATTTGAGGGAGATTTATTAGAAATTCACCCAGACAATTACTCTGCTGTCCAACGGAAACGAGGTTATTTATTCAACGATGGAATCATGTTAGCTGTTTGGGTTACAAATAGGTTTGTGAAATTGAAGTTGAGCTTATTTCTTTTTTTTTATTATTCAAAGTAGCTAATTTACGCATGCGCATGTGTTAATTTCAGGCGAGGTCCACAACGGTACAAATTTGAAGCATTCTATGAGCTTAGTGCTGTAGGCGTGGTGGTCAACATTCGTGACCCTGATTGTCCGAAGCATACTTTCAAATTACTTATCTTCCCGAGTATACATTTGCTCCAGTGTCCAAACCAACAGGATAAGGTGAATTTAGTATAAAATTTTTTTTTAACCAATCAGAGCATTATTGAGTGATTTATTTGAACATTTTTTAGGATGCTTGGGTAAACCATGTAGAAAGTTTGCAGAAAATAATTCGAAATCCAATTAAATCTGGATTTCATGGAAAAGTTGGGAATTTGGAGAGTCCTACGCAGGAGCAGAACACAGGTTTTCCATCAATTGAGTCAGAACGAACGAAAAGTCCTGAAGGGTCAATGGGTATGACTTCATTTCAACCTCCACTTCCTGATTGGGTATTGGATATTCCTGAAGATTTGGACGTATGGATTGCACAAAGAAATTTTACTGAGGCTGTTGACCTTTACGAAAGTTTCCAAGAATTTTTAGAGGTGGAGCCTCTGACGACGATTTTGAAAGAAATCAAGTAAAATATTATGTTCTTAAAAAAAAAATTTTTTTTTGTTTGTTTGTGTTTGTTTGTTTGTTTGTTTGTTGAAAGGCAGTATAATTTAATTATTATTGTTTTTCAGAGTCAAAGTTGAAGGAAGAATTAAACAATTGATAGAAGTTTTAGTAGGAGATTTGGAAATTAATACACCAGAGAAAATTCTACAAGGTGGACCACGTTCAATTCGAAAATCTATCGACTTACTTATACGACTAAACCGTGATAACCAAGCTTCTCAATTGTTTCTTTCTCATCGCTCAGCGTACATTAAACAGAGGTTAGCGGTTTTGTACTTTTTGTTTGTACAATAATTTTGCTAATTCTGTTAATTTCTTTTGAGTAGAATGAAACGCCTAAAATCTGAACGACAAAATCAAGAGTATCTAGGGAATCTCTCTGAAATATTTTTTACCAGTATAGTTGAGACAATGAAAGAGTATCGAAAATCTTTTTCAGCTACAACAGCCAATACTGCTGGTAAGAAATTTACAAGCTAAGCTGCGCATGCGCAAGAATTTTTTACTTTTTAAAATAATAAATATAGATCCATGTCTATAGGTCTGGTGGTCTGGGTCAATAATGAAGTCAATGGATTCTCTACTTCTTTCTGTCATCAGCTTTTTAAATCCCAATGTCAGTTGTCCTCTGTTTCATTTGCAGTTGGGAAGTTTCGAAGAGAAAGTCAAAAGGTTGGAAAAATTGAAAAATACAAAAAAAAAAAAAAAGTTGAAATTGGTAATAATGGCAGAAAATTTGGTTACAGTTGGTAGAAACTGGTATGGACGTTTCATATCTCGTGGACTCGATGCTCCTCCCATATGTGGAGCAAACTGTGACAGATACCAAGGACAAATTAGTTGAGGCCATAAGAAATCGTTACAAGACACAAGAAGAAGTTGAACTTTCGATGAAATTCGATGATGAAATTTCGTTGAATCGAATGATGACAGAAATGGATGAATTAGGAGTTGTTAACCTTCAGAATTATACGAAAGGTAAGTTTTTATGATAAAGATGGACGAAAATAAATTATTTAAATTTCTATATTTATTATTTTTTTTTAGATAAAACTTCGTTAGAATTGAGTAGTAACACAATAGCTTTCGCTAAATCTTGGCTCAATTTTTGTGAGAATGTTATGGAGCTCTCAGGACCTGAATGGGACCCACTGCTTCAGAGTTCAATTTGTGAAGTACTTCTTTTTGAACTCCCTCACTTGGAACACGTCTTGAATCGTGCAAGAAAGAAAAAAGATACAAAATTAATAGAAATGATTGAAAAAGACGCTGTTTTTGTACTCAATGATGTCGTTACGGCTGGAAATCAAATTTATGAAAAAACAATGGGGGTCAAGTGTCCTCAACTCATTAGGATTATAGAAGATAGTTCACTTCAATCTAAAAAGCAACAATCACCTTCTAAAATCACTAGAACGCGGTATACAAGTCCTGAGTACGTGTGAGCCATTAAAAGGACGAACCAATCAGAGAACTCTAAATCAAAATTGCAGGCTTGAAAGAAAATTAATCTTTGCTACAGTCTTAGCAAATTGAAAGCTTTTTTCTTTTTTTTTTTTTTTTTCAATAATTATTATTGACAAGTTAAATTATGAAGGAGTTTCTATTGAATTTCTCGTAGCATGGTGCTTTTTGCTCTTATTTATTAATCAGACTGAATTTGTCTAGTTAATAAATTAAGCTCACATTGTACACTCATGGAAACAATTTGAAAAAAAATTTATACAAAGAAACCAAAATTTTAGAATAGAAGTTTGATATAATTAGATAAAACCTTTGCATGTGTCTTTTGTATAGGTGAAAGGAAAAGGGAAAATTTTTTATCAACTTTTTTTTTTTTTTTTTTTTTTTCCCTTTTTTCTCAAGTGGAAATTTTTTTTTTTTTGAAACTGTTGAAAAGTAGTGGAAATGATTTTTTGATCATTTGAATATTATTATTCATGTGGAAAACCTCAAGTTTTTCTTTTTATGAAAATTGATTCACTTCTACCGACTGACTCTTGAACAAGTTTTATATGAAAAGGGTTGAACTTTCCCTCACTTTTAAAGTCCTCGTGGTAACCTCTTGTAAATCGTTTTGCATCTGGGAAGAAAAAAAAAATTTTTTTTTTCATTTTTCAATTTCATGAATTTCATTTTCTAAACTACTTGTTGCAGATCAAGCGTCCGAAAAAAAAAGAAGTTATCAACTTTTTTTCTTTTTTTTTCTAAAAGTTTTGTTTTCTATATAGAGAAAGTTCAATTTTCTTTTTTGGTTCAAGTGCACATGGTATAGTGAAAAAAAAAATCAAAAATTCATAAATTGAATATTGACTCTGAAGGGTTGCGTATGAGGGTGAAAATGAAATCTTTTTTCTATTTCTATCTTGTCTTTTCCATTTACTAAATGAAGTCTATAAAATTTTCCCTTTTTCAAAAAGTAGTGAANAAAGGGGGGTTGGGGGTGGGGGTGGAAATTTGTTAACATCTCACTTTTACTACAGATTTGGTCATATAAAAACCATAAGAGTTAATAATACCATCTTCCCACCCTCTTCTTAGTATGTACTCTTTGCTTTGAAAACTGTAACTTTCACCCTACTTTCACCTCTTGTGATGATTTTTTTTTCTTCTCAAGGGGTGTGTTTTTGGGACAGTGAGAGTATTAGAGACGCTTCATTCGAAATTTGTTGAACCAAATAACTCAAATCCTGATTTAGTTTGAAGAGATCTCTATACTTACACATTTTATCAGAAGTTGTTACAAAATTACTTATTTTCAACCCTCACTTTCACTTTTCGGAGAAATTTATGAAAAAAATTTTTTTTTTTTTTTTTTTTTTTGCTTTTTTTTTTTATTTTTTTTTTGTTGCTGTTGGATATCAATACCAACCAGCAACCACTAAACCTTTTTTTCAAACGAATTGGTTATAATTTTCATCAGACTTTGTAGAAATTTTACCTGACGCGCTTGTGCTTGTACTTTCTCTTAATTTGTAAAGGGCTTCGACTCTATTTGAAGTCATAGTGCGAATCTTATTTTTAGATAGAGTTAATTCGATATTGAAGATCAAAGGCATCCCCTCAACTGAGGATTGGATATGAAAAATATAATTAAATGGACAGAGCGGAGACTAGGGATTTTTCTTTTTCTTTTGTCATAAAGTTTCATTGTCTCCTCTGCCAGAATTCACCATTATTTGACCACCAAAAAAGAGACAGTCCATTGACAAGACTTGTGTGTTTTTTTTTCTTTTTTTGATCTATTAGGACTTAGCGGATGATTAAGGTAAGGAACAGGACACAAGAGTCATCAAATGTACTACAAAAAAGAGACAAATCCAAAGAAAGATGAAAAATATCAATCCGTCTATTATGACTTTCTCCAGGAGAAAATTCAATAGAACTTTNTATTTTTTTTTCTTTTTTTTTGATCTATTAGGACTTAGCGGATGATTAAGGTAAGGAACAGGACACAAGAGTCATCAAATGTACTACAAAAAAGAGACAAATCCAAAGAAAGATGAAAAATATCAATCCGTCTATTATGACTTTCTCCAGGAGAAAATTCAATAGAACTTTTTATAATAAAAAAAAAGTTTTTTTTTTTTTATGACAATTGTCATCAATGAACAATGTGAAAGTTAGGAGGAAATTGAATGGATTTTAAAAATTGAATGTACAGTCCGTCGAAAAATTTTTGATCCATTCGTTTTTTTTTAATTTTTCCCAGAGAGCGCGAATTGATTTTTGTATTATTTTTTTTAAATAAATTTTAGTTCAATGAACAATGTAAAAGTTAGGAGTAAATTGAATGGATTTAAAAAATTAAATGTACAGTCCGTCTAAAAATTTTGAATTCATTTTTTTTTTTTTTTTTTTTTCAAATGGCGCGAATTGAATTTCTTTTATTTGAAAATAAATTTTAGTTCAATAAACAATGAACGGATTTAAAAATTAAATGTATAGTCTGTGTAAAATTTTTAGATTCTTCTTTTTTTAATTTTTTCCAAATGGCGCGAATTCTAATTTTTTTTTTTTTTTTTTAATAAATGTTGGTTAGTTAACTATATAATTAACAAACAATTCCTTAGATTATCTTACATACACGACTAGTCATATCTGGGCAAAATTTAGCTTTTTTTTACTTAGCGCACTTCTTATCAAGTTCCCATATCTGGTTTCTTTAGAAAGTAGGGTTAACCTGACGCATGAGCATACATATCGTATTAATTATTGATCTTGTTAGTATATATATTTTTTTCTCCTTGTGTTTTTTTGACCACTAACAAGGAATTGGACACCTGAGAAAGTACAAATTGTCACAAGGTGATTCGATCTCCTTCACCTTGGAATATCCACTGTGGATATTTCCAACAACAAAAAAAAAGTGTCAATTTTTTTTAAGGATTTTTTTTCTTCTTCTCTAACTTCTATATACTTATTAGGTAAGTGTAGTTTTATTTTAGGTAGGTGAAAGTAAAAATGGTGATCTGATCTTGTTCTTTTTTTCTTTTTTTTCAGAAGAATACGAGAGGATTATGGTTTGCTAATAGGCGTCGTTTGTCCTACAAAGCCAATGGGCAGAGAATAACGAGATCCCTTAGGATTTCGTACAATTCCCAACTAACATCATCTTCAATTTCCTGCTTTTGTTTCCAACCAACTTTTATCTCCAACTTTCTCCAATCAGATTTTTATGGTTTCCAATATCCTCCACTAGTTTCATTTTTATTTAAAACAATCAATTTTGCCCAACTCTAGTGGATGGAAAGTGGGAATAAGTTAATTTAATTTGTTTATTAGTAGATTCAGTGTTCCGCATGGCTCTGGCTCAATGGCTCTGGCTCTGGATCTGGCTTGAGCTGGCTCACAAAAATTTTTGAGCCAGAGCCAGTGCATGGCTCTGGAACATGTAGTAATTTTAAGCCAGAGCGATGGCTCATGAGCCAGCTCAACGAGATTTGTAAGCCATGGCTCAATGGCTCAACTTTTCCCCTAAACTCTTCCACTTTTCCTCTAATTTTTCATTTTTTTCTTCCAAATCATCACTTTTTTTTAATTTTCGGAATTTTTGGTCACTGAAAGTCAATTTGCCTTTAGCCAGTTCATAATTATGATTTGTGTTGGCTTATTTTTCTAGGTCATTCTCACTTTTAGCAAAATGTGCATATTAACGGGAAAAAATTATTTCATGGCTGGCTCATGAGCCAGCTCAACAAAAGTGCGGAGCCAGAGCCATGGCTCATGAGCTGGCTCACCGCTCGGGTGAGCCATAAGCCATGGCTCATTGAGCCAGTGGCTCTGGCTCACACCAAATGCTGAGCCATGTGGAACACTAATAAGTAGATTCACTAAACTTAACTTATGAGATCACACAATACTCATCATATTCATAACTATGCAGTTGGTTTAACAAATTTTTGGTCTAAA
This sequence comes from Holacanthella duospinosa, assembly GCA_002738285.1. NCBI lineage: Eukaryota > Metazoa > Arthropoda > Collembola > Poduromorpha > Neanuridae > Holacanthella > Holacanthella duospinosa. The sequence continues at coordinate 321,544 of NIPM01000199.1, read as the reverse complement.
TACAACTATAAATGTGTCACAGCGGTGACAAATGTCACCATTGTGGCATTCATACATCGTCGTCGTACCGACTCTTTCAACTTACATATAAATAACATTATATTATAAAATGTGAAGAAGTTTTTGAGTAAAGTTTTAAAGTCTAAAGTGATTTTAAGCGGATTTTTAGTTAATTTAAATTTTTATTAAGACTAGAGAGTGTATACCCTACAGATATACTCCAATGTCTTCGGTTCCTTCAATTTGAGGATAAAAAGAGCTTTCTCTCCTTATGTTATTCAGTAAAGTGAAAGTGTTGTGGTTCTTCTCTGAGTAAGGAGAGTTGTTCTTCTTCTTCAGTACATATTTAATGTGAATATGATGGGATGATGGGGAGAAAGTATTTTTTTTTTATATTATATAAAATCCAATTCCTCAGTTTGAGTCTTAGCGAAAACTGAGGAAAGCGGTAGTTGAAAGCGGGAGTAAAAGTTTTAAAAGATTCTTTCTCAAAGAAGGACTTCCGAACTCATCATCTATTTCCACTTAGGAGTCTCATGGGAAAACATTTTTCTATTATTTCCAAATAAAAAACCAAACTCATCAGTTCACGACAAATCCGACCGGAGATTAAGGACTTTTCTATCACCATGGTAGAACACTTTTACAATATCAAATTATACCCATTTATTCATTAGTTATATCAAAAACAAGAAAAAAAAATTAACCCTTAACTTACTAAAATTAATGTGTGTACTATTTGTCAACGTATGTGTAGAAATTTTCTACATAGTGTACTATTTTGATATTTGTTTATAAAAATGACTTATATTAATTTATATACAGAGAATTTTTAGTTNCGGAGATTAAGGACTTTTCTATCACCATGGTAGAACACTTTTACAATATCAAATTATACCCATTCATTCATTAGTTATATCAAAAACAAGAAAAAAAAATTAACCCTTAACTTACTAAAATTAATGTGTGTACTATTTGTCAACGTATGTGTAGAAATTTTCCTACATAGTGTACTATTTTGATATTTGTTTATAAAAATGACTTATATTAATTTATATACAGAGAATTTTTAGTTGTAGAGTACGAAAAAGTTTGAGCACCCTGTAGATTCATTACAAGTGAATATGGGAGGTTATGGTTAGGTAAAGGCAAGAGTAGCCTCAAGGCAAACTTTTAGTAAACAAAACAAAAAACAATTTTTTGAATTTTTTTTTGGATTTGGCATTTTTTTTTTTGGATTTAGCGCCTTTTTTTGATTTGGCGCCTTTTTTGGATTTGGCGCCTTTTTGATTTGACGCCTTTTTTTGATTTGGCACNTTTTGGATTTGGCGTCTTTTTTTTTTTTTGGATTTAGCGCCTTTTTTTGATTTGGCGCCTTTTTTGGATTTGGCGCCTTTTTGATTTGACGCCTTTTTTTGATTCGGCACCTTTTTTTTTTGATTTGGCGCCTTTTTTTGATTTGGCGCCTTTTTGGATTTGGCGCTTTTTTTTGATTTGGCGCCTTTTTGGATTTGGCGCCTTTTTTTTTGATTTGGCACCTTTTTTTGGATTTAGCGCCTTTTTTTGGTTTGTCGCCTTTTTTGGATTTGGCGCCTTTTTCATTTGGCGTCTTTTTTTAATTTTGCGCTTTTTTTTTGATTTGGCGCCTTTTTTTGATTTGGCGCCTTTTTTGGATTTGGCGCCTTTTTGATTTGACGCCTTTTTTTGATTTGGCACCTTTTTTTTTGATTTGGCGCCTTTTTTGATTTGGCGCCTTTTTGGATTTGGCGCTTTTTTTTTGATTTGGCGCCTTTTTGGATTTGGCGCCTTTTTTTTTGATTTGGCACCTTTTTTTGGATTTAGCGCCTTTTTTTGGTTTGTCGCCTTTTTTGGATTTGGCGCCTTTTTCATTTGGCGTCTTTTTTTGATTTCGCGCCTTTTTTTTGATTTGGCGCCTTTTTTTGATTTGGCGTCTTTTTTTTTGATTTGGCACCTTTTTTTGGATTTAACTCCTTTTTTTTTGCTATTCCTTTCTACCAAGCAAGACTCTAAAAAATGGGCGGAGCTAATGTCTGTCTCAAAACCCTCTCATCTCTGCCTATTCTAAAATTTTCCTGTTATTTAACATAAACCGCGTACTTTTCCACAACTTAAATTTATAATTTACTGAATTATTATTTTTTAATTGACTATATTTTAATTCATACCAGGGATTAATATTTACGTATGTCCCTGTCTTTAAAAAATTTAAAATGAAACTTCAAACTTAGAATATCTTCTTAATTTAACTAATCGGAATTAATGAAAATTAATCAGATTATTCAAATTGGAATAGGATAATAAGAGGGAAAAAATCTACCTCAATTTTATTGTCAATTAACACAACGTGATTTAATTAAACCAAAATTAAACTACTTGAACAAGAATAATTATTAAATGAAGAAAAATTGAAATTGACTTTAGTTGGTTTACTCTTAACAAAAATCTATGATTAAAAGTATAAAAATGTTATACAAAAAAAAAGATTAACTACCCTGTACATTATTATATAAATTGATTTAAAAATTGAAAATTTTGGTATTATACACCTTGATTTTTCTATTTTATGAAACGTAACCGAAAAATTAAATGTCATTTCTGAACATACTGACTATCCATTGCGTCGTGTAAATTTTTATCATCGATAACTATCGAAACATGAAATAAAACTTTCATTTACCATCTGTATTTGCTAACTTTGAGCTGATAAGGATACTCAAAAAGCTTCATATCTAATGATACTAATACCATCCCTAAATGTTCATCTTGTAGGATTAATTTTTGAAAAAAAATTCCACATTCGACTGATTTTTTTTCGGTTTTGTTGGGTGTAGAAGTGTGACGAAAAGGAATCTGTCGTTTGATACAATTACATTGAAAATGACCTCTTTTGAAAGGAATCCCATAGGGGAAACAATGGTTGAAAAAATTCTATTGTTGTCTAACACAATAAAGAAAAGTTGCCAGGCTAATATTAATATTGTTGTTATACAAGGCACAATTCAAAAAAATTTTAGTTTACTTTTATAATAAAGAAAAACCATTAGGATTTTACATTGTAATTTTTATATTTTACCTTCTTTTATTCTTCCTTAAGTGGGTATTCATAGAAATAAACAAAAATCAATTTTTTTTTTTTTTTTTTTTCAGAACAATAATAATAATGTGTCGAAAATTTAATGAATTTGTTAAACTTTGGCATCATTTCAATAGAAAAGTTATAGAAAAATGGTTAGAAAATGTAAAAACTGTCGCGTGTCTTTTCAAAACTAAAATTTTATTACAAAGTGACTAAAAATCTGATATTTTTATCTTTTGTGTAAACTAAAGGTTTTAAGAAAATTTTTACAACTCACCTGCTAGTGCGGGTCACACTTTCATTGTTGTAATTTTGTCTTTGTTGTAATTTGTAAATTTTTTTTTTTTGACCTCTTCTTTGTTAAATTTGTAAAAGGTGGAGAAAATTTGGTTTTAAGTAGTTCCAATTTGTTATGAAATGGCTGTAAACAGAAGGAGTTAAAAATTTACTGTTTTTTTCGATGATTGATTTTTTTTTTTCGGCTTTTTTGGTGTGTGTGAAACGAGCTTAATTCATTGCATTGGATGTCAAACTTTGGGCATCTGTGCTAATCAAACTGGTTAAAAAACCAAAGTTTTTTTTTTTTTTTTTTTTTAAATATATATAAAATTTTTTACAATTGTTTTAATATATTTTGGAAAGACAAAAAAAAGTTTAAGAGAAAGTGAAAGTTATAGAAAATGTAACTTTTACTTTGGACGTAATGGGTTTCAAGAAGGCAGAGTACAAACAATGGTGAAAGTGGCCATTACATATTTGTACTCTCAAAATCAATGATTTTTTTTTTTATTTACACAGGTTCTTGAATCCACAAAATTTATGACTGACCACGGAGAAAGAAAATGTTCAAGATTTCTATTGTCTGAAATTTAAGTTTTTTGATACATCAAAAGAAAAAATTACATGGAGATAATATACAGGGTGGTTAATCTTTTTTTTTGTACCGTCAAAGTAATTCTAGATTTCTTTTAATTTTTTTTTGTCGTGACATTTTTCATATACTTTAAAAAAAAATCAATTTTTATTTAACAAAAAAAAAATAAATAAAATTTTTGTTTTACTAAAATAGCCAAAATAGCCAAAAAAAAATTTTTTTATTACATTTTTTTATTTTTTTTTATTTTTTAAGAAAATTTTGTATGGGAGGCTAGGCTGACGATTTAATATTCTGTAGTATAACCCAATCCAACTGAAACTAACAAATTATTAATTTAAAATTTAAATCTCCCGCCATTGTGGCCTCTGATTAGTAAAAAGCGTCGACATAAAACATAAGGATGAGCGACAAAGTAAAAGTGAAGGAAAAAGATAGAAGAAAAATTAATCATTCTGTACATAGTTTATTTTATCAACTAAATTTTATCAATTTTTATCAATTTTTATCAATTTTATCAATTTTATCAATTTTATCAATTTTATCAATTTTATCAATTTTATCAATTTTATCAATTTTATCAATCCTATCAATTTTATCAATTTTATTAATCTTATCAATTTTATCAATTTTATCAATTTTACCAATTTTATCAATTTTACCAATTTTATAAATCCTATCAATTTTACCAATTTTATCAATTTTATCAATCTTATCAATTTTATCAATTTTACCAATTTTATCAATTCTATCAATTTTATCAATTTTACCAATTTTACCAATTTTATCAATCTTATCAATTTTATCAATTTTACCAATTTTATCAATTCTATCAATTTTATCAATTTTATCAATTTTACCAATTTTATCAATTTTATCAATTTTATCAATTTTATCAATTTTTATCAAGTTTTAGTTTAAAATTGATAAAATAAATATTTTTTGTTAAAAATTAGGAAATTTCATTTGTATTATTTATTTTCATAGTCTTGTTGTATGAAAATGTAGCAGGGTTGACAAAAATTCATACCGGAACAATAATAACAAAGATGGACAAAAGAGAAAGGCCTGAGATCATTTACTGAAACACGATTTTGAAGATTGAATGGGAAAATGGTCTACTACTCCCATTGGCTATAAAACCGTGTCCATTGTTCCTATTGAGTTTCTATTGAGTCAAACCGTGGGAAAGTTATGGTAAATTAGGCAGGGAAAGTTGAGCACATGGTGAAAATCCTAAGGACAAAAAGCCAAAAAGGAAATGATGAATTACACTGTCAACCTAATAAAATTCAGACTCATTCGACAACAACTTTCTCCACTTTTCCTACCCCATCTACCCAAATTAAATATACAGTCTTTTTTTTCTTTTCTTTTTTCATTTTATTATGACTACTATTATTTTTATGAGGCACAAAAGACCCACTTTCTCACTCCTCAATTCAATTATAAATAAAAATAAAAATATGAATCAACTTTACATTTTTTTCTACTACTTTCACTACTTTCACTCAATAATGAAGGGATGAAAATGGAATCTGATCCCTTCAAATTATACTTATTTCCCTATTCTTCTCATTGTTCTCATTTTTCTCTGAAAACTTTCTGATTTTTTTTTCGTTTTTTTTTTGACTAATCTGGTGGCATCCATTGAATCAGTTGGTCCAGAAACCATCGAACGACCAATCAGAATTTGAGATTTTTTCTCTAGATAATGAATTTGGGGTATATTTTTCTACGTCATGACGACAAAGAGGGGGACAAGAACAGTTTTTGTCAAAAAAACCGTAATGATGGGAAATTATCCTCTGGGATTAGATCCTACTTTATCGTTTATAGGGATCTTGTACTTAATCTACCCTTCGGATCTCAAAAATAAAATACTATATACTTGGGTTGTAATTTTACTCATCGATATGTAATTTTACTTTATCGAAACTTTCAAATGAAGTATTGAAAAAAAAAATTTTTTTTTTCAAAAATTTCAAAATTTTCAAATTTTTTTCAACCCTGGAATAATATTTTTCTAATAGTTCCAAATAATCATTTTCAAATATTAATAAAAAATTTATCATCAATAATAATAACTATTTTATTATTAAAGAACTAAATTTTTACCCACCCTGTGCAGTCCAAGTTGGGATTCCCAATAGATGGGCATTTTTTGAAAAAAAAAAAAAATTTTTTTATAAATTATTAAAATACAAGTTAGTCAAAAATTTTTGTTTTTTTTCATTCCAACGCGTGTTGTATTATAAAATACAATTTTTTTTTAAATATTTCTCTGGTGGGAGATTTGAAAAAGCTCTGAGTCTTCTCCATTGTGTCCAATAATACAATTATTATATTTCCTTCATGTTCCATTAAAGTAATCAGAGAGATCCAAAGGATAGGGGTTTTTTGAAGTGGAGGTTTTTAAACTAAATTTTCTATTCGCAGCAGGACTCTATACTTTTAATATTTTTTTTTTTTTTTTTTTTTCAAAAATACCCGCCTATACACTCTCCCCCATCAATAATGGACAATAAATTCGTTGGCCGGAGTGTGCCAAAAGTCTTTCTATCAAAGAATTTTTTTTGAAAATCCCCGCCGACAAACAAGAGTCTGCGAATCCATTCTATCAATGAGAGATTTAACGCCTTTTGTTAAAAAAATAAACTTTTCATCTTCCATTGTAATCCCAGTGGGATTTGTACAGTGCTTAAATAATACAAGACCACCGCTAGAGCCATGGGTTCCTTGTCTAAAAAATTAATACAACGAGACACGCAAAAAAAAATTAGACAAAATCCCTCCGAAATGAAAATTTTGAAAATCCCACACCCGTCTTATCTTCCGCAATGACGAGATAAGCCAAAAATTTTCCTAATCTACGTTTTTCATTGGTTCCCCAAAAAATTTACCTTTTGTTCTATCAACAAAAGGATTATGAACTGTATTTTCGAATTATTTACATAAAAACAATGGAACATTAGAAAATGATTAACTTAGAGGAATTCTGAAACAAAAGATCCAGCAAGTGATACTTTCCATACTCATATCCTTGAAGGTACTACGCAATTATATCAATAATAATAATTAGAACACCTGTCGTTCAGGAATTGTATATAGTTTTCATAAAAAATAATGAATTAGAAATTATTTCCTAAATACTTTATAAGTACAGTGTGTTCAAACAATTTAGGTACACGTTTTCATCACTTTTTTCTAAAATGAGACAATTGGACTTGGTACATGCGCGCGGAGTCTTAAAAAGTAAGTGGTTGAAGTTAGCATACGAACATAGTTGTAATTAAAAGATTTGTTATATAATAGAAATGTTTATTTAATACTTCAATACTGGTAAAAAGTAAACCAAATTTGAAATTCAGATAAAAAATTCAATGTTTTTGCATTGTGTATAGTCGGCAGACTTTTTTTTACTACGTCTTAAGATTTAAATTGAAGAAATTTGTAGCCTAATTCTGTGTATTTACTGCCACATTTTTAATAAATAGCGCGCAAAATCCATAAATATAAAAAAAGCGCTGTATAAACTTATTAGACTTTCGGAGCGAAAAAACGAAATAGTGAAATCAAGCTTCAATAAACAGCACCGTGGGGGAAATGATCAGTTTGAATAACCACCGCGGCGCTAAATAATAAAATAAATTATAAGCGCGCTAGCTTACTTTTACCAATTTTCAGTAAACAGTGGTTAAAAAAAGAGTCCCTATTTTTGACTACTCATATACCTGTGGCATTAAAAAAAAAAATTTTTTTTTAGTTTGCCAGCTTTACCCTTGACTTTTAGATGACTATTTGCATGCATTGAAACTTATCAAAACTAATTCTCGGAAAAACCGGTTAAAACCTACTTATCGGTAAAACCGGTAAAAAGCTACTTATCGGTAAAACCGGTAAAAAGCTACTTATCGGTAAAACCGGTAAAACACTACTTATCGGTAAAACCAGTAAAAAGCTACTTATCGGCAAAACCGGTAAAAAGTTACTTATCGGTAAAACCGGTAAAAAAGCTACTTATCGGTAAAACCGGTAAAAAGTTACTTATCGGTAAAACCGGTAAAAAAGCTACTTATCGGTAAAACCGGTAAAAAGCTACTTATCGGTAAAACCGGTAAAACACTACTTATCGGTAAAACCGGTAAAAAGCAACTTATCGGTAAAACTGGTAAAAGCATAGACCTAAAATTTTCACACACCCTGTATCTACTGATGTATAAATGGTTTTTAGTTTTTATAATCCTAGAGTTCTGCGTGTTTGAACAATTCAGGTGACTTTGGATATAAGCAGAGTGAAGTGCACATGCCATATTAAGGGTTGTTTTTGTAAAATTTATGTCTCTTTTGTCATTTATACGGGTAAAGGATTTTTTGGGTTGTTTTTCTCAAGTGGAAGATGCTGGTTGACAAACTTCCGCATTCAGTGGCACCTTCTATTATCGATAAACTATTGTATTTTTTTGAAAAAAAATAAAGGATTGTTGAGGGGAAAATATGAAAATCCTTTTCGATGAACACTAGGAACCATAAAAACCACAAAATTTCTATCCGTTTTGAAATTCCGTTACAGAAAATTAACAAAGAGAGGAAGGGAAATCATACGGATTCGTAAACTTTTCATGACAGGAACACACAATTTATATAAATTTTTTTTTCATGCACACCTGCTACAAACTAACCCTTATACTTCCGGATCATCTTACTTGCTATTTCCGGTTTTTAGAACTCTGAGCTCATCTAGAAAGAGAAAATCTCAAAAAAATTAACATTTTATGAGTTTTTTTGGGGAAGGATTTTATTAGTTTTTATAAACTTATGTTGTCCGACAGTACGAGTTAGAATAACACAGTGTTGGAAAAAATNAAGGATTTTATTAGTTTTTATAAACTTATGTTGTCCGACAGTACGAGTTAGAATAACACAGTGTTGGAAAAAATGCGCTTTTTTTTTAGCTTCGTGGTGAAAAAAAAAACACTTTAGTGAAAAAAAAAAACGCAAAAAACTGCAAATAATGCAAAAATGCAAAAATAAGTATAAGCATGCGCAGATAACGCGGGAAGGTTAATTTTATCAGGTTTTTAAAAAAAAATTCAAATTTGCCGTCAATCGGAGTCTGAAAATAAATCAAACAATCTATCATGAGAACAATTAAATAAAGAATTAAGAAATAAGTAATAAAAATAATTTTCAAATAAAAAAGCACACAAGTTTCCCACCACTCATTATCTCACATTGGGAGTAAAAATTTAAAAACGGGTAAACGTAAAAAAACGTATAGCCACAATCGGGCTGCATTTTTTGCATTTTTTGCATTTTTGCATAGTAATTTTTTTTAATTTTTTTTTTAGCTTAGGTGGAAACACTTTTCCTTGAGTAAACCGCGTACCAAATTTGAGATAGGGTGTGGAAATTTTTTTGTCATTTTTTTTTTCCAAAATATGTTGATCGAATTTTTATGAGAAAATTTACTACTGGTGGGAATCCCTGATTGGATTATTTTTTTTTGGTGGGAATTCTGAAAGACGTTTGTTTCTTTTTGATCTCTCGTGGGAAAGGAATCTCTTTAATAGGAGATTTCCACATACTTTCTCACTTACAATAGAAAACTTTTACTATTCAATATTATATATTATTTTTGTTTTTTTCTTATACCTATACCTACCTTTCACTTTATTTTACTTGTGAGCCTATAATCGGTTTACAAAATTTTATTCTCTCTTCAAACTATTTTCAATAGGAAATCGTGAAAGTAGAATTGAAAACTAATTCCCACCCTATTCTCTTCTACCTTCAACTTAAACCTCTTAAGAATCACTTTTAGAATCAAAGAAACGATATTGAATCCAATAAAGTTATGTTTCATACCAAATTTTATCAATTTATGAAAAAAAATATTTGATAGTCTAATAGAAAATAAAATTATACAAAAATACAAGGTGTTTCATCTTTTATTTTCATAACCTATAGAAAGTCTATCTAAGTTTCATTTTTGATGTAAAAGTTGGCTTGAGAAATTGTTAGGTTGTTAGGTTGTTAGGGTTGTTAGGTGATCTAATGTCACCTGGCGATGACAAATGTCACCTGGTGATGATAAATGTCTCCTAGGAATGACTTAATTTTTTATAATATTTAATTTATGAAATGAATTTTTAAATTTTTTAATTTTTTACACTTTTTTCTAGAACTTTGAGCTAANATAACGCGGGAAGGTTAATTTTATCAGGTTTTTAAAAAAAAATTCAAATTTGCCGTCAATCGGAGTCTGAAAATCAAACAATCTATCATGAGAACAATTAAATAAAGAATTAAGAAATAAGTAATAAAAATAATTTTCAAATAAAAAAGTNCAATCTATCATGAGAACAATTAAATAAAGAATTAAGAAATAAGTAATAAAAATAATTTTCAAATAAAAAAGTACACAAGTTTCCCACCACTCATTATCTCACATTGCCTCATTTTTAAATTTTTGCCCATTTGCATTTTTTTGCAATAGCCACAATCGGGCTGCATTTTTTGCATTTTTGCATAGTAATTTTTTTTAATTTTTTTTTTAGCTTAGGTGGAAACACTTGAGTAAACTGGTTCCTTGAGTAAACCGCGTACCAAATTTGAGATAGGGTGTGGAAATTTTTTTGTCAATTTTTTTTTCCAAAATATGTTGATCGAATTTTTATGAGAAAATTTACTACTGGTGGGAATCCCTGATTGGATTATTTTTTTTTGGTGGGAATTCTGAAAGACGTTTGTTTCTTTTTGATCTCTCGTGGGAAAGGAATCTCTTTAATAGGAGATTTCCACATACTTTCTCACTTACAATAGAAAACTTTTACTATTCAATATTATATATTATTTTTGTTTTTTCTTATACCTATACCTACCTTTCACTTTATTTTACTTGTGAGCCTATAATCGGTTTACAAAATTTTATTCTCTCTTCAAACTATTTTCAATAGGAAATCGTGAAAGTAGAATTGAAAACTAATTCCCACCCTATTCTCTTCTACCTTCAACTTAAACCTCTTAAGAATCACTTTTAGAATCAAAGAAACGATATTGAATCCAATAAAGTTACGTTTCATACCAAATTTTATCAATTTATGAAAAAAAATATTTGATAGTCTAATAGAAAATAAAATTATACAAAAATACAGGGTGTTTCATCTTTTATTTTCATAACCTATAGAAAGTCTATCTAAGTTTCATTTTTGATGTAAAAGTTGGCTTGAGAAATTGTTAGGTTGTTAGGTTGTTAGGGTTGTTAGGGTTGTTAGGTGATCTAATGTCACCTGGTGATGACAAATGTCACCTGGTGATGATAAATGTCTCCTAGGAATGACTTAATTTTTTATAATATTTAATTTATGAAATGAATTTTTAAATTTTTTAATTTTTTACACTTTTTTCTAGAACTTTGAGCTAAACTTTAGCTCGTCAGATATAAAATCATATGAAACTAGATAAGTAGATAAGAAAAATTAGTACCAAAAATTTCGACCCACCTTGTATTATAAGTGTTAATTATTATTCATAATTTGATAGTTTAAATTTTTCCATGAACGCGGTTTTCTTCCAGTTCAAAATTTAACTACTAATTAATATAAATTTTGAGTATATTGATTCATTTTTGAGTCTAGAATCCATTGTTTCATTGTTAGTTATAAGTAAAAATAAATGAAAGTGGTAGTTTTTTGGATAATAAAAGTCTCTTGTTGAGTTTGCTGAGACTGAGATAATGGGTAATGTCAGAGTCCGTCTGTGTATTGATTAGACAGATGTACTGAACCGAAATCGGAGTGTGCCATGTCATGTCATGCCCTACCTCATCTCAAATAACCCCCAAAAAAAAACCCTCGAAAAATAGTCCGTCAGTATAAAAATAAGTAGAGAGGGTGGAAGAGTGGAATGATTTCTATGATCTCTTCGTCTGGTATTTCTGGGGTTAATTTCATAGTAAAAACCCGGGAACTGGAGAGAAAGCGGGTAACTTGATGATAAAGAGAGATGACTCATCCAGGTGTGTTTCTATTATATATTTTCTCCCCTGTGGAATTACATTTTAGTCTGTAAAGGGCCACCAGATTAGAAAAACTAATAAAAATATACAATCTACTACTACTACCCCCTTCCTATCGATTAATTTTTGTCTTGTTTCACTCATCTAAAAAAATTTCCATACAGAAGACTTTCAAAATTATGATGCAAAATGATAGAATCCACTTAGGAAAATTTGAAACACTTGCAATCAATTATTAAAGAAAATTTGAAAAAAAAATTTGTATGCAAATTGAAAAAAAAATTTTTTTTNGGTTAACGTAATGTTTCAAATTTCCTATGGTAAAAAAATGAGTTTCAAATATCAAGTTGCACGACTATAAATGAAATATTATTGTTGTAAATTAGCTAAAGAAAATTAACTCTTTTTTTTTTGTAATAAAGTAATTTATTCAAAAATTTGGGAAATTTACAAAAAAAAATTTTTTTGGGTAATTCTTAAAATTTTTTTAAATTTAATGTTTATACACTGCTTTCTCTTTTTTTTTCTCAATTTCTATCAATTACCTTATTTTTCTGTGTCGTAGAGAACTTCATATGTTTTTATTTTGTTTTTAAATAATTTTATATACTTTATATCCAAATTTTAAGTCTAAAAATTAACCCTAGTAGACCAAAAAATTTTTTTCATTTTTGGACAAAATAAAATTTTTTTTTGTCTTAAAAATTTTTTTTTTGAATTTTTTTTTTGAAATTTTTTTTTGAAATTTTGTTGAAATTTTTTTTTTTGAAAAGTCATATTAATTCATATTTCTTAAACCAACAGGTGTTTGAAGTAAGGAGTTAGGGTTTTGATAAAGTAAAGAAAGTAGTGAAAGAGAGGGAAAGTTGGGGTAAATGGACTATTATTACCCTCTTGAATGAAATTCAAGTTTCAGTAGAAAAGAAAAAAAAATTTNAGGGAAAGTTGGGGTAAATGGACTATTATTACCCTCTTGAATGAAATTCAAGTTTCAGTAGAAAAGAAAAAAAAAAAAATTTTTTCGATATAGTAAAAATCCCATGTGTGTAGAAAAATTCTGTTAACAGCTGCTTAACCCTCCTCACCCCGATTTTTTCGATGAAACCACATGTCTTATTATTTCTTTTCATATTATTTTTTTTTGTCGTGTGTCTGAAGTATACAGCTGATTCACTGTTTACTAATAATTCTTTACTACAAAATATTTTTCTAGACCCTTAAGGCTCAAAAACGTAAATCAAGAAAAAGGCTAAACACCTGGAACAAATTTCAATTTTTACCTGAAGAAGAGATCAAAAAAAACCATATGAGCATGTGCAGGTGGCACACGCTTTAATAACAAAGTCATATATCCCGCGTAGACTTATTATTAACAAATAAGTGAACCTTTAAGGGTACATTTCGAATTATTATTAATGAAATTGAGTCGTTCGAATTCAAAAATAAGAGTACTAGTATCATCAAAAAAATTTGTCGATGAAGAGTTAACAATCATCATATTCATTAACCCTATGTGATTTCAATGAAATTCTGTAGACAATTATACACAATTTAAATATCTACTAGATAATAATATCAAAAATTATAATTTTGGATCGAAAATCCATTATAATGAAAGCAGAAATAAATATATATTATAACAATAAAAAAAAAATTTTTTTTTTTTTTTTTTTGAAAAAGTATTGAAATCTGATGTATGTCTGCAAGTATGTCAAATCTAACTTTTTTGGTCATTTCCACGCGTATGCATATATTCTTTGTATTTAGGTTACCCGCTGTGCTTAATTTGAGTGAATCTGATCTAAGCAAAGGGTTCAACCAATAGGATCCCTTGAAGGGGTCTCTGAATGAAAAGGCTCGTTAGTTTGGATGCTTCGGAAGGCAGACAATGGGGCGTAGTTGAAGGGCAGCTGGAGGATTTGGATAAAATTTTTTTTTTTTTTTTTTTTTGGATTTCCTCTGTCAAGCAAGACAAAAGAAGATCCATGGACCAAAAAGTGATGTGTCCGAAGGGTCGGGGACCCTGACTCAGTTGGTATGGTGGTAAATAGTGGTAGTGAGTCAGCTGTCGCGTGACTACCAGGTGGAAGTACCAAAAGACGCGTGCCGAGGGCCTACACCCTACCAAACAAAAAAAAATCACAAATCCGTACTACTCTCTCCTAACTTTCATCGAAAAACGAAAAAGAAAAATTATTTTAACAAAAGAATAAAAACGAGTTTTCTATTCGGATGAATTCGTTCGAGGGAACCCTTAGAAAGGGTACTTACACTTTTCTCTCTTTCCCTTTAATTTTTTCATAAAATCCTCAACTTGGTGGTACTCTTTATACATAGAGAACAAACTCTCTCCCCTTTATTGTTAATCTGAAAATATTTTTATTCAAAACTATACAGTTTATAAAAAAAATAATTTTTTTTTATTGAATTTTAAACAAGACACTCAATTTAAAATTTACTTTGTTTTAAACTCGTTCCTGTAGATTTGGCAACATGTTACGCAATTTCTGTACTAAATTTCTCAACAGGAATTTTTTTTTCTCTTTTCAAAAATATTATTGTTGAAAAAAAAACAATAGTTTTCAATTTTGCGCACATCTGCACTTTTCCGCGGTTTCTATTTCGTAAGATTTTAATACAATTGAAAATTTTTTTTTTTTTTTTTGCCAAGTCCTACTTGAGAATAAGAATTTTTCTGCAAGCACTTAGGATTCATGGATTCATGGATGTTAATTATTTTTTTTCAAGTAATATTTCAATGTATTGTTTCTACAAGTTTTTGCTCACATCTGTTCATCTCTAGAGTCTAGAATAGTATAGTTTTTTGAACAAATTTGTCATAATGCAATTTATAACAAAAAGACTGATGAAATTAGTTGTCGAACGGTTCCAATATGGTTGGATTTTTTGCATCCCTACTAAAAGTATTTAATAAAAAAAAATAAAAAAAAAATAATAAAAATAATCCAATTTTAGCTTAATGCAACATAAGAATGTAGAGAAAAAAAACTACTTCGTTTAGTTAAATTGCACTTCCGTCGTCCTATGGTGATGGTTGATGGTTATGAGAAAATGATCTCGTGAGACTGAAACTAGAGAAAGCTAAATCAACATGAAAGTGGATCCTATAAAAAAGTACCAACAGAAACTTTCATAATGTAATATATGAAACTCGGAATGATACTGATTTAAAACGCCAAAAAAAAAGTTTTTGAATGTAAAAAAAAAAAACATAAAAATATGTTAAGAAACATAAAAACATAAATTTTATAAGTAAACATATATATTTTTAATTTAAAAATGAATTAGAGTGTTTAGAAACAGATATACAGACGGACATACAATTATTTACATAATCCCATCTGGTCATGTCATCCGCGGGTAGTAATACACGTAAAATAGGGAAACGGTTTAAGCTCCTCAGACAAAAAAAAATTTTTTTTTTAAATTTTTTATTGAAATTCATTGAAATTATTAAATTTAATAACTTTTTAGAAATCTGATTACTTTAGAACAATTATTATTCTAAAAATTAAAAACTACAAGTTAAAAACTACACTATTCATTTGCTTAATTTATCATTTATCATTTATCATCTCGCTAACATCAAAAAATTTATAAAATGTGACAANACTATTCATTTGCTTAATTTATCATTTATCATTTATCATCTCGCTAACATCAAAAAATTTATAAAATGTGACAAAATATTTCTTTATAATACCTACTACAGGACAAAATGGTAATGAAAAAAATTTGAAAAAAATTTGAAAAAATTTTATTTGATGTTTGATTCTTGTTTATGCTAACCCTATGTAATTTAAAAAAAAAAAAAAAAAAATTTCTTTTTTTTTTCTTTTTTTTACAGAATTCCGAGCTTTTTCTAATGAAAGTGGTTTTTATTGGTTATACAAGTCAGAGAATCCATGAGAAGCATAGCAACAAGTTTAACTATCTGTAATAATATTATTAGATCACCTACTCCTGACATTTATAAACCTATAGTCTCACTTGAAATTTTTTTTTTGTCTCATAAAGTGAAAGTGGTGAAAGGGAGAAAGTAGAAAAGTGACAAATGTCAACATGCTTTTTACGACCTTCGTCATCCACCAACCCAATCATATCAGAATCCACCTAAAAGGAGAGGAAATTGCGCTGTTATTAATCTCCTTAGTGAAACTTACTTAATTTTCCATTACAAAGTCCC
Source organism: Holacanthella duospinosa (assembly GCA_002738285.1). Taxonomy (NCBI): domain Eukaryota; kingdom Metazoa; phylum Arthropoda; class Collembola; order Poduromorpha; family Neanuridae; genus Holacanthella; species Holacanthella duospinosa. The sequence goes on along the minus strand of NIPM01000199.1, from coordinate 305,346 downwards.
TAACACACAACCCTACTTTCACCAGGAAATTCAATTTCCTTTTTTTTTTAGTCTTTATCTGACTTTTTTTTACTTCTCAGCTCAAGAAAATGAGTCAAAAGGTAAAAAAAAAGAAAAAAAAGTGGACTCTAATAGACTCGTTGCCTATGGAAACACAAAAAAGTCAGAGAAATATGAGTTAATTCAGAGTCATATATGATTCCTGAACATAANTCCTTTTTTTTTTAGTCTTTATCTGACTTTTTTTTACTTCTCAGCTCAAGAAAATGAGTCAAAAGGTAAAAAAAGAAAAAAAAGTGGACTCTAATAGACATGTTGCCTATGGAAACACAAAAAAGTCAGAGAAATATGAGTTAATTCAGAGTCATATATGATTCCTGAACATAAGAGGTCGTCATGAAAGATGATGAGGTCATAGTTGTGTAATTCCGTTGAAGAGGTAAGCGGATAACAATACTTTTGTCATACTTTCACTTTTCTAGTGAAAGTTCCATAAAATTTTTTTACCTAAGCTGCTTCTGAGAGTTTATTTCTATTACAAACATGATGATGACAACAACAATGGAGTAAGAGGCATAACAAAGAATTTTCAAAGATTTGGAACTCCCAGTAGAGAAAGTGGGGAAATTTTAAGATATAAATCGGATTCCCTTTCTTATACTTTAACATTTCTCATATTTCTACAGCTTTCAAATAATAAACAGAATCTATGAAAAACTATTGTCACTTTGGGTACCCTAAATAATTACTTCAAAAACAACTTTGTATGATTTTTTATAGTACAGTATGGAAAAAATTTTTAGACGAAATTTTTTAGACGCATGGATTTAAATGATTTTTTATAGTACAGTATAGAAAAAGAATTTAGCCGCATGAGGAATTACTACTACCAAATGTTTTTGTTAGAAAAAAGTCATGTAGTTAATGATTTTATCATTTTTGTTTTATAAGAAAATTTGTGTTTTCTGATCCAATTGATATGGAAAAATAAAAAAACACTGACAAAAAATCAGGTCACTATGATGAAAAGGTCAAAAGTTATTGGGTCAAAGTGAGTGATTGTAAAAAAATTTTTTTTTTCTTTTCTTTATGAAATTTAACACTTGTAATTCATTTAAATTTGTATAAAAATTTATACCAGGGGCAACGCTGGATGCATATGTATTTTCTTATGAAATTAAATTAATTTTGAATAATACAATGAATTATTAGAATCGTTAAAATGAAAATATTCCTCTAGCTTCTGTTCAATGACAGCTAGTACCGAATATTAAAGCTGTGTTGCCACGTTGAATGATCAATTTAATTATTTGAATTAGGTATGTTGTTGCACTCTTTACTTTTGTTATATGTTATCTGTATCAGTTGACCAATTTATCAAATTTTGGAGTTCTTGAGAAACCTCACAAAATTTCTTTAGCAAAACGATATGGACTAAAAGTAATCTTTCTGACACCTAATTTTTTTTTATAATGTCCTATGATGTGCAAATCCGCACATATCCTTCGTTATACCTCATGCATATATCGTGATACCTCATGAATAACCCATGATACCTTATACATACCTTGTGATAGCTCATAAATACCTCCTGATACCTCATGTATACTTTATAATATCTTTAATACCTCATGAATAACTCATGATACCTCATACATACCTTGTGATAGCTCATAAATACCTCCTGATACCTCATGTATACTTTATAATATCTTTAATACCTCATGAATAACTCATGATACCTCATACATACCTTGTGATAGCTCATAAATACCTCCTGATACCTCATGTATACTTTATAATATCTTTAATACCTCATGAATAACTCATGTTACCTCATGCATACCTTGTGATAGCTCATAAATACCTCCTTATACCTCATGTATACTTTGTAATACCTCATGAATACCTCACAATACCTCGTCATACCTCAATATATTACATTGCAATGCTTTTAATAAATATTTTAGGTAAATTTTTTCTTATAATTGATACTTCATAAAAATTAATAATTTTGAAAACACCTTACAAGTTTGGGTTTTTAGGGTAATTCTATATTCGGTACAGGTATGATTTCCGTCTAATGGGTTTCTTTTTCAAAAAAAATTTTTCATATTATATTTTTTTTTCCCTCTAACGAGCTTTTGCTTTTGACATGCCTATTGTCCTTTGTGCCCTATAGTAAAAATGTCCCTACTTTCCTAATAATGATCTCAAAAATCCAAAGTCTTGTGCTATGATAGAGCAAAACAACCCTTTCATCGAGACCTACTCATGACACTTATCTCATTCATTGTTATGCAAGGGTTAGAGAATATTTTTGCACATCTGTCATCATCTCTACTCTTCATCTTCAAAATTTCTATTGTTATGTTACCAAAAAAAAAAAAATTTTTTTTTTCTATAAGTTTAGAATTGTGCACAGTATGAGAGATGGAATATTCATCCGATCAAATAATATTAGACTATGACACACTTGAAAAATACTATTAATACTGTGAAAATCATCATTTAAATATCTAATTTGTCTCCATTTTTCATATTCTCTTCTTCAACTATAAAAATATCATTCCCATTGTTGACAATATAGAATCTTAAGTAATATTCGTTCTCTTTTGTATAAAATTTTAATAAATAATATCCACTTGTGAATGAAATTTAGATATTCCACTTCAAAATTTTACCTACTGAGGAGTTATATTGTTGTGTAGCTATTGAAGGAAAAAAGCGTCTCCATTGCTTATCTTGTCTTGAGGCCAAATCTTGAAAATCTTGTTCAAAATTTTTGAGACAACTAAAAACTCTTTGAAAAATAAAAAGATATGAAATGAGATTCTATTCATTCGTTTTTGTGTGGTAAGGCACTTGAAACTAAAAAAAAAACATTTTTCTCATAACCATTATTCAAAAATTCAAAAGAAAAAAAAAAGTGTATATAGTAATTGTGGTTCTAATTTTGAAGATGTACTTGAGATTTAAAAAAAAAAATCTTTAGCAAACAGTTTTAGATCTACAATGTCACAGTGGGATATGTCAATGGAGACATATTACTTTTAGTAGTAGTTATGTATGCACCAATACCCTCTCAACCAATGAGAATTTAAGTTTTGATATGAATCAAAAAATAAATGCTTACTGTAGAAAATTGTGGTAAAATTCAAACTCAACAATAAAAAAGGGTTATATGGGTATTGTTAGAGTATTTAATAATGATAAAAATTTATCAGAGTTAAATCACCTGAGTAAATGGGTATAGAAAAATCATTGTATGAATGAAGTAATAAGAAAAGGCTCAAGTGGTTATCAAGGTGTAGAATGTAATGTAATGTAATGTTAGGTTAGGTTGTTAGGTTGTTAGGGTTGTTGAGTCTTCAGGTACTTCAAGGGACGACACAACTACAACTTTACCAGTTGTAAAACCTGATATTGGAAGAAGTACCTGTTCTTTGAATTCAAAAGAAAATACACCAAAGGTATACATAATTTTTCTTTCATTAAAGAAAAAAAATATTTTTTTTTTCAGGTATTGCAACTTTCGCGCAAAAAATGAATATGCTCACTGAATATGCAAACAGGAGCAAAAATTGGTATTAAACTTATGTAAGTTTTGGAAACAAAATTTAAGACAATGGAACCGATTTTTATATATAATTTAATTGAAATTAGCTCACTAGAACATAAAATAGGATCATAAGGGCTAGAAAATGATGATTTTACTGCAATTTATGCTCCAATTACACCAGAGAGCAAAAGTTGCGCAATTTTTGTTCAAAAGTTTTATGCAATTTTTTGTGCAAAAAGTTGTATGAAACTTTTGTTTCATTATTGATTACACTAGTAACCAAACCTATGAAATTTACCTATTATCGCTTCCGCTCAATTTGCTTCAAATGATTCATATTTGAAAACCCGCCGTCTGGAATTCCACAAACATGACCTCTCCTGGATGACCTCAATTAGGCGGAATTTTATTTCTTGTAACCACATTTTGTTGTGTTAGAAATTATTCTACTGATTCAAGTAATTTAGCAGAAAGTCCTCAGATGTTTCTCAAATTGATGTTTTTTCAAAATAAAACTTGTCCCGCATTAACTTGTTTTTTTTTACGAGATGGAGCTTTGTGAATCAAAATATTCAAAAGTTGTAAAGTGTCATGATCGAAAATGCATTCNTCAAAATAAAACTTGTCCCGCATTAACTTGTTTTTTTTACGAGATGGAGCTTTGTGAATCAAAATATTCAAAAGTTGTAAAGTGTCATGATCGAAAATGCATTCGATTGCAATTTCAGATTTTGAAATTTTTCTTCCGTATGATGACGTTGTGCAAGAGAAATTGTAAGATTTCATGTGCGATTACACCAAAAATTTCAAAATTTCATTAAAACTTTCGCATAAAGTTGCCTAGTGTAATTGGAGCATAAGTTATAGTGGTAGGTTGTCGGCGCCAATTTTTCGGCTCAGTTGGTTTTCAGCTCGGCAAGATTTTCGGCTCAGGGATTCCGATACTAAGATTATTTTCACATTGTTGATAGGGTTTATATGCGTAGGATTTTCATGAAGTTTTATAAGAGTTTTATCCAGTAAACGCTAAACTAATAAGGGTCCCACCCAATCTGCGCTATCAAAAATAAGTTAGAATTTTGACCTAACAACCTAAAATACTTAAAAAAAAATAATCTAAAATAAAACGACAAATAACAGAGACGTAAAATAAACCTACAAATTATAACAATAGACTTTAACTAAACCTATGAAACCTAAAATATAAAATCCTTACTGCATGTTGGGTGTGACGTATATTGTCTGTATATATTGTGTATATATTGTGTGCTTATATTGGATGCACCACGATTTATAAATTTATTTTTATTTTAAAGAAGGTGTATAATAAAGATGCTTATTGTTCAAAATTTTGTGCCTCATATTTGCCAAATTTAATCATAAATATTTACCAAAATTTCTACAAATACTTGAAATAATCGAAATAAAACTTTAGACAAAGATTTTATAGCTAAACTACATAAATCTTTCGATCTTTACATAAAAATCAAAAAATCTTTTTTTTTTTGTTTTCAAGAGTAGAAATTTAGAAAACTATTTCGATTCATTAACCCTTAGTTTTATATGAAGTCACCCCCTAACCCTTCAAAAACTAGCCATGAGGCAAATAATGAAAAATCGGTGAACAAGCGGAATGCATCACACGTAAAACCTCGGATTTTTAGATCTTTTACCGATAACCAAAAAAAAAAAGGAACCATCTGTCGATAGGATTTCTAAGGGCTTCCCCAACACACCTGCAAATCTTCCCTTCTGTCTCGTGATAAGTCCATTCATTTTAAAAATCCACTACTGATTACTCTCAAAAGATCCCCTTTTTTTTGTTATCCACATTCAAAGTTAGCATGTGCTAAACCTGCTTTGTTATGATGAAATTCTTCAATATTAGAAAAAATTTTTTTTTGTTATGATGCAATGTGCATCACCTGGTGAATGAAAGTAAATTTCCTTTCTATTGAATTCAAAAGAAAAAGTTCTCTTTCTCTTTTACTTTTCTTTATAAAGATGAAAGGTAACCTTTTTTTGAATAGTTTCACTTCAATATTTGTCATTTAAAATATAACACCTTGACTTGAGCGGGAAAAATTGAGCGTCGGCATTTCAACAGGATCATAGCGTCTGTTTTCTCCCGCGTTTTCACCCTCTTCTTTTTTACTCTCCAGTTGGTCTCATTTAAATAAAAAGAAATCACTTCCTTATGAAAAATTACAAAAATTACAAAAATTACAAAAATTTCAAAAATTTCAAAAATTTGAAAAATTAAAAAACATTTCAAAAATTACAAAAATTACAAAAATTACAAAAATTACAAAAATTACAAAAATTACAAAAATTACAAAAATTATATAATAAAAAAGTATAAAATTTATAAAATTTCAAATGTAAAATTTATAAAATTTCAAATGTAAAATTTATAAAAATTTTCATTTTTCTTTTGAGCGGTACTTTTCTCAAAACTAATGAACTTTGCATCAATCTCGTCATGCGGTTACTACAAAGCTTCTCTTACAAGGCTCAAATTTTATTTTTGTAAAAAAAAATTTTTATTTTTTTTTTTTGATCTTTTTTCAAGTAGAGGAGGCTGAAAAACACACCTTGACTTACTAATCTTTAGTTTCACTTCCATACCCTTTGTTTTCTATTGTTTGTGAACACGTGTAAGCTTTTAGACCAAAAAAAATTAAAATACAACAATGGAAAAAATTTTAGCTCACTAAAATAAACTTTTTTTTTTACAAATCACCAATTACTGTCAAAAAAAATTGACAACATAATACATACCTTTTGAATGTGTAATTAAAAGATTTATAAAGATCTCTTCATCCTTTTTCCAATTGAGAGTTTTCTTATTTAATTAAACGACTCTAAATTAGATTCATTTGTCTAGTTTCTAAGAAATATTAGTTGGATATTTTATATTTTAATTTCTTAATAAAAAGACAAAATTGAAAGACAGGTAAAGGTATACTTTTCAAGTGACTGTTGATATAAATTGTTATTAATTTAGTTGTATAGAAAATAAAGGGGTAGTGTGAGAAAAAGAGCGATGGAAGGGTTAGAATGAAGAGATTCATCAAAAACACTTTCATTTTATTAGAGTGAAAGTAAAAGGATTAATTGAGCAGAAGAATGAAGGATTTGATGAAAAGTTTTTAGAAATTTCACTTCATTTACTAAATAACAGAGACTAAATCATCTGGAAATTCAAAAGCAATAAAATTGGTTAACTAACAACTCAATTTTATGAAGAGCCTCTTTTAATTACTACCTAATTGTACAAAATTGAGAAATATTTATGAAAATTTTTCATAATTTTAAAGTCCATTTTTTTTTAAATAACAACAATTTTTTTGTTTTTTAATTAAAAAGCTGTTATTTAACAGAAATAGCTTGATTTTTAGTAGTCATCAGCTCATTTTCATGTGAACTGACAATTTGGCAACATTGGAACCTATATTAATAGAAAGATTTGTGTAAATTGAGCATAAATTCTGTTGGTTACGTGCAATGAAGAAAGAAGTGAGTTTGAAGGGTTAATTTTTAATGATTTTTTTTTTGTTTTGTATAAGCTGGAATCCTATTGTTGAGTGTTATGTATTTGAATAATGGTGGTAGGGATGTAAAGTAGACATATGTTGGGATTGACATTCCCTGGGAGATTAATAATTAAAAGTGTCTATCGGAAGGAAGTATGGAGAGGAAGGAAGAGTGAGTAATAACTGGTCCAGCACACCTGGATTTTGGAAGCTGAAAACTCTTAGGGAGGGAGACAATCCAAAACAACAATACATCTGCCATATTCATCATTTATGAACATCAGACAGATAATTATAACAATGAGAAAATTACGACAAATAGACACGCGCTTAAATCACTCTAATGTATTTATGCGCTTTGGTAGCGGGCTTAACCCTTCTAATGCTGCTGAATTTAGAATATNGAAGCGGGCTTAACCCTTCTAATGCTGCTGAATTTAGAATATAGGTTAGGAAATTTTTAGAGGGCGGAAATTTTTATAAGGGGTTGTTAGGTTGTTATTGTCTTGAGGGAGAATTGTAGAGGGAATTTTTTTTGTGGGCAATTTTTAAGGGAAATTGCCCGGGGGGAATACTGAAGGGGCGAAAACTCGGGGCAAATTGGTTCCGCGGNTTTTTTAATTAAAAAGCTGTTATTTAACAGAAATAGCTTGATTTTTAGTAGTCATCAGCTCATTTTCATGTGAACTGACAATTTGGCAACATTGGAACCTATATTAAGAGAAAGATTTGTGTAAATTGAGCATAAATTCTGTTGGTTACGTGCAATGAAGAAAGAAGTGAGTTTGAAGGGTTAATTTTTAATGATTTTTTTTTGTTTTGTATATAGCTGGAATCCTATTGTTGAGTGTTATGTATTTGAATAATGGTGGTAGGGATGTAAAGTAGACATATGTTGGGATTGACATTCCCTGGGAGATTAATAATTAAAAGTGTCTATCGGAAGGAAGTATGGAGAGGAAGGAAGAGTGAGTAATAACTGGTCCAGCACACCTGGATTTTGGAAGCTGAAAACTCTTAGGGAGGGAGACAATCCAAAACAACAATACATCTGCCATATTCATCATTTATGAACATCAGACAGATAATTATAACAATGAGAAAATTACGACAAATAGACACGCGCTTAAATCACTCTAATGTATTTATGCGCTTTGGTAGCGGGCTTAACCCTTCTAATGCTGCTGAATTTAGGATATAGGTTAGGAAATTTTTAGAGGGCGGAAATTTTTATAAGGGGTTGTTAGGTTGTTATTGTCTTGAAGGAGAATTGTAGAGGGAATTTTTTTTGTGGGCAATTTTTAAGGGAAATTGCCCGGGGGGATTACTGAAGGGGCGAAAACACGAAGCAAATTGGTTCCGCGGGTATTTTTTTAGGGGAAATTGAATTGGGGGGGGGGATTACCGGGAGAAATTGTTTTGACGGAAATTAACCCCGGGAGAGGGGTGAGGATTCTCCTGCCGGCGGTTTATCTCGCCGGAAATTATCTGGGATTACTGTACGGGCGATTTCTTGGAGGAATTTGTATTCGGGCGATTTGTCAGAGAAAATAGAGGAAGGGGGGATTTCTGGGAGAAATTGTTTTGGTGAGAATTACCGGGGGTAATTATCTTAGGGACTATTTCTGAATTTAGGGAAAATGCTTGCTGCGGATTAGTGGGGGAAATTGTCAAGTGGGGATTAGTGGGGGAAATTGTTTAGTGGGGATTAGTGGGGAGAACAGTCTAGTAGGTATTAGTGGGGGGAAATAGGAAATAGTCTAGTGGGGGAAATTGTCTAGTGGGGATTAGTGGGGAAAATTGTCTAATGGGGACTAGTGGGGATTATTTGGAGAAATTGTCTAGTTGGGATTAGTGGAGGAAATTGTCCAGTTGGAATTAGTGGGGGAAAATTGCCTAGTGGGAATTAGTGGGCGGGAATTATCTAGTTGAGATTAGTGGAGTAAATTGTCTAGTGGGGATTAATGGAAGAAATTGTCTAGTGGGGATTAGTGGGGGAAATTGTCTGTTGGGGATTAGTGGGAGAAATTGTCTTACGGAATTTTGTTGGCAGAAATTGTTGTACAAGCAACTCCAAAGGGGAAATTTTTTGGAGAAAACTGTCCTAAGCGTGGGAGAGGGTAAGGGGGGGGGGAAGTTGTCGGAGTCGGATTGTCAAATGGCGACTCACGACGATATGATTTGCAAATTTTTATAAAAATTTTGTATTTCATATTTATAATGAATACAAAAGTTAAAAAATATATTACTTTTTATTATTTTATTCAAATTTTCAGACCATAAAGTATTGACTTTATACTCTCAATGATACGTCTACTAAAAGCATAAATACGGTATAATAGAAACAATTTAGGTTGAATGGATCTTCTGATTATTACTTCCTTTATTTTCCTGCAATCCATACTTCCACAAAAGACAATTCCATTGTTATAATTTTTATAGATAAAAATCCAGATGTAAAATTTTCTAAAATCTTCTTTTTTTTTCTTGAAGTGATCATTCAAAAGGATATATTATTTTAACCGCTCGGTTTTCTTCTGTAGGTCAAAAGTAACACCCGGGATTATTGGTTTACTCACACAGTGAGTTCCTTTTGTTATAAAAAAGATTTAAGTAGAATGTTCATGATTATTCCACATCTGCATGTCAGAATATTAGCTAAAAAGATCTTTTTTCCATTGTTGTACACTTTTTCTCTCATTGTTTCCGTAGAGGGAAGAATCAAAATCGATTTTTAACGGATACTCTCTTATTATTGGATTCCGTTGGACAAAAACTAAATCATGCAGAAGGAAGTCCCCTTTTTGAGTATTTAACAATAGAAACAGACAGTACTAGTAGTAAAAAAAAAAAATTTTTTTACCACAATAAATCCATTGTTATGCATTTTTTGAACTGATCCATGGATTCACTCAACTCTTTCTGTCCAAAATATTACAAACTACAAAAATAACTAAAAATTAAAATAACTATTAAATTTTTTACTTTTGCAGAAATGTACCATAAATCGGTAGTTTTTTTTTAATATAAATTTGGCAACAATGTATATAATTAAAAATAATCTTAAATACAGGAATGACACTCTCATAGCACTCAATATCAACCGAAATTGATAAGAAAACAAATTTGAGTATTAAATTACATGATATGATATAGATTTGTTTACCTGTCTAGAAAAAATCGAAACAACTGAAAAAAAAAACCCTAAAAATCAATAACTCATCTCCTTCCTAGTAGTAATCATCCAGATGGTCAAAATTTGTAACCAATTACGTAACACTACTTCCATTTTTGAATTTCCCACGTCATCAATTGCTCCGCATTGGTCAAAATATCCTCTATCGTTCCATTAGATTATGAAATTTATCAATTTTTGTGAAGATATTAAAAATTATTATAACAAAATCCTACGATTATTCCGATTATTCCGATAACATGCGATTATTATCGGATTTACGAATCTTAAGTTACCGATATGTATACAAAGACTAAGAAATCATAAAAAAATACCAAATTTTCAGAAAATTTTGAAAGATAAGAAAATTTATGAAAAAATTTCATTAATTTTGATTACACTGTGTATAAAATTGTATTTGCTACATATAACTTCTCAAATGTAGTTAAATATTACAACAATTTAGCAAAAAAAAAATGTTTTTTTTTTGAAGTTGTACCCACATGATTCTACCATCGTAAATGTTAATCATCAAAATTGTCTAAGGTGGAAGTGAGATGTTCATAGTTCATATCGAAGCAATAGCTCAGCCAATGGAATTCTTCAAAATTTTTACAACAACCTCCCGTCCTACTTGTTTTATGGTATACTTTTCATCTCCAACGCACAGGATTGGTTGGCGGGAGACTTCGGAGCGGAGTTTTGGACTTTAGGAAAACCCCCTGAAATTGGGGACGAAGGAACGCAAGGCCCAACACATTCAACGACGCCACAGTGAAAATAGCTTCATCTTACCCCAAATGAAGAAACAGAAAAAAAAAATCGTATATACACACAGGGAGTTGAAATATTTTCATCCCCCTCAAAAATACGACGCCAAGGGAAAAGTATTCGGATTTGTTTAACATTCAAATCAGTCATACCTCAACTCTCAACCTCTAAACATATACTTTTTGTCTTCAGTCTACTACTTTTACTTACTTTCTTACTCTTATTACACTTCTTTAATACATTTACAAATCAAAAATAGAAAAAAATTAAAAAAAAAGAGCAAAAAAGAGCAAAAAAGTACTCAGAGAAGGAAAAAAGTATCAAGTGAAAGTAAAACGTGAGTAAAGGGTTAAAAAAGAGGGAATTGAAACATTAACCTGTGAAAGTACAAATTTGAATAGTTAACACTACAACTACTACTCACTGATTCAAAATTACCAAAATTACCTCAAAATTTGGTCTTTTTTTGTGTCGATGGTGATGAAAGTATGAAAACTTTAGAACAAAAGTGAAAAAAACTTGACTTTCACTATCAAACTTTCACACCGACTGACTCCACTCGAAGAACTGAGAAACTTAAGAAGANTTGTGTCGATGGTGATGAAAGTATGAAAACTTTAGAACAAAAGTAAAAAAAAACTTGACTTTCACTATCAAACTTTCACACCGACTGACTCCACTCGAAGAACTGAGAAACTTAAGAAGAAATTTTGAAGATTTTCACTCACCCCTCTCAACAGCAGCAGAACATCAGAAGGACTCATACTCAACTCAACTCAACTAATTTTGAAAGTAAAGTAAAAAAAAATAATATTACGAATGTTTAGTCAAATTTATCAAATTAGTTAATTGAGTTTGATAAATTAGTCATTTNCCCTCAACAGCAGCAGAACATCAGAAGGACTCATACTCAACTCAACTCAACTAATTTTGAAAGTAAAGTAAAAAAAAAATAATATTACGAATGTTTAGTCAAATTTATCAAATTAGTTAATTGAGTTTGATAAATTAGTCATTTCTCTGGTCATTAGCATTTATAAGAGAAATTATTTGTAATAGTAACAATAGCTCATTTTCTGGTCAGTAGTTGTATCAATTCCCCGGTGAAATCAGAGTTAATAATAAAGTTAATAATAGTTAGTCAATTTTTTTTTAAACTAATTTGAGAGAAAATTTTAATTATTAAATAATTTTATTGAATTTAGTCAAAACTATATTATAGTCATAATCATTTCAAAATTTTTTGAACAATAGTCATAAATCTTGTCATTTTTTGGAAGTAGAAAAGGAAAGTATATAGTTGAAATAGTCAATTGTTCTAGTGAAGTGAAAGAGGCTAAAAAACGAGTCAAGTAATTTGTTACAGAATCATAGTAAAAAAAAAAAAGTTTTTTTTTTTCTAAATTAGTCAAAAAATTCTTGTCAAATTTAGTCATTTGTTAGATTTTTAGTCATAAAAGTATTTCTTGTCAAAATTGAATCAAAAGTGAAAAAATGTAAAGTAGTCCAAACTTTTCTTGTCATAAAATAGTCATAAATTATAGAATTTCTTACATGTTAGTCGAAAAGTAAAAAATTCTGTGACTAGTCATCAAATCTGGTCGTTATCCTTAAAAATCAAAATTTGATTTAGTCTAAAATTAACCAGTTAAAAAATTAGTCAAAAAATTAGTAAAAAAATTGAGTCAAAAAATTAGTCAAAAAAATTAGTCAAAAAATTTAGTCAAAAAATTAGTCAAAAAATTAGTCAATTGTCCTTCAAAACACAGAACATATTAGTCATTCTGTGTCCTTTAGTCAGTTAGTTCTTGTCATTAAGTTAGTAAAATTAATTAAATACTTTTAGTCAAATTAAAATCAAAAATTTAGTCAATTATTTTAACTTAGGTTAAATTTGTTGTTGGAATTAGTCAAAAAATTTAAATTTTTATCAATTAATTACTAATTAGTCAAATTTGTCAAAAGTCATTATTAACCTAGTCATAGCTAAGATTATTTTAAGAAATTAGATGTTTGTGCGGCTCTAGTCTAAAATTTTTTTCTAAAATTGTGAAGTGTTTTTTTTTATGAATCATAGTTATCTCATCTCACCCTTCTCCCTCTATTTTCAAAGCGTCAGGTACGTTCTGGTACATAAAAATATATAAATTGTATGTAAAAATGAACAAAAGAGGGAATTGCAGCTGTTTCTATGCGTGTATTAAGGGAAAAAACTAAAAGTAGTCAATGAATGATTCACCTGTTCATTTTACACCTGAGAAATTCCTTTAGCTGACTCATGTACAGGGATTTTTAGCTAAACAGAGATTTTTGAATTTGGTGCCAAAAAAAAAAAAAAAAAAAAAAAAAAAAAAAAAAAATTTTTTTCTTAAAAGTTTATATTTCCATGGAGAAATCATTTACTGATTTCCTTTTGTCACAAAATCCACTCTCTCGTCCACTTTATCTGTCTGAAGTTGCAAGCGCATGTGCCATGACCAACAGTACTACCACCACCGCGCTCAACTCAACTTCACCAATTCAAATTCATCCGGCATTTCTCCATTGGGCAAAACTCTTCCGACATCAACAAGAACAACGTCAAAATTTAAATTTTAGAAAAATTGGTTCATTTCAACAACAATATAATTTTAATAATCAATTTTCATCACCTTCACCCATTGGTTCTCCAACAGGAATTCAAAATGTACCACTCTCACTCACAACAGTTTCAATTCCAAGAAAGAGCCAATCACCAAAAAGAGTATCAAATTCAAATTCTTCTGCCTTTAGTCCAGTCTCACCCAAGTCACCTGATTGGTACTTTTACCGCCAAAATAATCAACCAATAGGAAGTGGAAATTTACACTCACCACCAATGGATTTGAGACTTCAACTCAAACTTCAACATCTACTCCATTCACCTGCTGGAACGAATAATTATACAAATAATTTAATATTACCACAGAAAGAACAAGAATNGGACGAATAATTATACAAATAATTTAATATTACCACAGAAAGAACAAGAATTTTGGGCCAATAGGAACCAATCAGAAAAATCAGCGTCAATTAGTCCAAGATTTGAATCTAATCATCAATCAGAAGTAGAAGNCAATAGGAACCAATCAGAAAAATCAGCGTCAATTAGTCCAAGATTTGAATCTAATCATCAATCAGAAGTAGAAGGACTATTAGATTTATCAATAAAAAGTACGGCAACAACGCCTTTGAAATCTCCACAGAGTTCTGCGCAGTCGCCGAGAGACTACCCGAGTCCTTCCGGTAGAAAACGAACACTTCAGGAAACACTCGACTTATCATCAACGAGTAGAAAAATTTCACCAGTTTCAACTCAAAAAATGGAGAAACAAAANCAGGAAACACTCGACTTATCATCAACGAGTAGAAAAATTTCACCAGTTTCAACTCAAAAAATGGAGAAACAAAATGTAAGTTTAAAAAAAAATTTTAATTTAAAAATGTGAATTTTGTTTGTTTTTTTCAAAATTTGTGAGTTTGAGCCAAATAACTTATTATATATTTTTGTATTAAACAGGTAGGATTAACACCTAATTCTTCAACAGATACTACTACTAGTAAAAAAACAATATCAAAATTATCAAANACCTAATTCTTCAACAGATACTACTACTAGTAAAAAAACAATATCAAAATTATCAAAAAAAACAAAAGCAGTGCGCCGTCTTCAATTTGACGAGGACAAATCATCTCCTGTTTCTGGTACTATCATCAGAGACATCAAGGATGCACTTCAAGAGGCCCAAACAAAAGAGGAGATGAATAAATTTGAAGAAACCACGCTTGGAATCCAGGTAATTTTTTGAAATTTTAGCATATTTTGAGATTTTTTTACAAAATGAGATATTTATTATTATTAAAAGTGTCTGATTGGTTTATTATTATTTTCTAAAAGGTAACTCGACGTGGTGATATAGATCCCGCCTATAACACAGTAGAAGTTACAGAAGAATCAAGAGCCGAACTCTCTCGAATTGAAAATAAAATAGGTGCTTATGTCTGTCGGCTCTGTTCGGAAGAATATGATGATGCCTTCGGATTGGCTCGACATCGCTGTGCCTGTATTGTTCATGTTGAATATCGTTGTCCAGAATGTGAAAAAGTTTTTAGTTGTCCTGCTAATTTGGCATCTCATCGACGATGGCACAGACCTCGAACTGGTGGGAATTCAAATCAAGTAAAATCAGATGGCGGGAAACGCTCACCATTGAAGAGTAAAAACAATAAAACTTGTTTAAATGAAACTGATAAACTACTGAGCATGAATACTGAGTGGAATCTCAAATCACCCCTATCTGAATCATCTAGTAATTCATTTACAAACGCGGATGATAAAAATAACAACAATCAAGCCGCCGAAGTTGAAGAAGCGGCGCAGTTTAATACAAAAGGTACATTTTTTAATTAATAAATTAAATTACCGCGCTATAAAATTGTAAAAAAATTTACAAACTCAGATGATAAAAATAATAACAATCAAGCCGCCGAAGTTGAAGAAGCGGCGCAGTTTAATACAAAAGGTACATTTTTTAATTAATAAATTAAATTTCCGCGCTATAAAATTGTAAAAAAATTTACAAACGCAGATGATAAAAATAATAACAATCAAGCCGCCGAAGTTGAAGAAGCGGCGCAATTTAATACAAAAGGTATTTTTTTTTAATTAATAAATTGAATTTCCGCGCTATAAAATTTCCAAAAAATTTACAAACGCGGATGATAAAAATAACAACAATCAAGCCGCCGAAGTTGAAGAAGCGGCGCAATTTAATACAAAAGGTATTTTTTTTTTAATTAATAAATTGAATTTCCGCGCTATAAAATTGCCAAAAAATTTACAAACGCGGATGATAAAAATAACTATCAAGCCGCCGAAGTTGAAGAAGCGGCGCAATTTAATACAAAAGGTATTTTTTTTTAATTAATAAATTGAATTTCCGCGCTATAAAATTGCCAAAAAATTTACAAACGCGGATGATAAAAATAACTATCAAGCCGCCCAAGTTGAAGAAGCGGCGCAATTGAATGCAAAAGGTACTTTTTTAAATTAATAAATTGAATTTTCGCGCTATAAAATTGCCAAAAAATTTTGATTTAAAAAAATTTTTTTAGTAATAATTTTGTAATTTTTGAAATTAAAAAAAAATATTTTTTGAAATTTTGAAATTTTTTGATATTTTTTTTTACAGATTCGAGATTGACCGAATGTGTCNAAAAAAAATATTTTTTGAAATTTTGAAATTTTTTGATATTTTTTTTTACAGATTCGAGATTGACCGAATGTGTCATTTGTCGAAAATCATTCCCACATCCACAAATTTTACAAGCGCATTTGGCTAGTCATTTGAGTCCTGTGCGACCATCACCGTTGTCACTTTTAAATACTCCCGGTTTTTCATCATCAATTATCAACGGACCAATGGGACCATCTCAACCAAAATCACCATCACAAATTTCTCCAAATTTCCCACTTTCACCACAATCTTCCTCAGATTGTTCATCATCGACACAATCTATTTCTGTAACCAATGAAAAACTACCATTTGACCTTTCTCGTTTCAATTATATGAATCAAGGATTTAGTTTAAATCAAGATGAGTCTAGATCACGTGAAACTCTTCTCTGTCCCTATAATTGTCCCGCCATTTTTGTAGATCTTACCGGATTGGCTAATCATTTGAATACATTTCATAATACATCAAAAACAGGGTCATTGACCGGGTTACTTCAAACAGTGACACAAAGTACATGACCTCAAATTGAAAAAATTGAATACTATGAAACTCATTAAAAAATTGCTTGGAGACAATGTTAAAATTTTTTTTTATAATTTAGTAACGCATTTTACAATCATATTATAATTTAATTTTAATGAAACGGTAAGACTAATTTCACTCAAATGTAAGTTTTTTCATAAAATTTTCAACTTAATAATTTTCATAAAATTTCAAACTCAATAATTTTTCAAAAATTTCATTTTTCAGAGTTTCAAGGTATGATTCATTTCTGTAAAATTTTGTTGTATAATTTTTATATAATTAATTTGAAAATTTTCAATTTAAGTATATAATACTCTTGTATAAAGGGTAGATTTGGAAATGTATACGATTTGTTAAATGTTTCATAGAAGAAGAAAAATAATTTTTTTTTAGTCTATGAAACAAAAAATATGAAACATGATTTATAATTATTGCTTGTCATTTTAGCCCACTCAGACAGAAATTTTTGCAAATTTTTGCAAATTTTTGCAAAAAAATTTTTGAATCTGGTGGTGCTCTGAGTGCAACTCTAGTCAAAAAAAAACTTGTTGTAGCACTGACGGAAAGGCCAAATTTAAAAATAAAATTTCGATTTTAAATTTTAAAAAATAACAAGATNCTTGTTGTAGCACTGACGGAAAGGCCAAATTTAAAAATAAAATTTCGATTTTAAATTTTAAAAAATAACAAGATAGAGTTGAAATTTTGAGATCTCGAGTCGTGCGTTTAGTCAAGCCATTACATAATAGTCAAATTAATTAATTTAAGTCATAAATTAACAAATTTGTAGTCAAACTTNCTTGTTGTAGCACTGACGGAAAGGCCAAATTTAAAAATAAAATTTCGATTTTAAATTTTAAAAAATAACAAGATCGAGTTGAAATTTTGAGATCTCGAGTCGTGCANACAAGATCGAGTTGAAATTTTGAGATCTCGAGTCGTGCATTTAGTCAAGCCATTACATAATAGTCAAATTAATTAATTTAAGTCATAAATTAACAAATTTGTAGTCAAACTTTTTTTTCTAGTTAAACTCTGTCTATTTGGTTTATATTATTATTTTAGAATTTAAATTTTTTTTTGTATAAGTAGTGTTAATTTTTTGAAAAAAGTTGGTGGTATTGCATTACCAAAAATAAAATGTACATAATACGTACTAATTAATGTAATTTGTAATTTGTAATTAGTTAATTCAAATACTCTGGTTGAACCTGAGACCAGTGAAATGTGCCGAGATAATGTGCAGTATTTGTATAAAAAAAAATTGACAAAAAAAAAATTCTGTGTAATGCTGAATTTAGCTAAAAGTAATTGAATTGTGTAGTATATTGTAATTAATGTAATAATTTTAATTTAATTTAAAAATAATTTAGAAATAATTTTAAAACAAAAATTTTTTAATTTTTAAAAATTGGTTCAAAATTATTGGCAATAGCAAGCAAAATGATTGATAAAAATCAAAAAAAAAATTCTCATAAGTAAAAAATTTTTTTTATTCGGAAAAATACTAAAAGATTGTAAAAATTTGTTGCTAAGTTAAAAATTTACTGATGAATAAATTATTGTTGATTCAAAACAAAATTGTTTAATTTTTAATATAACGATAATAATTTTTAAGAAAAAAAAAAAAAATTATTGCATACTTTTTGGTGTCTAAAAAAATTAGTTTTAATTTTAATTTTTAAAATTTATAATTTATAAATTTATAAATTCCAAATTTATAATTTTCGCGATGAGCATGAATAGCGTCCGAATTTCACTTGGAAAATTGTCTGTCACTAAGGCTCTAAATTCAACAAAATTTCTACAAAAACAGCNATTCTCATAAGTAAAAAATTTTTTTTATTCGGAAAAATACTAAAAGATTGTAAAAATTTGTTGCTAAGTTAAAAGTTTACTGATGAATAAATTATTGTTGATTCAAAACAAAATTGTTTAATTTTTAATATAAACGATAATAATTTTTAAGAAAAAAAAAAAAAAATTATTGCATACTTTTTGGTGTTTAAAAAAATTAGTTTTAATTTTAATTTTTAAAATTTATAATTTATAAATTTATAAATTCCAAATTTATAATTTTCGCGATGAGCATGAAAAGCGTCCGAATTTCACTTGGAAAATTGTCTGTCACTAAGGCTCTAAATTCAACAAAATTTCTACAAAAACAGCGCGGAAATGTTATAATTTTACATGGCACATGTAAAATTTTCAAAATTTGATTTTAAAAGTTATACATATAGAGTGAATTTCCTAACAAATTATTTTCTTAGAGGGAAGAGTCAAATTTTCCATACCGTCCAATCCCAGAGCGCAAAAATTTGAATTAGCCAATCAAAAACGATAATCATTACTTTTACTCCTCCTTCCAGAGATTGGAGGGGAATTCATTACTGTGTATATATTGAACTAAATATAATACAGTAGTTTTTTTGTATATAATTTGATCTACTTATTTTCATAATTTCTTAGGTGATACAGGATCGGGAATGAAGAATTGGTTGAAAAATATTTCAAAAACAGAATTTGCGTTTCCTAATCTCAAAATTTTGTATCCTTCCGCACCTATACAGAAATACACTCTTTTAAATGGACAAGTAAAAAAAAATTATTAAAAAAAAAATCCAAAATTTTAAATATATTAAGGCTCATTTTAGAAATCGTCAGTTTGGTTTGACCGCATTTCATCAGATCCTTACATGCCCGAAGACAAAACTTCGATTGACCTCACAGCAAATGAATTGAGTCAATTTATTCAAAACGAGTCAAACAAAAGTGGTATTTCACTTACCAAAACTGTTATTGTAAGTTACATTTCTTTGAAATTTTGACAAAATTTGATAAAAATTTTGTCAAAATTTTTATTCTAAAAAAAAAAAAAAAAATTTGACAATATTTGGATTATTTTAGGGAGGATTTTCCACCGGAGGAATTATGGTGAGTTGCACGATAAAAAAATGCTGAAAAATTCACCAATTTGGTAAAATTGGTTAATTTCAGTAAAGATAAATTTTTTTTACAAAATTTTATAACAAATTATTGTATTATTTGGTATTTAGGCACTTCATATGGGCTACCGCTTTCACCCTGAAGTAGCAGGAATTTTTACGCTCGCTTCATTTTTACCGCCAGATTCTCACGTGTTCAAAGTAAGCACGTGAATAGAAGTTGACATGTTGAAATGTCGAGTGTTACATTTTTACTGAATTTTGATAGGATTTGAGTCGACACTCTTTGTATCAAATGAACAAAGGAGATTCAGTAATGGACATTGCGCCTGCGCAAGATTCAGTTACACCTGGAATTGATCAAGTTTACAAAAGTATACATTCTACAGCGCAAAGTCGGAAATTTCCAAAACTCTTCATGAGCCAAGGTATCAAAGATCCATTGGTCGAGTATCGTTGGGGAAAAGAAACTTTTAATACATTACAGGTAACGCGAAAATGCGATCAATCATAAAAATTAATATATTTTTTTTTTGAATTTAGCGCACAATTTTTTTTTTTTTTTTTTTTTTAGAATTGTGGCGTTGAAGGTCATTTCTACACGGTGCCAAATTCTGGACATGAGATTCGTAAAAGTCAACTTTCTCTCCTACACAGATGGATTGAAAATGTTCTCTCAGATGAACCACACTCAAAAAATTTTCCAAACGAAACACGAAAGCATCATATTAACGATGAAAGTTCAATTCCTGCATTGAAGTAACCAATCAGTGACCGGACCTAGTAGATAGATAAGATAGATGCGCGTAAATCAAAATTAATCATTTGGAATTAAAATTTATTAAAACAATAATCAATTACGTAAGGAATTTTTAGTCTTCTTCATCACTTTTATCCCAATCTTTTAGTTTTGCACTCATCATGTAATCATCATGAAGAGCTGAGAAAGATGGTTTTGATTTTGAATTAATTTTACCATTGGTTGTTACCACTTTTGACTTTTTCTTTGGCGCCTGCGCTGTTGACTTCCCTACTGAAACACTACTGCTTGTTTTGAATGTAAATGACCCAGTCATACCATTGTTGTCGTCATCACTTTCGTCTTTAATTTCAATTTCTTCTTCATTTTCAGTTGAATCAGAACTGGATTCATTATCTCCATCTAATTTTTTACTCCGTTCCATTGCAGTAGAGAAAATCTCTTTAGAACTATTCAATACTTTGTCTTTTTTGAATTCTGAACTTTTAACTTCTCGAAGTTTGTTCTTAATTGCTTTCTGTTGGAGATTGACAGCGTTGAATAATTGGACAACGCCTCTATAAAAAAAAAAAAGAAAAAAAAAATTAGGTAATTATTACATAAGCTGGTTATTTTGAACGTTTCGTTTGAAATTTCAAAGTTTCAAAAGAGAAATTGTTACAATTTCCTCACTTTGTTGCAATACTCACTAAATCCCTTTCAAACATTTTGTCAACTACTGGATCGGGTTGTACTCGGTTTAAATTCTCCCATTCACGTAACTGTAATCAAATCAAATAACAGATCAGTAATTAATAATTAACAGATCCAAGCAAATTTCAACTAGTTCATATTATAGGATATATTCCCTAATACTAAATTACCTTTCGCTTGTGTTGCAACTCTAATTTTCTCTGAGTTTTGACAGAAATCACTACATCGTTATTTTTTTCTTTTTTCATCTTCTTAGCTGACACATTCATCTCGTCATCTTCTTGGGGCATGTCTTCATTATCTCGTTTCTCAACGGGCAAAGTATGAGCTGGTTCTTGTGGTTTCCGTATCTGGAAGTAATGATTAAAATATATCAGATCGATGGTAGTGTATTTAAGTTGAGTTGAATAAAATTCCTTTTTTTGAATCAAATTACTTCAAAATCCTTTTTAGCTCTGGAAAGTATCAATGTCTTTTTGTTTTTGGGTTTGTTGGTACCAAGAATTCTAGATATTGAGTCCGCCCATCCTGACCTCTCTTGCACTTCGACCTCGACATCCTCTGTTCCTTCCTGTCCAAAATATTTTGTTGAAATGTTAATAATTTTATTAGTTCAAAGTTCAATAACAAAATTTTAATATTAGCTTACCATTATTGCTTTGATTTAACTTGAAAATCAAGTATTTGTGTTAGTGCACTTAATCGTTAATATGAATTAGTCTAAATAGTTGAAGTATTCAGTCGATAAAATGGTAAAATGGAGATGGAATGCACGAATCAAATAAATCGTAACNTCTAAATAGTTGAAGTATTCAGTCGATAAAATGGTAAAATGGAGATGGAATGCACGAATCAAATAAATCGTAACCTTTAATTAGTAATTTAAATTAACTTTACAACTTTTGTGAATTGGTGAGTGACTGATTGAGTGAAACAATAACACGTGGTGGTAACACAACAAATTACTTAAATGGTCTGCTGTCCTTGGCTTAATTTATATGGGCAACTGCAATAATAATAAAAATTTATAAAAATCAGTATAAATTATTTATAAAAATTTTATTTTCATTTTCTAAATTTTTGAGTCATTCTGAGTCACAAAATACCTAATGATTTAAAATATTTGACTCATTGACTATTATTTGTGTACTAAGAAGTAGTTAATATTTTCTTCTTTAGAAATAGTATAAAATCATATTTTATGTTATTATTTAACTTTAATTTGGATTATACAGCACCGAAAAATTATAATTTTATTTATTTATTTATTATTTTCACGAATTATAAAATTTAATTTTTTTACTCCAAAAAATAATTAAATTTACTTGAAAAGTTGTGACTCTGACTCTGGAGTCATGACACTGTGTAGGAGTAACGCACCGTCCACTGATTGTATCAGTCCAATGTATCAGCCCTATGTATCAGCCCATTCCACTAGTGTTAAGATTTTGTGTTAGGTTGTTAGATTAGGTTGATTTGTTAGGAGGCAATGGGCTGATGCATAGGGCTGATACAATCAGACGACGGTGCTTTACTTCGACCATGACTCTGACTCTGACTCTCATGACTCTGACTCTCATGACTCTGACTCTGACTCTGACTCTCATGACTCTGGTTCCCAGGGTTTTTGGGAGTCAAAAGTTAGTTGATGACTCTGACTCCAAGACTTTTTTGGGAGTCAGAGTCATGACTCTGGGAGGCGACTCCCCAGACTTGTTGTCAAGTAACCTTGACTAAATGTATAAAAAAAAATTTAATTTCAGATTATCCTACCAGATTCTCGATTTTGTATTACGTGACTCCGTAGTCAGAGTCATGACTCTGACTCTGATTCAGAGCCAACTCCCAAAATTCAAGGAGTCAGACTAATGACTCCGAAATTAGACTCACTACATTTGGAGAATCAGAATCATGACTTCCAGAATCATTACTCCCAGAGTTAGTGACTATGACTCAGGCTAAATTGGGAGTCACAGAGTACACTAAATTATTCAATATTGATATTCAAACTACTCATTTTCAGTTGCCCATATATGACGCCATCCGTCGAAATGTTTTAAGCGGGAAAATCATAATTTATTATTGTTGTCTTCTTCTCTTAAGGTTTTTTTGTTGGATTGTTGACATTTTGATTGTTGGTTTGATTAAAAGAAGTTTTACTTAATCATTTTTAATGAGTGACAATCCAAAACCTAAACGGTGTTTAAGTTGTCGAATCATTTCTGGCACAGGAGTAGTTGGCGGAGGTGGGTATATATTCTATCACGGTATACACCATAAATCACCGATACAAAAGTACATCATGCTCAGCATCGCTTCAGGTAGTGTAATAATCATACCGGACACGATCTGTATAACCTTAACTTAATTAACTAATCAAAAACTTAAAAATTTATTATTTTTTATAAGGTGTCATTGCAATTGGAATCGCCCGGATATTCGATCTTCCACCGTTTTCCAACTCAAATTCTCAAAAAAGTATACGTAATTAACTCTTAAACTCAAATTAACACAACCATCATCAAATGAACAGGAAATAACGATTCAACTTCAGCGACGACGGTAAGATTTATTATTTTTCATTATTCAAATTTTGAGTCGCAATTTCGTTGAAATTATGAGCAGGTACTTGGTTGTGAGATCTTCGGTCAGGTTTAAATTTTGATTATGAAGAGATGATGATGATTTGGACCTAAGAATAGGATAAAAATTAGTATCATTTTTGATACTCAATTTAAAATTATGTAAGAAATACTTATACTTTGCTAATTTTGGCAGTAGTGGATTCTTTTTCTGAATGAAATGAGTAATTCAGTCGCGGTCAGAAGTAGTGATTTGGGAAACCCCGGAATCACGCTCTCGTCGAACCCATTCATGGACAGAGATTCGTTCGAGCGTAATTCTCTGTGTAATATCAGGTTCGAGAATATTACGAACGAGTTGAGAGAGAGCGGGTGTGAGAACATCTTTGACACGTGAACGGAATTCCCATTTCCGAGCAAGTTGGTCCTTGAGGAGCTTTTTTAAATTTGAATCATCAAATGGCATCGTAGCATTGACCATAATGTACAAAATGATTCCAAGGGACCAAACATCTGCGAGTTTCGGATTGTATGGTGTCCCGCTCACAACTTCTGGCGCAGCATATGCTGCTGAACCACAGTATGTTTGACTGAGAACTCGTTTACCTAAAACACCGAATGGAATTGACAAATTTTCAAAAACTAGCTTATAACAAAGTAGTAATATTTTATTATTGAAGATGTAGCATTTTTTATTAGTATGACTCACCGTCTGAGTCGACGCAGAAGCGCGCAAATCCAAAATCCGCCAACTTGACATTCCAATGACGTGAGAGCAGAATATTCTCACATTTCAGATCTCGATGAGCAATGTTCATCGAATGTAAGTAATGAAGCCCACTCACCATTTGCCGAAACCAAATTTTTGCTTGGCGCTCAGGAACGAGTCCATTTTGACGAATGAAGTCTAACATGTCTCCATTTTCGGCATAGCGCATGAAAATAAAAACTCTTGGTCCACGTTGGAGAATGCTATGAACTTGGATTATATAAGGACTCTCAATTCGAGTCAGAATGTCCAATTCACGTGGGAAGAATTTGTCAAGAAAATCCTTTGGAGCGCGCTCTTTATCGAATATTTTACAAGCGAGTTTGACTCGTCGTCCACCTTCCGTGTATTCAGCTAAGTGCACAGTGGCATAGGATCCTTGACCAATTTTTCGAGAAATAACGTATCCTTTCTTTTCCAAGGCATTAACTTCCGAACCCGTCGGACTCATCTCGATCGAGTGTTTACCAGAAGGCATTTTAAAGTGGTCAAAAAATTAAAAAAAAAAATTATTAGCTCAAAAACTCAAAATTATATAAAAAATAGAGAAATGAAGAGTATTGATTTTGTATAGAAATGATCAAAATATGGAAATGATCATTTCCATGATTCCATTTGTACTTTCTTGCGACATCAGCAGCGTCACATCGCAAGAACGTTAGGNAAGGCATTTTAAAGTGGTCAAAAAATTAAAAAAAAAAATTATTAGCTCAAAAACTCAAAATTATATAAAAAATAAATGAAGAGTATTGATTTTGTATAGAAATGATCAAAATATAGAAATGATCATTTCCATGATTCCATTTGTACTTTCTTGCGACATCAGCAGCGTCACATCGCAAGAACGTTAGGTTACTATCATTGGATGATTAAAGTGTTCACTTTACACTAAACTCACCAAGTTGCCTCAAAAGCTGGAAATAGGATATGAATTTAGCAAATTCCAGCAGAAGAAATTAAAAATAATAGATTACAAAATTTAAAGCTAAAAATAATTATTGGAACTTGAGGTGGAGAAACAAAAAAAATACGTCCACCTTGCAGGATTTGTCTGAGAATCAGTTTGTTTGATCAACCTATTCAAAATCTCAACAATAGGTTGACCAAGCAACAACGTTTACACATATTATCATATTTTGATTTCTATGGCTAAAATTATAAACATTTTCTTAAAATTATTATTGAATTTCAAATTACTACTCACCTCTTTGTGAGTTGGTCGGAAGTCTTGATGGTAAGACCAAGCGAAAAAAAAAACTCGTCTACTGTTGCCAATTCATGCGAATTTGAATTATTGAGATTGACTGGTTAATTAAAAAAATTAATGTTTAAGACATGAAATTAGAGTGGATGAATATTACGAATTATTGAACTGATTCTAATTATTATTATTATTGTATGCCAATGTCAACGAAGAAGCTTTTGCAGTGTACATTGATATCTTGCCATAGAAACACATGAAATTGGAAAAATCCTTACAGCTTATTCCAGTTTCATTGTAAAGAATTTACAATGCATCCTGATGCATTAAAAATGATAAATTTAGAAATTCTAAACTAATTTTAAATTAGAACAAACCCGTCTGTCATCAAGTTAGGTTGTTGGTTGTTGAGTTAATATTTTCATAATCACCCAAATCAAAATGGCGGCCTGTGTCGATGTTGCCCAATTCGAACGAATTTTTTTATATAAGTAATACAAGGTCCACGAATCTTGTTTTCATTCAAGATCGTAGGAAAAAGTGCACATGCACAGTACTGGTGTCGCCCCGCCCCCATCAGCCATTTTGACTACTTTAAGCCCATTCATATCTCGCGAACCAAACCGTCTGCGAAGGTGGGACCGGTGGCAAAATGACCCTTATACATTTCCCCATCAGGCATTTTGAGGTCAATTGTAGTTGACCTCTAATGACCTTTGGGTGACGAAAGGTCAAAGTGTTTTTTTGTTTTTTTACACCAGGCATGTGCCATATCCTTTGAAAGAATTGTATGTGGGGATGAAGTTTTTTTATGTTGTTCTCTTCCCCCTCTCTCTACCTCTGGACTTTTCCCCTCTCTCCTCCCTCTGCCTCTATACACTTTTTCTCTCAGTGTTCTCCAGCATTTCGCACAGATAAGTTACTATTAAGTTTTTTTAAAGGTTAATTCTTGTGTAGAGGCTTCGAATTAATTAAATACCCTTACTTTTTGAATATTTTTAAGTTTTCATATTCCTTACAATAAATCCTTTCAAACGATATGTCACATGCCTGATGTAAAAAAAAAACACCACTTTGACCTTTCGTCACCCAAAGGTCATTAGAGGTCAACTACAATTGACCTTAAAATGCCTGATGGGGAAATGGATAAGGGTCATTTTTCCACCGGTCGCACCTTCGTAGGCGGTTTGGTTCGCGAGATATGAATGGGCTTAAAGTAGTCAAAATGGCTGATTAGAGAGCCACCAGTACTGTGCATGCGCATTATTTCAAAAATTTTTTTGGTTTTTCTGGACCACTGGAGTATGCGAAAAACATATACCATTTTAAAATCCGACATTTCGAAAGTCGATACTTTGGTCGAGGAGGTTATGGAAATATTAACTCTGTTGTAATGAGTTGTTAAGTTGTTAATTGAGAGAACCAATACTGATTCTAAAATCCGACTTTTCCCAATTTGGTATCAGTCTTTGGATTAGCTGTGATAGTTTGCACTGCTACGAGACATTCATTAATTTTTGTTTGTAGATCACGGAGATCGTGAAGATAGAGAAGGCGTAAGATCTNTGGTCGAGGAGGTTATGGAAATATTAACTCTGTTGTAATGAGTTGTTAAGTTGTTAATTGAGAGAACCAATACTCATTCTAAAATCCGACTTTTCCCAATTTGGTATCAGTCTTTGGATTAGCTGTGATAGTTTGTACTGCTACGAGACATTCATTAATTTTTGTTTGTAGATCACGGAGATCGTGAAGATAGAGAAGGCGTAAGATCTGCAAAAGAGCAACAAGAATTTTTTTTTGTTAAATATCAATAATTTGAAGAAATATAACCTTAGAAGCTTGGTTAGCGACGTAATCACCAGATTCGAATCCCATATTCATTTCCATAAAGGGATATGGTTTACCCTATAAACGAAAATTTAAGAAATTATATTCCTTTAAGTATTAATTGAATTACAATTAGTTAGGTGTGTTGCGGATAGTATATCCGGCAGGTATGCCGGATATCGGATATCCGGCATTTTTTGATTGCCGGATATCGGATATCCGGCATGCTTGCTTGATTAAGCTCGTATTTCACATAATTTTTATTAAAAAAAAGATGCGTTTTGACTCATTTCACGCGAACGTGCAGGAGTCAATTTCTAAAGTCTCTAATACATTTAATATATACTCCTATTATAATAAATCTAATAAAATCATTGGATCATTTTTTAGGATTTCTGAAAAAATTGTATAGAAAATTATTCGCCCGGATACCTATAAGTATCCGGTATTCGGCGGATAGTCTATCCGGCAGTGTTTTAGGCGCCGTATCTGCAACACCTCTAATTACAATGCATATAGATATTATTTACCTTAGGTTTCAGATCTTCTAGATTCTTTAGTACATTGGTCGACATCCGAGTTTTGACAAGAGTGGCTATAGCTTCTAATGTGACAAGATGATTTGGGTGATTTGTAACCCCTAAATGATTCCCCAGTTGGTTGATTCCTTCAATAAATTCTGGACTACCAACTGTATTCATTAGATTTATTTATTATTTTTTTTTTTTTGTGATGTCAAAAAATGTCTAATGAGGAATCTCAGTGTTACTCAACACTTACAGTCGAATTTGTCTAGTGGATTCGCTCGTACCATCTTTGGATCCTTTTTTACGCCTTGTTTGACTTTATTTGAACATGCTTCTGAGTATTTTCCCACTAGGAATAGAATCGGGTGCTAAATTTTTTAAATTATGACAAAAATGAATTTTTTTGATTTTTTTTTACCATTGTCTTCGTATTTGTATCGAATAGCTGATGACAGGAGCCAGTCAATAACTTCTAGTTGCTTATTCCTATCAATTACATCAGGAAGACGCATAGTATCCAAATATATCTTGAAAGCTACTTCCCAATTTTCAGATCGAATATTACGAAGCTCTTCTCGTGCTTCCATCTCATAAAGTTTTATTCGATGGTCTTCAAGCCACAATACCAAATTTCGCATCTTGACTTTATCTAAAAAAAATTATTGTTGAAATAGTGGTTTAGGTTATTCAAGATGAGCGATTCATACACCACGGTGAGGTAATCATAACCAGACTATAAAAGGTTTGATAATATGATTTTTTTTTTTACCATTTATGTCGAAGGTATCGCACAATGGATACTCCAGCGATTCCAATTTTCTTCTAATCATCTCCTTTTGTGAGTTTTAAACACAACTTAGAATTCAATGTACAGTACAATAACAGCACTGTTTATTTAATTTATTTTTGAATTCTCAATAATCTATTATTGTTTAGTATTTTCTTAATTATGAAATTAATTTTGAAAAAAAAAAAATTTTTTTTACAAACTCCAGAAATTTAGTCCAACTGAAACCTACACTAGGTATGGATTATGTATAACTTTTGGAAACCACAGTTGGTCATTAACAAACAATTTTTAGAATAAAAAATAGTGTGCGGCATGACTCCCAGTTGAGCAATGAGTCAGAATCACTGACTTTTGGGAATCATGACTCTTTTTCTCTAAACTTTTGAGTTGATTATTAGAGTTCTGGCTGCTAAATGACTCTTTGGAGTCAATTATGAGTCAGAGTGATGACTGACTCACGAGTCATGTAATACAAAATATAAAAAATCTCCTAGGACAATCTGAAATTACAAACATTATTTTTTAATTTAATCTATTTAATGGTGAAAGTAGATGGAGAAGGTTTGGGAGAATAAGTTTGATATGTTTATTTGTAGATGCTGGGGAAGAGATGTGACTCAAAAATTTGGGAGTCGACTCATAGAGTCATAGATTGATTACCAACCGCAAAGGGTTTAGAGTCATTAAATGAATGTTTTCCATGAGTCGGACTTTGACTTCTAATGTTGTTGGGTTGGTAGTCGGGAGTCATCTATTGACTGACTCCTTCGCGCTTAGGAGTAAGAGTTATGAATCTGGAAGTTCTGACTCCTTTCCAACTTGCGCAAGAGTATAGCGGAATTTTTTTTTTTTTTTCATTTTTTACATCTACTTCCACTTTTGAATAAATAAAAAATTTTAATTTAAAATTGTCCTACCCGGTTTTTATATTTCTTATTATCTGACTCCAAAGTCATGACTCTAGATCAGAGTCGACTTCCAAAAGTCAATGAGTCAGAGGCATAACTGCCAGAGTTAGTGACTCTGAGTTAGGGTAATCTGGGAGTCCAGGAGAAGACTATTAAGTGACTCTCGACCCTTAGAAATCCTGGGAGTTAGAGTCATGAGATTCAGAGTCATAATCATGGAGGACACTGAAGTGGTGAAAATCTTTCCATGAAATTTTACTTGTGTTTAAGTTTTAATTGACTGACAGTGATGATGGTTGACTGTTTTTTTAACAGAGTTGCCCATATCTAATTTTGTTTCAGCATTCAACTTCAGTAAGTTGAAGGTTAACAATAATTTCAAATTCGGCTTCAATTAGGCGGGTTTTTAGCAAGAGTAATAACGTTATAAAAGTTTATGAAACAATAGCTATTCATTTTTTTTTTAAATTCCAAATGACACGACCATATCGCGTTATCGTGAGTAAATCAGAAAGTTTTTTTTTTCACTCATCCTTGTTTATTGGCTCTATTTTTGAGTTTGAGCGCTCGATGCTTCTTCCGTCAAGTTTTCTGGTCATACTAATAACCCCTTTATGCAATAACTCTTAATACTTAGGAACGCGCATCATAAATGGTGTGGGATTCCGAAATGTTTTACAGAATGAACAATAAATTTCAAGTGCACTGCACAAGGTGGTTTGACTAATTGAGGCTCTCTCTCTCTCGTGTAAGGAATCAACTTAATTCATCTTGTTTTTCTGATAGTCAACAACCTATAACAAACTAACGAAACAAACGAAATATCTAACGTCAATCGATCCAGATTTTAGGTAAATCTGACATTCATTGTAGGCGGCCAATTCAAATTTTGCAAAACTGATATTTTTGCAAAAAAAAAAAAAAATTTTTTTTAATTTCTATATACTACGTATATTTTTCAATATATCACCTCGTCTTACGCGTCAAAACTTGTAAGGCCAAATCGATGTAATTACTAGATACGTTGACTAATATTGACTACTGCATGCAATATTGACTAAATATTTTACTCATAGAATTCATTCAACTGATCTTATCAACACCAAGCGGAACCCGACAAACCCCCGCCGACGCGAGTCATAACTTTGTGATCAAATTTATGGTGAATTAAAGCAAATTTTGTCAAAAAAAAAATTTTTTTTTTCTATACTCAACTACATCAAAAATTTTATTAATGAATACAGAAAAGTTGACAGTCCTCAGAGCCGTTCCGATGGACTGCGGTGGACTGAAAAACTATGGCCGGGCCTGCAACAAAAAAAGTATCTTGTTGAACTGTGACTCTCATTGTCGTGAAGACAATAAGGACGACGATAAAGAAGATGGAAAGTGAAATTAATTCTTCTCTAGGTCTTTTTTTAAAGTGTTGGCTGTTGAATGTGATTTTGAACGTTATAATAAAATTCAGGGCTGGGTTCGACGTCAGGACGGCTCTGATAGTCCTCATATCCCAACTGTAGGTTTTCCTTCTCTTTATACCAATAATATCTATAATGTGTCCTACAGTTGGTGCTCCAAGAAAAATTTAAATTCAACCAATCAGATTTGAATATTCAAATTTTGTTTTAATCAATGTTTTTTTAGAGAATTTGAATTTTAATATTTTCATGGGACATCAACTTTATAGAAAACCTGGTCATTTTGTTTCGGTATAATTATGAAGTAAAGTTGTAGGAAGATTGATACCCATCTCTAAATGGGTTCTGAGGTGTGCTCCTATTTATTCAAATTTTTTTGTTGTTGCAGTTGCAGTTTTTACAAAAGAAAGACAAAGCAAAGCACAGAATAAACTTACACGATCAACGGTAATTTGATTCTTTTCATCACTTCGTCGTCGTCGCATTGTGTCTCATAATAACTCATAAGTCAGTGCAGTCAGACGTCCCTTGGTTGTAAGTTAATCATTAATCATTAATCGTTCATAATCACCAGCTCAGNAAGTCAGTGCAGTCAGACGTCCCTTGGTTGTAAGTTAATCATTAATCATTAATCGTTCATAATCACCAGCTCAGACAATCAATTTGAGAGAACGTCACTTTACGGCTGCGGCTGTGAATCTTTGTAAAGGTATTTGATATGGAGTAACAGTAACGATGACGTATCTTACAGAATTTTTTATTGTACACATAAAGATATTCAGCAATCTNAAGTCAGTGCAGTCAGACGTCCCTTGGTTGTAAGTTAATCATTAATCATTAATCGTTCATAATCACCAGCTCAGGTAATCAATTTGAGAGAACGTCACTTTACGGCTGCGGCTGTGAATCTTTGTAAAGGTATTGNAATTTGAGAGAACGTCACTTTACGGCTGCGGCTGTGAATCTTTGTAAAGGTATTGGATATGGAGTAACAGTAACGATGACGTATCTTACAGAATTTTTTATTGTACACATAAAGATATTCAGCAATCTGATATTGTAATCGCTTGCTTCCTTATATTTTGTTTAGACAAGCCGTCGACCTTGTCCAAAATTTATTCCAATGGCTACCAAATCAAAACCTAAGGAAAAGTCAAAACCCTTTGAGTCTACATCGATGGACGTTAGTGATGGAGAAGATGAAGACTTCCGACCACTTTTTATTAGAAACCTCGAGGTTAGAATTACTCCAAAACTCGCGCAGTACACAGTATTAACCAAACACATGGATTATTTTGTATAAACCAATAATACTTTGGTTTAAAACATTTTAAATCATGTGTTTTTTTTTAATCTATAAGATGGGAGAATGCAATGAATGGTCAGTGGTGGTAGGTACTCTTATATCAGCCTAACTTGGTGAAAAGTTAAGTTGGTTAAATTTAATTCATGGGATTAAGAAATTCAATTCACACGTAATCTCTTTTTGTAAAAGTAGTAGCGATTTATCAGCACTTAACTTTTAGTCGTAAGTACTCTTACTAAACATTAAGTAAGTTACTAAGACTATAAGGCAGTGGTATATTGAGAGTCTAAGATTCCAATTGTTTTATTGCCTGTTGTAATCCTTATTAGTGATTCTAACGTAAACAAGTGGGAGACGCATCTCATGTCTGGCTTTTCTTATTAAGAATGATCCAAGGAACTTGAAAAATTCCAATCTTTTAGTCAATTAGAAATAACGGTTGTAAGCAAACTTAAAGCTCAAAGATTTGAAGTTCAGATTTTTTTTGTAAGTTTAAATTTTGTTGAATTTATAAATCTTAAATCTGCTAAACTAGATTTTGGTATTGTGTCGGTGAGTGTAGATTGCAATACTAATACTACTAGTTTAAATATTTTTCTTTATTTTTATAGGTTATTACAATTTAATAAATTTCACAAAGAAATGCAAATACTGTATCTAGATTCTAGAAACTTGAATTGAATGTGATTATGTTAAATATTTTGAATATTTTAATTTTGGTTGCGGATTTTTTAAAAGTTTTCTCCAAATATTCTCTTTGAATCTTTGAGGATTATAGACTCAAAAGTAAAGTAACTCCATGTTACTTTTGATTTGATTCTTAGCTATAGAATGGGATAATTTAACTACTTTCCAGAATTAAGTCGTGGATTACATACATAGAGTATAAATTTATCTTTTGTATACAAACTTAATTCTGTGGAAATTTGCCGTCTTCTGAATATCCATCCATTCTCACATTCTCTAGATGCTGGGATTAGAAGTCAATTTTTAGCATATATAACGGTATGTGTTACTACCCAAATATTTCATCTCCATTTGTCCTCCGGGGAAAAAAAAAATACACAAATTCAAATAACTCAGATCAGTAACAAACTTCGAGCCAATCCAGGCTTTGGTTAGTAAAAAATTTTATAAAAATAAAATTTTTGGTATTAAAAATCTATTAGAATTTTGGCTATGGTTTATAATAATCAAGTGAATTCAGTATAAAATTTCAAAATTTAGGTTTTTAAGTTTTGTTTCCTGACTTTTGCAACTGGTGGTTGTATTTTTTTTTTTTTTTTTTTTTTTTTTTTTTGAAAGGGGAGAAGCCAGAATAGAATCCCTTGCGTCATATATTGCATAACTTTCGGTTCATTCGTTTTTGTCTCTATGAGCAACTGGTGTCAGAAGCGAGTTCCTCTCTAAAAACTCCTCGTCTGGATAACTTTGACAAAAAATAGTTTAGTTTAAGAGGGGGAAGATGACATGATGGAAGGAGAAGGGGGAGACATTATTGAGCTTTTCATTTCTAATTTCTCTTCATTTCAGTTAAGTCAGTTAAATAAGAATCTGAGTAGTAGACTCATAAATCCATAGGATAGGATTGAAAAAAAAAAGCTTTGAAAAATTTTCAACGAGGAAGAAGGATTTGATAGGAGACGCTTAAGTAAATAACACTGAATCAGTAGAGTTGAGTAGGAGCAAAGATTCAGTTTCAAATTTTATCTTATACTTCTTCCCGAGTGATTTTTTTTTTTTTTTTTTTTTATTTATTATATATATTTTAACAAGCGTCTTTTTCTTCTCGTAGGTTTTTTTGGTGGTAAGCTGTTAAGTGAAGAATTCATACATTTGAGTATAGTCCATTCCATGGTGTCTGTTCTGTCAGAGTGTTAAGGATATTTCATTTCTCAGTAAAAAGGAGATAAGAGTCAGTTAAGAGCCTTCGGGCAAAGAACAACGTCTTCTTCGGACTCTTACGAACAAGACAAAGGGAAGAGATCCTTCGCCTCCCTGGAAGATCAAGAGTAAAAAGTTTGTCTTTTTTTTTTTTTTTTTTTTTTTTTTTATATTATATTCTGTAAGTTTGAGGAGGGGTCGGCCTAATTGTTACTTTTTTACCTGAAATTCTGCTTGGGAAGGTGATGGTGATAGTCGTCATTGAATGGGTAGTAGACAAGGAGGAAAGGACCATGACAATGGGAGGGGGAGACGAAAGACGCTGTTGCTCCTCTCTTCAAGAATTCCTTTCTTCTTTTTTCTTACCTGAAGTTTTTGGCGTTTGTCTTGAGTCAGTGGCTTTTTTGGACCCTTCTGCTCGTGGCCGGTGAAATTTTTATCATGTCAAGGACCCGTTGTTCTTTGTCCAAGCGTCTGGTTCCACAGGACTTTGGTAATTTTTTTTTTAAGATCTATCGTTCATTTTTCTGTTTCTTGTTCTACTATCTCAAATTCTTTATTTTGAGTCCTTTTTGGTAATTTTAAATGTCAGTAGTACTGATGATGGTGATTGATCATATTCCTTTTTTTTTTTAATTTACATTTTCTGATTAGGGTAAAAAATTTTTTTAATCAGGGTTTAATTATGTTAGATAAAATTTTGAAATTTTTAGAATTTTTGTTTTTAATAATTTTTAATGTCTTTAAGTCTGCATAAGTGCGTGGATGGAGGATTTTAGTAATACAGTAGACGGATATAAGAACATTTGTTATAAGACCATATTNATTTACATTTTCTGATTAGGGTAAAAAATTTTTTTAATCAGGGTTTAATTATGTTAGATAAAATTTTGAAATTTTTAGAATTTTTGTTTTTAATAATTTTTAATGTCTTTAAGTTTGGATAAGTGCGTGGATGGAGGATTTTAGTAATACAGTAGACGGATATAAGAACATTTGTTATAAGACCATATTGATTATAAGATTAAAGCTTCAAGATGAGGTTGTGAACCAGCGTAATGCATTTAGCATTGGGGAATAATCCGTTATAAGACCAGTTTGGTTATAAGACCATATATTGATTATAAGACCTAATTTACAAGATGAGGTTTGTAAACCAGCGTAATGAATTTAGCATTGGGGAATAATCCGTTATAAGACCATTTTGGTTATAAGACTCAATATTTCGCTGTAAAAGGATGATCTTATATCCGTCGACTTACTATATTCGAATGTTTAACCCTATAGTCTCGGATAAATTTTTAGATCTTTATTTACGACTTGGTTTTTGGGTATGGATTTTCTGAAATTATGAAAAAAATCATAATTTACTGTAAGTTCATTATTTTTAATTTAGGTTAACGTAATTGTTCAAGTTTAACTTTACATATTTGTGCGTTTTTTTTTGGGAATCAAGAATCGCCTGAGATGAAATAAAAGAAATGGAGTTTGCGCACTTTTTTTTTAGCATGTTGGAGCTTGGAAACTTACTTATTTTTTAATCGCGCGAATTTTAGTTTCTTATTAGATTTTTACTGTAGTTTGATATAAATGTTTGATATAATGTAGTTTTTATATAATGTAATAATGTTATAGAAGTATAATTTTGATTTGAGAGTACTGAAGATGAATAATTGATTTTGATTTCTGTTTTCCATTAATTGATATAAATTTCCAACTGCATCTCATAAGTCAGAACTAGGTGGTTATATTTGAATTTAAAATTTCTAACTGCATCTCATAATTGAGTGGTTATATTTGAATTTAAAATTTACAAAGACTATATGATAACACTGTGTACTTATTAAAAATTATTGTTTAATTTAGATTCTCTTATGCTAATATTCTATGAATGGTTTTCCTTTGTTTCATTTTTTTTTTTTTTTTCACTTTAGACTGCTTTTATGAATCTGATGATGACTAAAAACTGATGATTCAAGACGCCGAATTTGAGGGTTGTAGAGAGATTACACACACATTTATTACCATTTCATTTGAGTCTGGCTCTTATTTGCATTTTGCAAATGTGTGTAGAAAGACTCTTCTAACGTAGCATTTTAGCCTCTTCCAATGTTTGTTGAGTCATTTTTTTTTTTTTTTTTTATTCCCTCCACCCATGAATTTCCACTTTGAATTTTTTTTTTTCGCACATTCGAGTCTCTGTCAGTTGAGCAGTAGTCAGCAACAAGTAAGCTTTTGGTGTAGATGTATTATTCTGTATTCGTCTAGAATTTTTTTTTTTTTTTTTTTTTTAGAAAATTAGATTGACTTGATTTGACAATGTAGTGTCAGTGTTAATATGTTACTGCAAGGTTGAAGTTCGGTGAGTCTTTAGTTGATAATGATAAGACGCGGGTTCTTATTAGATTTTTTATCTCTTTTTTTTTCTTTTTTTTTTGTATGAAAATGAACACTTTGAATTGTGAGTATGAATATACCATAAGTGACAAGTTAGAAATTGAGGATGTATAAAATAGGGAAAGTTCATGAGGTTATTGACANTGTTACTGCAAGGTTGAAGTTCGGTGAGTCTTTAGTTGATAATGATAAGACGCGGGTTCTTATTAGATTTTTTATCTCTTTTTTTTTCTTTTTTTTTTTTGTATGAAAATGAACACTTTGAATTGTGAGTATGAATATACCATAAGTGACAAGTAAGAAATTGAGGATGTATAAAATAGGGAAAGTTCATGAGGTTATTGACAGGTTTTTCTCTAATATGTAGTTAGTGTTTTGTTTCGCTTGATTTTTTTTTTTTTTTCTTTTTTTTTGTGTGTGTTAATGCTAAGTTTGTATTGAAAGGCTAATTTATTTCTTTTGTATTGAGAAGCGATAAGTGGCTTTTATCAGTAACCGGGATTCCGTGAAGTTATAATGATAATAATATTGTTTCAGTTAAGCTATGGTGTCTGTTCTGTTGTTAAATGTATTATGTATTGTAGGTCAAGTTCCATTAGATTTAACACAACTAAAACACTTGTTGCATTGCGTTGAGTTTAAACTTACTTATAACTAATTCATACATTTAAACATGAAGTAATTCAAGGATAGCAACCTTCACCTTCTTTTATGACGTAAGGTAAACTTCTTCCTACTTTTCAATATCTAATTTGTAGATACTAGACAATAATTTGGTCGATAGTGTATTTTTTTTTGTAATTTATGATTTTATTTTCTTTAATTTTTAAATTTCATGTCAATAATAGTTTTTTTCTTTTTCTTTTTTCGTTTTTCGTTTTTTTTTTTTTTTTTTTTTCGTTTTCGTTTTGATCTCCTGTCTTTTTCTAAAGTCTACATCTGGCTTTATGAGTGATTTTTTCTTATTAATCTTGTGAGTAATCTGGTAAATCCATTAAGATTTCAATATGTTTGAAAATGGACTCGTCGAGTGATTGAATTCTGGTGGTAGATCAATAATAATTTATAAAAAGAGAAATACTAGGCGTGTTATTTTATGTTAAATTACACTACTGCCATTACCATTAAGGTCATTACTCTGTTTTTATGTGAATTTGACTCGGATTCATATAACATCGACTCAACTCAGAGTGTACGTACACTGTATATTATTTAGTACGAAGCATTGTATTTGTTGGGAACAACTTTTTTCTTTTTTTTTTCTTTTTTTTTTTACTTTTTTCGTTTGCTTGAGTTGATTGTTGAGATTCTTATTATAAGTTTTACCCGCCAAATATTATTAAGGATTTTGTAGGAAGGAAGGCTTAAGGTTCTTACTTCTTCTTAGGGACTTAAAGACAGGGACGCTATCCCTTGGAATCCCTTTTTTTTTTCCCTCGGTCTTCTCTGATTGGTCTAAAGATGAAGAAAAGGAAGGATATTTTTCAATACATTTTTGTCCAAGCAACCGTTTGTCCCATTCTTCTTCTTTTTTTTTTTCTTTTTTTTGATCTTTAGAAAAGTCTTTGCACCTTTTCATTTTGTTGTTCAAATAACGGCCGTTTTTCTTTTTCTTTCAGAGATTCTTACGTTTGTTCGTTAGAGAAAAGGGTCTCTGATTATTGGGATTTGGGAGGTTGGTATTTTG
Source organism: Holacanthella duospinosa (assembly GCA_002738285.1). Lineage (NCBI taxonomy): Eukaryota > Metazoa > Arthropoda > Collembola > Poduromorpha > Neanuridae > Holacanthella > Holacanthella duospinosa. The sequence continues at coordinate 266,825 of NIPM01000199.1, read as the reverse complement.
GCGACTCTTCCGAAGGTGGTTTTTTGGGTTTAGAGAAGAAAAAAAAAAAGGGCTTCACTTTCTATCTCTTTCCACCTGGTTCATATTCTTTTGGCGTCAATCTTTTCCTAGTGGAGTTCTTGGAAAAAAAAAATCTGTAAAGGGTCGACTCAGACCGAATACAAAAGAGATCCGTTTTTCTTTGAAATTATGAATTGGTCCAGACGGGAAAGAGGCGAAAAAAAAGGGCTCTTTCCCTTAGCTTTTTTCTTTTTCCTCTTTCGAAATATCTCTTCCCTTGACATGAATTTTCGACAGTATAGTATAGTTGTAGTAGTCGAAAGCAACAGGAGAAAAAGAAGAAAAAAAGTCTCTTCAAATTTCATTCATTTTTCAAAGTAGATTTCATGTAATGGTTCAAATTTTAAAAGTGAAATATAAATGATTCTTTGAGATTTAATTAAATTTATTGGTAATTTTATATAATTAAAAAATTTTTTTAGTTAAAAATTTTAGTTAAAATGTTTCTTTTAGATAGAGTTTTTAAGAAGAATTGTTCAAAATTGAAGACATTGGAGAGAAGATATTACGTGAAGTGGATGCGGAAGATGAAGAAAGGCGGGAAATAAGTTGTGTTGTTTGGTGGGTGGTGATCTAGTGTTACATTTAACATAATGTTTCTTGTGACTAGATCCACACTCATCAAGGAATCAATTTAAAATCAACTAATCCAGTAATTATCAAGTCTACTAATTTCGATAACCAATTAANATTTCTAAATTTTTTTTTTTTTTTTTTTTTTTTTTTTTTTTTTTTTATATATGTTAGTTTCTGAGTGTCATCGATGCTGATTTCTGTAGGTGGGTTTGCTTCTAGTGCGTGTGACTTTAGAAGCATGACTAGATCCATACTCATCTAAAGAAGTCTCGGTCGCTACGTCACTCAGAAAAAAATAGTCTAGGAAATTATTATTAAAAACAGGCTTAACTTGTTCAATAATTAAGCTAAATGTAATAGTTAATTTTCTACCCCATAAGATGTGAAATTATGTAATCTATAATTATAGAATCAAAAAATTTTTAAGTAATTAGTCTTTAGTAGTCTAGAAAGTTATCGAGTAGGCATAGGCTAAAGAATNAGTTAATTTTCTACCCCATAAGATGTGAAATTATGTAATCTATAATTATAGAATCAAAAAATTTTTAAGTAATTAATCTTTAGTAGTCTAGAAAGTTATCGAGTAGGCATAGGCTAAAGAATATTTGTAATTTGTATTTTGTATTTTCGTTTTGATTTCCTTTGGAGCAGGAATAGAGTAGGAAGATTTACACTTACGCAGTTTCTTTTACATTTTTTTTTTTTTTTTTTCGATTGAACTCATTTGTCTGAGAGTTAAATTTCACTGACATGGAAATGGTGGTTCAATGGTTATGAACTGGTAGTTAGAAGAATGGTTTTAGTTGGTTGTTAGCTGAGGATTTTTTGGTGGTGCTGGTTATATATATGTTTTTTTTTTTTTTTTTGAGTAATGCTAGGATTTTTGCCTTAGGTCAAAATATTCCCCTCTCATTGAGGTTAAACTATTCAAGGCCACTTGGTTACCTGTATTTTCCATCTTCCTGAGATGTCTAACTGGCTTTCCCTCTCATTTTTTTGAATCTCTGTCTCAGAGGAGCGTCTTTTGGACCTTAGGGGCTGGTCGTTGAGCTCTTACGCATCTAGAGACGATTACTGGGCAGCTGGGAGTCTTATTATTTTTTATTTATTTTTTTTTCTTCTTCTTAGGACCCCAGAACAAGAACTTTTACACACCACAGAATGAAACTTCTTATCATCATCACGTAGGAATTCTGGCAACCAGCATTCCCTATCCCAATAGAAAGGATCACCCTTTTTGTCTCCTAAAAGTGTGGATTCGTTGGGTAGGACAAGGCGGAAAGCTCTCATTGGCTCACTCAACCCTTTATATTATGATAGAAATTTTGGTGATTCTTTGACTAGTAGTCGGTGACATGATGAATCTCTTCCTCACTTGTTAGTTGTTAGAATCATAAATTCAGTTTTCAGTTTCAGTTTCAGTTTTCTAAAACTGTTATGGTTTTATGAATTAAAATTATGAAATGTATTTACTTAGCTTTAGGAATTATAATAATTTTTTTTTTTTTTTTTTTTTGAAACTATTATGCAACGGCGGCGTTTGAAATTTTGAGAAAAATTTTTGGGGAAAAATGGAGGGAAGGGTTAATTTAAGTGTTAGAGTAGGATGATATGAAATGAATGAGAATGAAGAGAATGGTTATGATTAGTGTCTGAATTTTTGTTGGTTGTTTCTAGGGATCTATAAAATCGAAGGAGACGAGTCCTACTTCAACTTCAGACGGACGGAGACTTGAATCCGGAGATAAGCCAACCACACCACGAAGAGATGTTCTCAAAGCCAGTTATAGGAACTCTCCAAGGATATTTCAAAGTCCGACGACGTGTGTTTTTTTTTTTTTTTGTTACATTGAGTACTTTTGAATTTTTGCGCAGACGCATTGAAAAGATTATTATTAAAATGTCAATTTGTTTATAGCATAAATCACGCGATTTATGTAATGAAATTGTTTTTTTTTTGTCTTAAAAAGAGAAGAATCTTGTCCTATATGTAGGGTTGGCTCAATGTATAATACGTTCCTGTAAAATACGTATTATACGTTGTATGATACATGGATGAAAAACACGTTGTATTTTTCGTATTTTTGTATTTTTAGTATTTTAAAAAAAGGAAACATTATTATCACTTTACTAAGTTCACCGCCACTCAGATTAGGACAAGGAACTTGTCAGTTTCATTTATAATCATATTTACCTGGAAACAACTGAAATGATTTAATTAAATTGTAAANACAAGGAACTTGTCAGTTTCATTTATAATCATATTTACCTGGAAACAACTGAAATGATTTAATTAAATTGTAAATAAAAAAAAAACTAGATGATTTGCAAAGAATACAAAAAATACTGTATTCTACATCATGTATAATACGGTATAATACGTATAATATGTATTTTTCCGAAAAATACGTATTAAACCGAACCCTGNATACATCATGTATAATACGGTATAATACGTATAATATGTATTTTTCCGAAAAATACGTATTAAACCGAACCCTGCCTATATGCGTTGCGGAAAGATTGTAAAAAATATTAATTTTTTTTTNCGAAAAATACGTATTAAACCGAACCCTGCCTATATGCGTTGCGGAAAGATTGTAAAAAATATTAATTTTTTTTTTTTAATTAAATTATAAATAATAATTATTTATACAATTATTGTATTTTTCAGGCCAGGTCAGTTAGAAAGTGGGAAATATGAAAATCGGTCAAAAGCTGGAGATGTTGTTTTCCGATACAATTGCAAGGACTCAAGTCATTGGGAAAATATGATAAAATCTGAAACATCAAGAAATCTTAAATGGGATATTATCAATACGAATCCGTTCAATCGTCCACTTCTCAAAATAAATTCAAAGGTAGAAAACGAAAATGGAGAGAAAAGTGTTACTAAAGTAGGCCTAAAATATTTAAATTTTTTGTATCCATTTTGAAATAATATAGTATATGTTCCAACGAACAAGAGAAATGTCCATTGTTCTCAACGACGTTGTGTCTGAATTGGGAAATTCTGTTGTCGAATATTACTCACTCGATACTCCAGCGAACCTTACAGAATGTACAGCTGTAAGTTATACATTTTTGAGAATAATAAATATAGTAATTAAATAATTTTCTAAATTAGAAACTGGATTTATGTAAGAATATTTTTTTTATTTTTTTTTTGTTATGTTATAGGAAGATGAGGTGTACATTGGTCGAATTCGTAGTGAAGGTAAACTAAGTGACGGGAGCATCCTGTTTGAAGGAACTATGGAAAGTAGTCTCGGTCACCTTGTGTCTCTCGACATGTCTGGAGTTGAGGAGTACTTTATCTTTCCTGGGCAGGTGGAGTAATTAGAACAAAGGATTATTTAGTGATTGGTCACTACTTGACTTGCATGATACTATTACTAACGAAGAGGATGAGTAAAAACGTGTTTTTTACTTTTCTTAATCAACAGGTGTTGGGATTGTCTGGGAAGAATAACTTGGGCAGATGTGTCCAGGTGAGCCAACTCTTCATCCCGCGTCCATTTCCTTTTCGTCAAGCAAGAATTTCTATCAATAAAACAACAGGTGAGTAGCGAAGACGGCCGTTGAACTCAACTTCATTTTTTTTTTTTTTTTTTGCAGTTTTTATCGATGTAGGAATATCTCGTGTTAGAAATTATGGCTGAAGGCTGGCATCTGACAAAGAGCCAGTGTTATTATGATTCTATTATATATTATTATAATTCCTTGCAAATTTGTTACATTTTCCCATGGTTCGGAAGGGTTTGTGAAGTATTTTCATTATATATGCAAATTGGAAATTGCAAAATTTTCAACATACAACGAACCAAACTTGAAAAAAAAATTAATTTGTTTTTTTTTATTGTAAAATTATAGCGCTATAAGATTATAATAAGCAAAGTCTCTTGTATGAATTTTTTTTTTGTTTCAAACTTTGAAATTCAAAGTAACAGTTTCACTTAGGTTATTAGGGTAAAGTTGAGTTTTTTTTCTCCCATGTTGGTATAGGTTTCATCTTGTTTTCGTTTTCTATTCAATTTTGTAAAGTAGTATCTGATTTTGATAGGTCCGTTGAGCATTCTGATTGCAGCAGGTCCATTTACACCCACGGATTCACTCAGTTTTGAACCTTTGAAGGATTTGAGGGATGTGATTGAGAAGACTGATCCTGATATATGTTTCTTGATTGGTCCATTTTTGGATGCGACACATCCAATGTTGCAATCAGAAGATACCGTTCTTCTTGATACTTTCCAAGAAATCTTTGAAAATGAGCTTCAGAAACTTTCAAACAGACTCCAAGACCGACGCACTAAAGTAATTTTGGTATCAAGTTGGAAAGATGCTCATCACCATGCTGTTTTTCCGACGCTTCCTTATTCCATAAAAAAGTAATTTGAATGTGTGTACTTTGTTGCTCAAAATTATTCAGTTGGTATTTTTTTTTAACTAATTTTGTTTTTTCAACTATTTTTTTCCTCATAGGTTTTCCCAAATTATGGCAATTTCTGACCCTGGAGTGGTTTCCATCGGTGGGCTCATTTTTGGTGTGACTTCAACCGATATTCTTATGCACTTGAGCCGAAATGAACTAGCAAAGTAAAGATATAATTATTTGTTCTACTTTTTTTTTTGGTTAATTGAATACTACTAAAAATTATTTTTTGAATATTTCAATTCTAACATTTTGTTTTTCATTTTAGGACAACTATAAATAGTGACCGAATGGGTCGAATGGCGCGACATCTCATGGCTCAAAGGAATTTTTATCCATTGTACCCACCAGATGAGAGTGTTCCATTGGATATTGAATTTTGGGCAGATCATGCACGTATGGAAGTAACTCCACATATCCTCATCCTTCCTTCTGAACTTCGTCATTTTATCAAAGATGTAGATGGAACTGTTGTGGTTAATCCTGAGCGCTTGACAAAAGGAATCTCAGGTGGGACATATGCTAGAATATACATTGACCTCCCTAATGACCCAGATGAAGAGAATTCCATTGGAAATGGGAGTCCAATTGCAGACTTTGTAATGGGAGAAATTATCAAGATTTAGTCTACGGTGCCACAGTCCCTCGTAATCTTATGTATATTATAAGGGTATGTAAGGAAATAACCTTCTAAATGTAGTTAATTCGGTAAAGTTATGATACATACGTTTCAGAAATAATGTTATCAGCCCCAAGCCCCAAATCCCAACTCTCTATTCACAGAGGCATGATTCTCTGATTGAAGCTTTTTTTTTTTAAATTATTATTGTATTGGATTACTGTGTAAACAGTTTTGCAGAATTAAACTCAACAGTCGATAATAATCGACCATGGTAAATGATAAGTGATTCCTATTGGAAATTTGATACTGAATCGAGTGCGCTAGGTTCCAGCTCTCTAGCTGGTTAATATCTAAATATATAAGCCCAAAACCACGACAAAGATNTCAGAAATAATGTTATCAGCCCCAAGCCCCAAATCCCAACTCTCTATTCACAGAGGCATGATTCTCTGATTGAAGCTTTTTTTCTTTAAATTATTATTGTATTGGATTACTGTGTAAACAGTTTTGCAGAATTAAACTCAACGGTCGATAATAATCGACCATGGTAAATGATAAGTGATTCCTATTGGAAATTTGATGCTGAATCGAGTGCGCTAGGTTCCAGCTCTCTAGCTGGTTAATATCTAAATATATAAGCCCAAAACCACGACAAAGATCATTTCCACTAAAGTAGGTAACAAGTTGTATACTCATCTCGATATAAGTTGATAGAGAGTCACTTAAATTGGTAAATGATAAGCGATTCCTATTGGAAATTTGATGCTGAATCGAATGCGCTAGGTTCCAATATTTAGGTGGTCACCATCTAAAGATATAAGCCCAAAACCGCGACAAAAATCGTTTTCCACGAAATTAGGTAACAAGTTCCACACTCATTTCGATATAAGCTAATAAAAAATCACTTCAATTGGTAAATGTTAAGTGATTCCTATTGGAAAGTTGATTCTGAATCGAATGCGCTAGGTTTTAGCTTAGCTGGATTCCAAATTTTTGTATAATGATATTTTTTTTGACGACTTTATTAGCCGTAGCGGAACAATTAAAGGAAACGCACTCCTCGCGGAATTGGGTAAGTGATACCTCAATCGATTGGAAATTTCATGCAGATTACGAATCTGGCATTCATTAGTGGCGATCAAGTCAAATTTTGCAAAAAATTTGCAAATTTGTGCAAAAAAAAAAATTTTTTTTTTCTGCACTGTCTTACCCAAATATCCTTGTGGAATTGGGTAAGCTATGCCTCAATCGATCAGAAATTTCACGTAGATCACAAATCTACATATCCGTTGATGGCGGTCAAGTCTCATTTTGTGAAATTTTGTTAATTTATGCCAAAAAAAAANTACAAATCTACATATCCGTTGATGGCGGTCAAGTCTCATTTTGTGAAATTTTGTTAATTTATGCCAAAAAAAAATTTTTTTTAAGTGACTTAACCAAATGTGCGGGGAAAAAATTAGGTATTCCGAAGCATTTCAAATTATGATGAAGTTTGTTTGTAAACTAATAATGGGGTCGCTGATCACAAATATGAAAAAAAAATTTCTCCGGAAACGCATTGAAAAAAAGTTATGAATTATTCAAAATGGAACAAAAACAGGATTTAATTTGCATTAGTTGTTAGGATTAGGATTCGTTAGGTTGTTAATCAATAAAATATTTCATCAGTATTTTGTTATTACGCGAAAGAAATGGCGGCGCGCAATCTCCGGCGCGCTTCGCGCGCCTCCGATAGCTGTTGAACGAGCAGAAGGCTCGTTCAAACGCCGCGGGAGAATATGGTCTGAACTACCTGAACGCGATATCCGTTACAGGTATGCAATCACGCTCAACTAACCCAATCANGGGAGAATATGGTCTGAACTACCTGAACGCGATATCCGTTACAGGTATGCAATCACGCTCAACTAACCCAATCAAGATTGTGCATGTTACAGATCCATGTATGCATGAATACGTCTATTAATTAGCTAACAAAAAGATTGACAGAATACGCTTACTCTCTCGGGTAAGACAGTGCAAAAAAAAATTTTATTTTTGCACAAATTTGCAAAATTTTTGCAAATTTTGACTTGACCGCCACTAATGAATGCCAGATTCGTAATCTACATGAAATTTCTGATCGATTAAGGCATTACTTACCCAAATCCGCGAGGAGTGCGTTTCCTTTAATTATACCGCCGTAGCTTTCGTAACTGTCACTTATTGCAATATCCCATTGTAACATTGCATTTTGTAGTTACATGTATATTAAACTAAATTAAAACACATTGGATGCTTCTTATAATGAAATTGCGATCAATCAACACCAGCTTCAACATATATTGACTTCCATAGGATATAGTGAAGAGACGTTTTAAAACTCTCAGCTTTTTTTACATAGTGTGCTATATGTGCGTTCCTTTACTCACAATCAGTTCTTATAAAACAACTATTACAAGATCCTTGTGGAGCTAGAATTGCCTGAATTTTCAGCGAATCAAAATTTAGGGATGTTTATGGTCTGTGCTGTACTCCAGACCAAAGACGGAGGACAGGTGGAGGAGTCTTGTCGTTCAACGATGTTACCAAGGTTGCTATGAGAATTTTACAAACAGCGACTTTGATATCAGTCGCTTTTTGTAAATTTCTCAAATCCTCCGATACAAAATAAGTCATACACTTTTTAACTCTTTTTCTCAAGTTCATCTTTTTCTGCCCTCCAGATTTAAAACTGAAAAGTTGTGTTTATATTTCGCCGCACACCACCTAGGGTGGTTTCGCGTAGCTGGGCATTCAATAATACAGAAATCAACCAAATCTAATTTATTATAATTAATTAGTAGTGTTCTCCATGACTCTGACTCCCAGGGTTTTTGAGACCTGAGAGTCATTTGGCGACTCTGATTCCTTTGCGATTGGATGTCAGATAGCAACCTTGGATGTTACAGTACAAGTCAACACTTCTTCATATGATCTCCACTGTTCTACTCTATCCCTTCCTTTTCTCGGGTTCTTACGAAGAGAAACAAATTTTAGCAGTTAGAGCTATTTACTGGATTTCAGGAAGATACAGTAAGTTACAGTAAAATAAAAAAGAACACTCATCGTGTTCTTTTTTATTTTATTTTCTCAAAAATAACCCAATTTCTAAATCTTTTTTTTTTGATTTTTTGAGTTTGGTATAAATTTGGGCAGAATGAAATTTTTGTGTGCAAAGGTCTGACGGATGGTTCTTATTCCTGTTTTTTTTTTACAGAAAAATCCAGTAACAGATGCGTTTATTGAACTCCAGAGCTATGACATCGAAGTGTACAAGGCTTCCCTAAAAATCCATGNAATAAAAAACCGCGCTTTTTTGCGTTTTACGCACCAATTTTACGCAGTAAAAACCGCGTAGGACGAAACACTGCCAGTAACAGATGCGTTTATTGAACTCCAGAGCTATGACATCGAAGTGTACAAGGCTTCCCTAAAAATCCATGCNCCAGTAACAGATGCGTTTATTGAACTCCAGAGCTATGACATCGAAGTGTACAAGGCTTCCCTAAAAATCCATGCTCACTTCACAGGCCTTCGTTAAGACTCGTCTCAAGTGAAAACACTTGAAGAGAGACATGAGCAAGCCAAAGAACGAATTCTAAAAGAAAGTAAGACATCACTTATTTTAACAAATTTTTTTACAGAAATATTTCGCTGATAGAATTGAAAACGAAGGTACTTTTGTTCGAAATTATAACTCTAATTGTGATTGGTTGGTGGTTTTCAGAATATGAGTACTTGGTACCTTCTGATACTGAGAGGGAGTTAGAAGTACCAGTATGGAATAAAGAAGATTTGGAGGGCGAGTCTCTTGAGGGAAATGATGATGAAGAGTCAGTCGAAACTCGAAAATTCGACGGAATTGTTTGAAGATGAGGATCAAATAGTACCTGACTCAACGAGGGCAGCTCAAAGTTCGAGCAGCGAAGAGTCACTCCTAGATCTTTCTGGTTACAAAAATACACAAAGTTCNACGAGGGCAGCTCAAAGTTCGAGCAGCGAAGAGTCACTCCTAGATCTTTCTGGTTACAAAAATACACAAAGTTCAGATGAGTTTGAAGTCGTGGGAAATAGAAGAAAGGAGAGCAGTGAAGATGAAACAAATCCAGGTTTTGATGACCCAGGGTCAAGGTGACCACGCTATTCGCCAAAGAGTACTACCGAAATCGAAGTAAACCAAAAATATCCTATTGCTTATTACACTTTGCTCTAGTNACGAGGGCAGCTCAAAGTTCGAGCAGCGAAGAGTCACTCCTAGATCTTTCTGGTTACAAAAATACACAAAGTTCGGATGAGTTTGAAGTCGTGGGAAATAGAAGAAAGGAGAGCAGTGAAGATGAAACAAATCCAGGTTTTGATGACCAGGGTCAAGGTGACCACGATATTCGCCAAAGAGTACTACCGAAATCGAAGTAAACCAAAAATATCCTATTGCTTATTACACTTTGCTCTAGTCACCAGGTACATGAAATTATAAATTAAAGTCTAAATGTCTGATTTCGCTTAATTTGCTCAAGCTGTTTAGTTCATATTCCCCTTAGGCATAACTTTATCTTCTAGTCTGAAAAAAAAAAAAAAAACATATTGGCGTCAACCAATTTCAAAAGGCTAGGAAAAATTGTCAATATGTATGACATTTTACGGACTTTTTTTCCTTCAGAAGAATATTACTCCACAGGAGGGAAGTACCTGCAGCAGCGGCGTTTAGTTTTATCATCCCTTCTATTTTTATCAGTTTAATTAGGAGCGACGCTGTATTATTTTTAATTCCAACTTTTACCTGAAAAACATTTCTTCTTTCAAACGCACCTAAAATACAGAAGAAGGAAGTCCTCTTTCAACTAACGTGGCTATATTCTAACAAGAATTACAGATTAAAGTGTTTCTTGCGAAAGTTCAGTGGAAAAGCAACAACTAACTTCCCTGCAACATCACAACGAAATGGATGAAGTAAAGCATTATTGAGACCGAAACTAATTTTTGTTATTCTAAATCCAATTCTTCCATTTCAGAACACAGAAAGCTTTGAAGACGTTATAGAAGCTTTGAAAATTGATGCAAAAGGACTCATGTGCTTAGTGCAAGTACTTTGGCTTTCTATGGACACGCGCTTACCAAATTTTTTTAATAGAAAAGCTGACATTAAGTCATTGATATCAACGGCTGGATTTGTCCTTGCTGCCTTAGGTGGGCCAGAAATCAGGCCAGAAAACCTGGACGTGGGTGAGTATACGTATGAAACATTATGCCTTTACCTATGATGACAGTATAACCAAAGAAATGAATGCATAACTTAAGAATTTAGTATCCTACCTGACTTTGATTTCATAATCATAAACATAAAAATTTTCCTCTGCAATGTTTGTTTGTCCGGTCTCTTTTTCAATATGTATGCTTAAAAATAAGTCTATCTCAGTGCTCAGTTAGATATGTTATGTGGTTAGCAGCGAGGCTCTCCAAGTGGAGGTACTGGGTTCGATTCAGACGGTTATGTGTGATGTTTTTTACCCCCCTCCTACCCAATTGTCTACGACCCCCTAAAGTCATACACATAAAACTTTACCTCTGTGTGGCCGTATCTCGACTGAAAAAATTTTCTGAGCCGACATTTTCTGGACTTCAAATTTTGACAACCCCCATTACCTAAAGGGCATGTGTGGAGTCAGAAAATATAATTTAAAAAAAAATTCCAGAATGAAGGGGAGCAGGGGGGGGGCTAGGTTCTGAAGTTTAAAAAATGGGTTTCAAAAATCTTCAACTTTTTCATTTATTGACCGATTNGGGGGCTAGGTTCTGAAGTTTAAAAAATGGGTTTCAAAAATCTTCAACTTTTTCATTTATTGACCGATTCCGATGAAATTTTGTATGAGCATACCTAATCGTATTCCCCAGGTAAAATATTTTTTAGTTTTTCATAAATTTGATTTTTTGAATTTTTATTAAATTTTGAAAAGAGGATTTTTCAAAAAAANTAGTTTTTCATAAATTTGATTTTTTTAAATTTTATTAAATTTTGAAAAGAGGATTTTTCAAAAAAAAATTTTTTTTGATCATGTTAGGTATTGTTCAACTCCTACTACTCACAGAAGGTTTTTTCCCTATAATTTTTGGCCAAAAGTCCAAACG